>VWZF01003203.1:0-136176 GCA_013396755.1 Sclerurus mexicanus
TGCACAGGTGCCTCCAAGTGAGTGCGGCCCTCGGGGGTGCCCCCGAGCCCCGCGCCGGCCGCCCTGGCCTGGCGGGATCGGGGGGCTCGGGGCGGGCCCGGGGCATCGCTGGGGCTCGGCACCCTCCCCATCGTCTCTGTGTGTGTGTGTGTAGATGTATAGTGCACACGTATACTCACATATACGTGTATATATGTGTGCTGTGTGTGCACACACTACACGAGTACTCTGTATACGCTGTGTAACTATATATGTACGCACATGTGTATACGTGTTATCGCCAGATCTAGCGTATCTGTAACTACACGCATCTACAAATTGCCTCAGCTGTATATGAATACTATATATATGTTATTATATATTATATATACGTGACTGCACGCTGCTGGGTGAAGTTTGTCCGCACAAGAAGTTCTAGTGCGGCTGTGGTTTGGTTTAGTCTTCTGTAAGACTAAGGCCCTGGTAAAATAACACCTTAGTGGTGGAGCTGATGTCTGTAGCTTAGCACTGGAACCGAAAACCCCGATGTTTGTATCCCCTTGTGATTACTTTCACACCCTCCATTCCTTAATGAATTGCAAGCTTGCATTAGAAACCTTTAATTTGTGTGTTAAAGAAGATGTTTTAGTCAGAGTTTCATGAAATTTTAAGCCGTTTGTTTTTCCTGCTGTTTTCCTTTATGTGTTTGTACCGTTTAAGATAAATATAGTAAAGCTTTTGGGAGAGAATTTTAATCTGAAATGCTACCAGCCTACTTAATACCTGCTCTGAAAATGTTCCTTGCTTTTTCTTTTTTTATTTTTTTTTAATTCTCTTCCTTTTCAGCTCAGTGATGAAAATGAACAGTTAGTCAAGAAGGTGAAAAAACTACATATAAGAAATAAAGAGCTAGAAAAGAATCTGGGTCAGATCCAAGGAAAACTGCATCTGCAGCAGTTAATGCATGCCTGTGGCACAAGCAGAGAGTAAGAATTGTCAAACATTTCCTTTTTCACCAAAAGAAGTGCAACATTTCAGGACTTTTGCCTTCATGTTTTCAGATGAACTAGGCCTTATCTGGTCTCCTGTGAACAGAATGGTGGAGGTAGAAGATACTTGAGACATGTAAAGGAGCAAAGGATGTCTGGGGCAAATTCATTATTGTAGTGAAAAAAACAGTTTTAATATCAACTAGTAAAGTTGATATTACTGCTTAGCCAGTGTGCCCTCTCTGTCTGACTGCAAAGACTTTTACATTATTTTTCCACCAAACAGTAACAGATAGTTAAACTGAATCAATACTATTTCCAAGATTTAGAAACTGAGAGCTTCAAACCTGGACAACTGTAGTGCCAGTGGTTTGGAAAGTGTCCTGTCAGGATTTAAGTACGGGTCTGTAAAAATCTTCCAAGTTTAAATATTGGCAGGTTTATGATCCTGCTTGGAAACCTCTACTGTAAAATCAAACTGAAAAGTAACTTGTTTTTTTTCAGTTGTTTTCTTTGATCCAATTGAATTGTAAAACCTAATTTTATTAAGCTGTTGTATTTGTTTCAATTAAGCGTTCAGGTTCAAACAGAAACCCATTTATGGCATAATGGTGGAGACAGCAAGGATGTTGTTCTAGAGGGTGACAGTGTCAGGTAAGTTCTTGGAAGCTTCTTCCTCACAGAAGTAAATATTTTTCTCTGTTGCGCAGAATGTGTTGTTCATGGTTAAGCCACTGGAATTTTTAGCCATTATGGAGGTGGCTTTCAGCCTTTGAAACAATAGAAAATCACTTGTATTTTAAAAAGATTTACAAAATCCTGGATTAAACTTGAAAATAGCACTAAACAAAGAACAAAATGGATTTCTTTCTCTTTTATTGAGAAAAATTTAATGAGCCAGGAAGTTCCTTCATGTGTGTGTGTACACGGGATCTTTTTTGTAGATTACTCTTAACCTAGAATGTTGTGTTTTTTTCTTAGCTTCTATTATATAGCTCAGTTTTATGTGTATATAAAATTTATAGGCTGGTACAGTTTTCAAAATAAGCCAGAGAAGTGATTCTGCTCTTCAGTCTAATTAATTTTAGAGTTGAGCCTTAGCTTACTGTAGTTTGCCAATTAATACTAGAATTAAACTCTTGTAGTTACTTTTCTGATGCAAAAGATAGTTTTTTCTGTGATAAAATATATATTGAAACATTTTAGCAGCTAGGCAAGCTACATAAACTATTGTTCCATCCCTCTGTGACTTGAGTGTAAGATAAACATCCCTGTCTTCTAAGGCCACTTACAAAAATGGGCTGTGGATCTTACACAGATTGAGGCAGTCCCTACTTCTTTTACTGCTTTTTGGCCAAGCATCCTGTTTTTAGTGTTTCCTTTAGGTGGCTGTAGAAGGTCCATTTTTTCTTCTTTTTTTTTGTAAATACTTTTTCAGTGTACAAGACCCTCTTTGCAAACTACATAGGAAGGCTGGATGACTGGCTCTGGGCTGGAACTGAGTACCTAGTTAGATGCTTATGGGGAAGAAATCCAAGTTAGTCTTTGAATCAAGTGGTGGACTTCCTCTCTATTAGGATGCACTTGGCCTGACTGAGGTGTTTTTCTAACATGTTTATATGTTGTTTTACAAAGCTCTGCTGTACTACAGTATTGCTCATCCTGCTTGTTGTGCACAGTCTCATGTCTTAGTATGAATGCCAGCTCTTATCTGAATTCCTAAAATAATAGGAAAATGTCATCACTTACATTCTAGCCCTCGTGTATGGAGACTGAACACTATGTAATATGGCAGGAAATTAGTGTAGCAGAACTCTATGCAAGATAGTATCAAGGAGAAAGATAGCATCCCAAAGCTGTTTATTTTACTTTGTATTACCCACTCACACTCATTTTCTCATAGATTTCACTCACTCGTATCCTCACACCAACACACTTGGAAGCAGTGAGATGTTTTGTGCAACACAGATTGCTGGGGTCTCTGCCTCCCGTGTCCTTGTTGTGGGTTCTCGATTGGTGGCAAGAAATTAGTTTCTGGACAAATGTTTTAAAATCTTTTAGGAGTGTCCTTGTGCTATTCCTGTTGTGCTAACGGGGAGAGGAATGGTGTATGTGACGTGCTGCAGTCATTGCCACCCTCCTGCTGTTGGTGTATAGGTCTTCCATCAAGGAGTGATTTGCACTGAGGTTTACTCAGAGTGTGGCCACGTGTGCTGGACAAAACAGGGTCCTCAGTTTGGCTGAGTGAAAGGGATTCTTTGCCATCCATACAGACCATTCTATTAACTTGCTTTGCAGTTACTTTCCAGTGTTTTGTCTTTCCATGTTGACTTCATTCGCCCCCATCTTAAGTATTTCTGTTATGAGTCTCTGCAGTACAGCTACAGCTCAAGTGATCTCTATGGGTTGTCTCTGATACTTTTACCATAAACAATCCGTGTTTTTTGGCTTTCATGTTTTAGTGCAATTTATGCATTTCTTCTGTTTTAGACTACTTCATATGTATAATGAGCTACAGAAACGTTACATTAAAGAAAGCAAAATAAACAAGGAGCAAAGTGAAGCAATTAAAAATCTCACTGTAAGTAGAATTTGTAGGAGATGGTATCAAATAGCCAAACATAAGCTTTTAGGGAGACTGAAAAGTATTTCTCACATTTGTGAAAAATAGATCATGATACTCATTTTTGTTATACTGTTATACTCGTTTTTGTTTCCCATGACATTGAGATAATGGAAAGTAGCCTGTAGTTCCCTCTGAAAGTGAACTCCTGTCACTGGTATGTCTGTAGCAGAAAGCTGTCTCCCCTTTGCTTACTTTTTTCTGTACTCATCTACCTATCCATCCTTCAAGTTGTATGCCTGTCTTCTGACCTGGCGTGTACCAGCCCTGGTGTTTTTCTGTGTATGTCAAGAGCTGATTTATTTCAGAAAGTCAGCAGTAGTGAACCAAATAAAGATAAATAGTCTTCTTTCAGGTAGCAAGACTTGTGGGCTTGCTGTGCAAAAAGACTGACATAATAACCGAGTTGAAGATAGAGTTGTGTGACCAGGAATGGTTCTAGAAGCTTCAAGTGGGTTATTGCCTCTTTGGGCATTGATCGGGCATTGCAGTTGACCAGTTTAATTTCTTCGTTTGTGCTGTATTTGTTTGTAAATTTGTATTCATTATAATTTGGATTGTATGTAGTTTTTCTTAGAAGTTGGGAACTGCTGCCATGAAGGTATGCTTTGCTGTGAGGGAACGTTTAGTGTCTTTGTGCATTCATATTGTACTGGAGCAGGTTGCCCAGAGAAGTTGTGGATGCCCCATTCCTGGAAGTGTTCAAGGCCAGTTTGGATGGGGCTTTGAGCAACCTGGTCTAGTGCTTGCAGATTTGTTTAAAACACTTGATATAGGCAAAGCTTCACTTGCTGTGAAGCTTTTTCTTTTTTCTCCTGCCAGACCCTTTGGATGATTGCAGTTTTTAAGTCAGCAATTGAAAGCTCTAGGTTTGCATTCAGGATGTGTTTCCAGTTGTATTCAGTTGAACTGTGTTTTTTCTATGCATTTTAAAAAAATTTTCTTGACAGATTAAAATTCATGAGCTAGAGCATAATCTTCAAGAGCAGAGGCAAAGAATTGAGCAACTGGAATGTAAAAAGGTTTCTTGGAAAACTAGTGCTGTTTCTGGAAAAAGAAGTCGAACCTCAGAGGGAGGAATAACTTCTCACAGGAACATTTCTGAAGAGAAGGAATCCTGTTGCAGTAAATATTTAGGTAATGGTAACTGTTAATTCTGATGGATGTTCCTTCCAGTATGCGTGACAGAGAGAAAGCATTTAATTTCTGATCTAGAGGCCACTCCAGGCTGTTTTTTCTACTTCAACCAGCAGTATGTAAAATGTTTTTTCATTTTTGAAAACCTGTTATGTAAAAATGGCATCTCGTTGTCTAGGATTCAGCCTTGCATTTGTTTGTGATTAAATGTTTGCTGTTTTCTTTTTCTGAAATTGGTAGGTTGATGTGATCATGGGTAGGAGTGCGTGGCTGTATTTAGTGCTGTTTATTCTTTACTCTGGTAAAATGTATCTGTGCAGATCTCTAAGTAATAATGTTTGCTACGCTGATACACAGAAGAACCTGGTTTTAGCCTGGTTTCAGCACATTCTTCCTCACAATTAAATATGCAAGTTAAGGTGCAATCGTGTTCCACTTCAAAGCATAGAAAAGAGATGGAAGAGATCCTGTAATGTAGGTGTAATTTTCAGGGAATGTGCTGTCAGCGAGGGCTAATGTAACCCTCGTAAGTCAGGAAAAGGTAATCAAGGCATATGATATGTTTTGTGGATTTTAAAGTAAAATAATCCCACATTCTAAGAATCTGACACATTTAGATTATCCAATTGGCTAATCCTGCTATCTTTCATAGTACTTGGGAATGTTCTGGGCCAGTTCTTAGGAATAAATCACTTTATGAACAAGGTACTTTAAAAAGGTGAACCATAATTTTCTAATATCACAAAAGGCAGGCAGCTCTTTAGCTGTAACGTGATTCATATGAGTAGGAGGCTAACTGTATTGGTTGAAGTCTACATTTTTTTTATTTGAATATAGAGCTATTGTTGAAGGAGATTAAAAAGCTGAAGAAAGAAAATGGAAAATTGTCTGCAGAAAAGAGAGCACTAAAAAATGAATTAGCTGGATTAGACAAGGTAATTTATTTTAAGACAAATTTAATAGTAGGTGATTTTTGAAAAACTAACTTTTCTGCCTGAACTGAAAGATCTTTAGGCTGAACACATGTTGTTATCAAGCAAAATACATAAAAAATCAGTGTATAACATTCTGAGAGAGGTGGATATGAATGGCCCCTTGAAACGTTCATGTCCTGCAGTGCTGCTTGGCTAAGGAAGAGGAGTAATGCAACTTTAATTTTATGGGTTTGGTTTTATTTTTGGTTTTAATCCATAGCTGTGGATTTTCTTGTTGATTTTTTTTTTTAAATGTTTGGGCAATTTGGATTCCTTCATGAGAGATTATTTGCCTCAGGTCATTTTGAAATTAAAATTGTAGCTGCTGGTGCAGCCTTAATTTCTTCCATTACAAAAGGGTCAGTATGGGAAAGTGAAACCACATAGTCTGGCATTAAATAAGCTGGAGCACCTCTTTTATGAAGACAGGCTGAGAGCTGGGGTTGTTAAGCCTGGATAAGAGAAAGCTCTAGGGAGGCCTCATAGCACCTTCCAGTACCTAAGGGGGGCCTGCAAGAGAACTGGAGAAGGACTTTTCACAAGGACATGTAGTGACAGGACAAGGGGGAATGGGTTTAAATGGGAAGAGGGTAGGTTTAGATTAGATATTAGGAAGAAATTCTTTATTGTGAGACACTGAAACGAGGTTGCCCCAGGAAGTTCTGGATGCTCCATCCCTGACAATGTTCAAGGCCAGGCTGGATGGGGGCCTGAGCAACCTGGTCAAGTGGAAGGTCTCCTGCCCACAGCAGGCATTTTGTAACCAGGTGATCTTTGTCTCTTCTGACCCAAACCATTTTACGACTGTTCAACAGAACTTTTCTATGGCTTTCATATTGGCCTGTCTCTTTGTGTTCTGTATAGCCTTACATAGTGCTCCTTTGTTGTCACTAACTTTTATCTGAGCCAGTTGAACCTGTTGGATAGTATTTTAGGCTCTGTCAAGTTTAATGCATCACAAATCTTAGCCCTTTGAATATGAAAATCAAACTTTTCAACATACTGTAGTAATAAATAATAGACGCTATTCTGAAATAGGACATTCATTAACACAGTGTAGTTGTACTTAAAGTTCTAAACAGGTACTAGCAATTTACAAAGCAGTTAAGGTCTAGCAGTATTTTATATCTTTCTAGGTCTAAATATGGTATCCATTTTTCCATTTTAAGCTCTTTAGTATTGTCTTCTTCAAATGCTAACTTCTTGCTTTTTAGTATACTCCTCATCTCTCGCATTGCTCACTCTCCCTTCTTATAGCCTTGCAACATTTGGATTCTCAAAGTTAATGGTAATCTCTCTGCTGCTGGCTGACTTTGGGAGATGCAGCTGTGTTTTTGCATAGATGAGCGCAACATTATTCCCTTGTCATTTTGGACTGTCCTTTTGTAGCTGTCTGATAAGTCAACATTCCCCCCCCCCCTTTTTTTAATTAAACTTTTCTATTATTCATGTGTACTCCAGGTTCTAACATAACTTGAATTCTGCTTGCATTGTGTGTTCAGGGCAGGGTTTTACATTATTACCTGAGGTTATAGTTGATTGCTGTATTTCACTGTAGCTGTGTTTCCATAACTCAACTCTGTGTTAATTAAAATATAGAATGTGTCTTTGAACTTTGTAACAACTGAACTGCTGACTAGCTCTTATTGAGAATGTCTTTGAAAGAAAGTTTAAGGTGAATATTTTTGGGTTTTTCTAGGATTTTTTTGAAGAGGTAGAAGATCTAAAGCATGCTGTACAGGAATCTGTGAAACTGAACAATGAGTATGAAAAGTGCTTGAAACAAATAAGTGTAATGTATGGACTTCCTTTTACAGCACATTTGTAACTACTGGTTAATTCAATGGCAAGGAGAGTTTCCACATATCTTTTTATACTTACAGCAACATTTAAACCTTACTATGGCTTAAGTAGTACCTCATTTTGATAATACTATGGATTCATTAATGTGATCTCAATATGACAAGCTGCTCTGAAATGTTTTCGTGTTTTGAGCCTTTGATTTTTTGTTTATATAGTCTTAAAATAAACTGTGGTCTGTATAACTGCAACTGAGTTCCAAAACCTTCTCTTTCACACTTAAAAAATACGTTCCTTGTAGGAGTGGTTGTGGGTGTTTATGGGAACGCGACAAAATCTTTGTATTTTATTGTGAAGAATTTCCTAATTTATCCTTTTCTGTAAACTGCATAAAATCAAAGTAGAAATGTAGATTTGATAGTCTTTGTGAATTTCAGTCCTAAGGATGTGCTAATGCAGACAAAAGTTAATTCTACCATTAAATCATTGCAAAAAGGTTTCTTAAAGATGCTAAATCTCTGCTTGGAGTTTTTCTTTAATCACAATAATAAATTAAAATATGTGGATGAAGGAAGGATTTAGGGTTCAGAATTGGAAACAGTGTATTCAGAAAGATGAGTCAAAGTTGTTTTGCAGCATCAAAAGAACTCATCAGAAGCTCTTACTTGATTGAAGGCTTTAACATAGTTACAGTATAGAACTCTGTTTTTCTGAAAGTCGTAAATCTGTCACTTTGTGACATTGCAATGAGAGAATGAGTGAAAACTATCACAAGGCTAGAAATACTAAGCTTTCTTTTAACCCAGTACAGCTTCTTTAGCTTCATAAAAATACATGCACACTCATGAGGGATAGGACTGGGAGTAGAATTAAGACTCTTGTATCCCACTTGGTTTGTTAGGACAGTTTCACGTAGTTGTAAATTAATAAAGAAATTTGTCTCAGAGCATATGATGTTCAGAGTTGCATGTTCACTGAGTGGTACAGAGGGTAACTTCCTGCTCTGGCTATACTGCCTTGTGCTCCCCTGTTTCATTCTCCGATCACTGGTAAGTTAAAGCTGCATAATGTTCTGAACAGAGATGGAAAAGAGAAAGAAGAGTCATGCAATCTGCATTGCCAGTAAACTTGGTGGAAGAAAATAGGAAGAATAACTTGTATAGTGTGAGAATTTTAAGTGCAGAAATGTTTCTAACATTTGTTAATAAGCAGAACAGACATGAATGCTGGAGAAGGAGTCAGTGCTAGTCACTGGAGCATTTTTCCCCACAGTTTTGTGGTATAAAGTTATACTTCTGGTGTGTTTAAACTTTGGTCCTGTTGCTAAATAAATCAATAACTTTTCTTGTCCACAGGCTGATTTTTGAATGTCATGCGGAGTCAAACCATGTAGATGAAGAAGAAATCAATGTTATTTCTCTGCTGCTGAAAGAACATATACATTGACTGAATAAAAAATGGTGACCAGCAGAATTTTATCGTTTGCCAGCTACTGAAGATCAGATTTTTTTTTCATTATAGAGCAAATTCTCTGCCCAAATGATTGAAAATAATTAATATGCTGAAAATACTGATCTCACCTTTATGATGAGCTTTGAAAAATCATTTTCGCATCAGGCCACTCATCTATTTAAAATAAAAACCAGTGAGAAATCCTTCAGTCTTTTCTCACAGCTAAGGTCCTCCAGCTCTAGGAAACCAGATTCCAGTCTAATCTTAACAGTGAGCCATGTAAGGGGGAGTAGCAGCAACGCACTGTGCGGTGACACACAGAACCACAGCTCCATCTTGCAGCGTGTGTGCAGCCTGACAGCATCACTCGTGGCCTTGCAGACACACGTGAGAACTCTCCGGTCCTTGGGTCCGTAAGTGAGGTTGGGATCCCTGCTGCACGTGCTTGCTTTCCAAGTGAACCTCCTTCCCTGGGGTGCGCAGAGCTGGGCAGCCACATTCCCGAGCAACCAGTGCCGCTGGGATGCGAGCAGCCATGGGCTGGCACGTGGCACAGCCAGGTGGGCAGGGATTTTTCTCCACCAGTAGTAGGAGTTGTCTTCAGCTCATTCAGCATCCCTGACTTTCTGTGCTTTCTTTTCTTTTTTTTTTTCTTTTTTTTTTGGTATTTTTAAAAATTTTTTTTAATTTTTTTTTTATTTCCCTTTCTGCTTTTTCTTTCACTATCAGGTATGCTGGATGTGTAGGGTGCAAGTGGGAGACCTGTGGCATCTTCCATGTCTCAACTCTCAGAACAGTAACGATTAGCAGCAGAAATGGTGAGAGAGGGAGTGAGTGTGGAAATGACCAGCTCTGTGGCTTTGATTGTGGCAGTTGCTGCTTGTGACTTTTGAAAATGGCAGTTTTGCCTTGAAGATATATTTATTTTCTACTAATTACAGGTTTGGTGTGGTTTTTTTTTAATTTTTTATTATTTGGTAAGATCATATTCCTCCTGAAGATGTGATTTTTTTTTTTTTTGGACATGCTTAACACTATTTTAATACAATTTTTGTTGCAAGAGGAGACTGTCTAGGACTACCAAAATCTGCTTCCAAATTCTGGGGTAGGTGCAGGTTGTGCAGGATGAAGCCATATAAATTTGTGTGTTTAGTTCAGAATGTACCTGTCTTTTATCCTTGTTGCTGTGTCAGTGAACAGACACTTCTGCTTTAATCTTGTCTTGTTGTGAGGTGTACAAACAAGGTCTTGTTGATTTTGATTTCTAGTTAAAGTGCAGATGAGATGAATGTTAAACAAGTTAATCAGCCTTTTTGTGTAGTTTCACCGTATTACGAAATTGTGATGTCTGGCCAGTGGCTTTCTCCAGCTAAACCAAGTTTAGATAGAACTGAATTGTGTGCAATTAAGTATTAGTCATGCTAATGTTAGATAACGCATATTAGAAATGTTTCATGATGCAGACTAATGGTTCTTTGTCTTGAGTAAGTACTTTGTAGTGCTGGTCTGGGAAGCTTGTGTTTGAAAATAAGTGGCTATTATCGAATAGAGCTTTTGGTTGGAAAAATAATCTGTCAGTTTTCAGTTTCCATAAGACATAAATCGGCTAGTGCATAGGACAGTGATGCAAGTTAACTTTGTTCTATATTTTGCACATAACTGAGGCCAGGAATTTAGAAAGATCCACTGATTTTGTTTGCCTCTGTAATTTTGTCCTAATGTTCCTAATACTTCAGGTCTAAATATTCAAAGTTACTGAATATTCACAGTTTTAATCAGATGCAGTCAATTCAAATGCACGTGGGCTGCTAGTCACTGTTCAGTAATTTCTAACATCCTATATGTTAGTCCTCTGTTAGGATTTTTCTACTGTAGAAAGCAAAATTGCAATCCCCTACTTGGGTGGGGGACAAGACTGTGGATTTCTCTAGAAGTTTGTTCATGAGCATGTGAAGTAACATCTTTACAGCTCTTCTGAAGTCCCTTTTACTGTGATCATGCTACACACTGCTTACCTTTAAAGAGTGGGGCTTTCAGACACCCAGTGGCTTCCAGACTGAGACCCCAAGAGCCTGCACATGGAAGCTGAGTGGTTTTTCTGAAAGTAAGGGGTGTACCTCTGTGGTGGGATAATTGTTTCTTTTGGGCACTTCCTCTGAAAAAGTGTTTCTGCCAAGGACTGTAGAGGAAACAGAATGGTGAAAGTGGGTGTTTCCTCCTTACACCAAAAATAATGAGTTCATTTTGAATGCTTGTATACAACTGAAACAATCCATTGAACCCTGTTACAATTGTGGCTTATTGGGGTGAAGGCATTTGTTTTGGATTAGCCTTTTACATGGCAGAAAAAAATGAGTTTCAAAAGGGGTAAGTTCCCTGTTTGGATTACAAGCTGTCTGAGGCTCAAGAAAGCAGTACATACTTTTTTTTACCTTATCAATTTAGGCTCATTTACACGTATTTCTCCATAACTGTAGTGCAGTTTCTGTTCCTGAGGCTTAGGTTTTTCTTGTTTTCCTCTTGTTAGAAATGAAGCAGCGTTAGTTAACTAGCCATGTATCTGTTCCTGTGTTCCTGGAAAGCTCCTGTAGACTTGTTCTGGGATACTAAATTGCCTTTGGTTCTTGGAGATTGTTACGAGACATATTAAAAGTGGTAATGGAATTGATTTGGTGTAGTGATGTTATGTACTTGTGCCAGAAGGTGTCCTCTGGGAGTTGTTCAGCCTGGAAAAGAGGAGGCTGAGGGGAAACCTTATTGCCCTTTATAACTACCTGAAAGGAGATTGTAGCCAGGTGGATGTTGGTCTCTTCTCCCAAATAACAAGTTATAGGACAAGAGGAAATGGCCTCAAGTTGGGCCAGGGGAGATTTAGATTGGACATCAGGAACAATTTGTTCACTGAAAGGGTTGTCAGGCATTGGAACAGGCTGCCCAGGGCAGTGGTCGAGTCACCATCCCTGGAGGTATTTAAAGGATGTGTGGATGTGGCACTTAGGGACATGGTTTAGTGGTGGACTTGGCAGTGCTGCGTTAAAGGTTGGACTCAATTTTAGAGTTCTTTTCCAACCTAAATAAGTGTCTATGGATCCTAATGGATTTTTTACTTTGTTGTTCCTGCTGCAGTTCAAGCTAAGCTCTGTCTTTGACCCCTGCTCACAGTAGTTTTCACTGTATAGTTCTAAAAAAAGCATCATGCACCAAGATCCTGGCTGGCTTTAAACTGGTTTCCTTGGTCCTGGTAGGAGAGAGTGCAGTTCCGTACTCAGTGGCATGGCTGTCTGTGTACCTGAAGAAGACAACCTTTGCTTTTTAGGTCACTTAACACATTCCTAAATCTCCCAGGGTGACAAGAAGCTAAGCTGTAGGCCTTGCATGGTAGCTTTTCACAGGGAATGCTGACTTAAAGAGCATTTTATTTTGTGTTTTCTCCACAGGGATTTTGTACTGACAAAAAGCCCAACATGATCCTTTGACTAGTCCTAGCGGTTTTCATCCAAGAGAGAACTAAGCCACTGAGTCTCATGCTGGCTCTGCAATGCTGAGTTCTAGCTCAACCACTGTGAAGAATCTTCCTCTGAAGAAGAGGCTCTGTTTTCTGCTGAAACTTGTGTGCTTTGTCAGCTCAGTGTTAATATTTTGTGAATTTTTAATTTATTATGTGGTAATCTTTCAATGCCGATGGCCAGAAATGAAAGGTGCGGCTCACATGGGTGAAAAAGAGACTTCAGCTTCAGTCCTAAAGGCCATGATTTTAGCTGATACTCATCTACTTGGTGAAATCAAAGGACATTGGTTCGATAAGCTAAGAAGGTAATTGTTATTTTTTAAATAACCTCTATCCTGGTTTTAGTGTTTTTAGTAGTAGCTAATGAGACAGTAATTCACCGTTCTAATTAATTGCTGTTTAATGGAATTGTAGTGAAAAAATAAACAAGCTGATATTACTTCTTGTATGTTTTGGTCCTGATTGTATTGTGGTGCAATTACCCACCAGGTAGGGTGCACCTACCCTACCTAAACCTGATTTCTAAGTATTTCATTTGAGTATCATAGTATATTTTAATATTTCAGTGTGTGGAAGCCATTTTCCCATTCCTGTTGCCAGGCTGTGTCTGTGTATTCAAAGCTGAGGATCCAGAGGTTAGGCAGAGGTGACTGGCTCTGATTTTCCTTTCAGGGAATGGCAAATGGAGAGATCCTTCCAAACTGCCTTATGGTTACTGCAGCCAGATATTGTTTTCATTCTGGGAGATATCTTTGATGAAGGAAAATGGAGCTCACCTCAGGTATGACATTATCAGCTCTCTGTTTCAAAAAATGAGGATTTCTTGAAGGCAATGGATGACAGAAGAAAGTAGACTAGGTATGGAAGACTTTGTTTAATATTGCTACAGTTGTCCTGTTGGTAAGAGTTTCTGGGTGTTTAGATATGAGTTGAAATGTTGTGATTCTTCTTCATTTTTGGTAGTATCTTGACAATTTTGCCCCTCATATAAAACTTGCAAAATGTAAACACCTCAGTGTGTGCTTCTGTATTATATACTTGTGATGGGCTGACCCTGGCTGGATGCCAGGTGCCCACCAAAGCTGCTCTCTCACTCCTGTCCTCAGCTGGGCAGGGGAGGGAAAACACAAGAAAGACTCATGGGTCGAGGTAAGGACAGGGAGAAGTCACTCAGCAACTCCCCTCACAGGCAAAACAGACCTGGGGAAAATGAATTTATTGCCAATCAAATCAGAGTAGGGCACTGAGAAAATAAATCTTAAAACACCTTCCCTCAGTCCCTTCCTTCTTCCTGGGCTCAGTGACATTCCCAGTTCTCTACCTCATCCACCCAGCGGTGCTGCAGAATGGGGAATGGGGTTTGCAGTCAGTTCATCACATGTCTCTGCTGCTCCTTCCTCCTCAGGAGGAGGACACCTCACACTCTTCCCCTGTTCAGTGTGGTCTCTCTCCCGTGGGAGACTGCTCCACCAACTTCTATGTGAGCCCCTTCCACAGGCTGCAGTTCTTCAGGAGCAGGTTGCTCCAGTGTGGGTCCCCTGCAGGGTCACAAGTTCTGCCAGCAAACCTGTTCCAGAGTGGGCTCCTCTTGCCACAGATCCTGTCAGGACCCTGCTCCAGCGTGGGCTTCACTGCATCCTTTGGGCATCCACCTGCTCCAGCCTGGGGTCCTCTGTGGGCTGCAGGTGGATCTCTGCTCCCCTGTGGACCTCCATGGGCTGCAGGGGCACAGCTGCCTCACTGTGGTCTGCATCACAGGCTGCTGGGGAATCTCAGCTCCAGTGCCTGGAGCACCTCCTCCCCCTCCTTATTCACTGACCGTGGTGTCTGCAAGGCTGTTGCGTTCACATGCTCTCATGCCTCTCTTTGGCTGCAATTGCAATATTTTCTTTTTTCCCACCTTCCTAACCATGTTATCCCAGAGGTGTTACCACTGTCGCTGAGGGGCTCCCCCTTGGCCACTGGTGGATCTGTCCTGGAGCCGGCACTGGCTCTCTTGGACATGGGGAAAGCAGCTGGCAGTTTCTCAGAGAAGGCAGCCCTGTAGGCCCCCACTACCAAAACCTTACCTGGCAAACCCACTGAAGTACTAGTGGTCCCCTTTGATACTGTGGAACAGCATTAATTTCTCCTTTTGTTTTTTTCATGCAGGCATGGGCAGATGATGTCAGGAGATTTCGGAAAATGTTCAAGTATCCAGTTTCTACTGAGCTAGTGGTCATTGTTGGGAATCATGACATTGGGTTTCATTATGAGTAAGTCTTGTTAGTGAAAGGAGTACACAGGTGCCAAGAATGAATGTCAGCATGCATACAGTAACTGTCTTTGTGTCTGAGAGACCTTGTTGTGGTTATATGGAAAGTTTTTGATCATAATCAAATTAGAAAGGATTGTAATTTAGGGCAAGACCTTAAAAGGCATCCGCCTGTGCACAGAACAGGTTTCAGGCTACTTTTATGCTTCTCTGACCAGAGGTGATATTTCTGTGTTGGCATGGAATCCTTGAAGCTGCTTTTCCTTGTGTTGGGCCTCTTTGTCAGAAAAGTGCTTAGTCTGAGCTGTTTCCTTTTCTGTTATCTCAGCGTAGAACAGTGTAAGTGCCCTGGCTCTGCTGTCCTTGCACTGATAGGACTGGGACAGAGGACACGAGGGGTGTCAGAGCACCCCTGTGAGTTTGCTGAAAGATGTGTGAGCTGGATAATGGAGCAGCAAGATGCATGAATGGCCAACAACCTGTAAAGCGACAGTGTCAGATGAGTTCCAATGGCAATTTCTTACCTCAATTGTATTTTTGCTCTGTGACACAGAATGACTACTTACAAGGTAAATCGATTTGAAAAGGTTTTCAACTTGACTTCAGGAAAGCTTATAACTCGGAAAGGAATAAAGTGAGTATGTTTAAAGTTTTTTTTCAATTTTTAGAGCAGTGATCACTGAGCTAGCAGACTAGCGATGAAAACCAGAAGCGTAATTTCTAATGAAATAGGATGGAAATGCTTAACTTAGAGCCTTTTTATTTTAATCATCTACCTTATGATATGCTAAACCTGAAACACTTTGTGCAAGCCCGTAGTTTGATGTGGATTGGAAGCTGTACTTTGAGCTGGGTAAATTGTAACAATTTCCTTTCAAATGGAAAAGTACTGTGAAGTCAGAACCCATTTCTCTGGTTTGCCTTTACACTTCCTTGCAGCTGGTAATGAGCCATGGCTATAAACATAACAAAAGGATTAATAAAGAAACACAAACCAACCCCCTCTGTGTTTACAAATTAAGAGTTTCATTAATTTTAATAATTTCTTTAGTCTGCAGAACTTAACTTTTGTTTGAGGAATTTGGGAACATAGTAGTTGCTTTTCCACGTTTTTCCACAGGGTGGGGTAATAATGCACAAGCTGATTTTGGCTTGAAGTAGACCTCGTTATGGAGTTTGTTCTCACAGCTGTGTGTCCATGCCTGCAGTCATCTCCTGTGTGTCCTGTTACCTTTAGATACCTCACAGGAACCCAGTGATGGAAAGCAATAGTGGGTTTTGAGGGAAGGTGTTTGTCTTTAAAGCTCAGATGTATGAAGGGAAGGCCCATTGCCACTCTGCATTCGGTGTATGGGCCATTGGGTTGTACTCACTCATGTAAATGTGACATTCAAAACCTGCAAGTTTATACCGGTTTCCTAATTAGGCAAATGTTAAAAATATTCTGGAGAGGTCTAGAAATGGTTCTGTCTATTTTAGGAAGATCTATGAGCTTCATGAATGCTCTGCATAAAGCTGTTGTTTATCATGCAGATGTGGGGTGCTCTAGATATGTATTTCAACTGCTTTAAAAATAATTATTAAGGAACATCTCCATGACCCCTTTGTTAAAATGGCACAGCATAAATCTTGTATGCAGTTGCAGATTGCGTGTCTGGTATCATGTTCATTAACTGAAATGAGCTGCACTGTTAATGAAAAGTTCCCAGATAAAATATTTTACAACAAATCTGGGGTATAAAAGCAGCTTAATTTGCTAAAAGAGAATTAAACTTTTTTTAGTATTGGCTAGTATCTTTTTAAGTGAAGGCATTCAGCTCATCTGTGTCTGTAAAACATACTGAATTGAACTGGGAGTATATCTCAAGTCCTGAATGTGTGACTAAATGGGTGTGAATCTTGTGACAGAAGTTCAAAGATGATTTGAAATCTACAGGGAAACCTTTTATTACAAATAAAGTCCCATTTTCTGTGTGAGAGACCACAAAGTACAAAACTATGCTTGTTCAGGGTAGCTGGCCAAAGGCAGTGCTGCTTTGCTTTTCAGTGGTTCTGAAGACATCCAGTGTCTGACATTCTGTCTCCGAGGTCTAAACTGTGTTGAGGAGAGAAGCGAGGTCTCCTTTCCTTCAGAATTCAGCTTAGTGTTGAACTTCTAACATTCCACTAGAATACCACTTAAGTGTCCTTTAAAATATAAAAAAAAATCTTGATGTGTAAGCATGAAGCATAAGCTTCTAGTAAGTGCCACCTAATTAAGAACCGACCATAAAGCAGCCCTCCAGGCAGAGAAATGGCTGCAGTACAGATACTCAGAGAAGGCCTTCCAGCAGGGGATTTCAGAAACTGTTACATTCCACTGTTTTGTTAAGCTGTGTCCGACTTTCAAACATTTGCATTTTATAAAATTAAGTTTATCCCGCACGTGTGCATGAACCAACAAATGCTTTCCTGTCCTCCCCACTTCTCTTCGCCCACCCCCTGGTGTCTTCCAGCTTTGTCCTAGTGAACAGCGTAGCCATGGAGGGTGATGGCTGTGCTGTCTGCCGTGCCTCAGAGGCAAAGCTTGTGGCTCTTTCTCACAAACTGAATTGCTCTCTGCAGGTAAGAGTTCATTAAACATCTGATTACAGCCACCAATGGGACATTGCTGCTACGCAGTTGCCACAGTGGGAATACTAATACTGTAGCAATAGTCAGGGTAGAATAAAAACTCACCTGAAAAAAAAATTTGCTTCCAATTCGTATTGCAACTTGTTAGCAAATCTTTCTCCTCATAATTTCCCTCTTACCATTTTTACTTAACTGTGTTGCCTTGCATTAACCAGTTAATTTCCTTGTCAGTGCTGCGAACAGAAGGTGTCATTTCCTCTGTTCCAGGGAAAGGCAGAGGTTCTGTAACCCTCTCTTTGACTTAGGATACATAATCCTTCATTTATATTCATCCATATTATTCCATTTTATAACCTTCAAGCTAGCCTGTTCTTTTAGTTTCCTGATTCTACCGCGGTCCTGTCTTGATAGCCTAGTAATGTTTTAATTGTATCATTTTTTCATCAAATCCAATTGCTTCATGTATTTCATTCCTCTTCCCCTTTTCATGGGCCAACTGGACGCGTAGTGGGCAGCATGACTGATGGGGCTGGCAGTCAGTCAGGAAACCGGGTCCCAGTGGAAAAGTTGCCAGACTTCACTCTTGGGCTGCCCTCAAGCTCTTTTGCCTTGTTTGTGCAGTGAGATCCTGTTGTTGCTTTCCGCATTCAGAAAGAGCGCAGCCGTATTTACAGCTCATACAGAACGGGGAGTTACATCAGTCCACAGCAGAGACTCTCAAAAGTTCATACAGTGGATAGTATTTAAACACTGTACTCTTAAGCTGAAATCGCTTTCCTAAAAAAGCAAGCCAACCACCACCCCCCNTTGCTTAATTACCTTCTATGGATTGATTTTATTCACAGAAACTGAATCATTCCAACAAAAGATGCAGTGATGTGAAAAAGCTTCCAGCTTCAGAACCCATCCTTTTACAGGTGTGTTAGAGGTGGGGTGAGGCAACATTTTGACATGGGTTTTTTGTGTGTTTATTACTGTTCCCGAAAGGCTGGATCATTAACAACCGATCCTTTCTTTTAATTACTCCCAGCATTACCCTCTCTATCGGAAAAGTGATGCTGAATGCAGTGGAGAAGATTCTGCTCCTCCAGAGGAGAAGAAAACCCCCTTTAAGGAAAAGTATGATGTACTGTCTCAAGAGGCATCACGAAAGGTTTGATTTATTGGGAACTCGAGTATTGCTGGGTGTGTGGGTGAGAGTGGGACACCAGTGTAGCTATAAACAGATTTAAAAATTGTGATAAGGCTGTTAGCTGGGACAAACTGACCACAGCTACTCCTGCTCTAATGAGGCCTGTGAAAGGCTGCTTGTTAGAGCTGCTCCTCTGAGGATCATCACAATCATGGCCTTGATCCTACTGGGTTTTCCAGGCATGGGTCTAAAATCCCCATGCTCTAAAGTCTGCTGTGGTGCTGTTACCTCTACCATTGTTTACTTTCTGTACTGTGTAGGTTATTGACAAATCTAGTAGAAAGCCAGAGTTTTCCACCACTTTGAAAGCATTGTTTTTGCTGAATTAGTAACTACAAGAAAATGTTAAGATAAAACATTCCCCAAAACCCTCACACTCAATAGTTTTTCCCTTCTGCATAAATGTCTTCACTTAAGATTGTCCGTACAAAATTCTCGCTCAGACGAGAAAATCGCATTGCTTTACTAAAACCAACGGTTTTCTATTTGTGACAGCATGAGCACGTTGTTCCCTTTGTTCTTCTGATCTGTATGGCCAAAACCCCCAAAAGGCCAGTATTTGGGATCACGGCCAAATGGGTGTGACTACTACTGCAACACCAACACATTTCTTACTGGAAAACAGAACTTTACACAAAACACTTTGTAAGAATATTAGAATTGCCACAATTTCACTCTGTTCGAAGGGAAAAAAAAAGAAAGGGGGGGAGTTTAAGTTCAATTTCTTTTTAGCTGTGACTTAATTTTTGTGCTTTACCATTTTGTGTTCTAGCTGATATGGTGGTTTCACCCCCGTTTGATTCTCAGTGGGCACACACATAGTGCTTGTGAAGTGCTGCATGCAGGGAAAATTCCAGAAATCAGCGTCCCGTCATTCAGTTGGAGGAATAGAAACAATCCTAGTTTCATCATGGTAAGTTTTAATTTTTTTTTATTTTTGTCAGATAACTTTCATAAATAAATCAACATGGCAGTCAGCTATATTTTAAAACTGAGTCTACCTGTAAAAATGAAAAATAAAAAAAAAAAAATTGCCTACCCACCCAACCCACTCAGTACACTGCATCCACTTTATAAAGTACATCTGTGGGAGCCACATGTCCTGTGTGGTACAAAGCAATGCTGTTGAAGACCTAATTAGTATCTGGGTACAAGCATCTAACATTTTCTTATAAAGAGGGTGCATTGTAAACTACTGACTTGTAAAAATAATCAGTATTGTGCACTGAACAGTAGAAAGACTAGTTTGGCTTGGTTGATTTACCAACTATGAAAACAAGACTGTATCCACCTCAGACTCTTTTGCACGGTGATGATGGTTTTCAAACTTGCGCATGAACCGCTTCACGCAGCGACAGCGTCTGTGACGTGCCCACAATCTGCCTCCTCATTGCCAATTCACATTTGGTACAGTGTGTTGGTTACGCTTGCGCAGGCAGTTCCAGTGCTCAGTATATCCTTAGAGGTAAATCTATTAGTTCCCCAGTTCAAAAACAAAACAGAACTCCTAGAAACTTGGAGTAAGAAGCAAAACCTACATTGTGTTTACAAGTAGTCTGTGACTTGGGAGGGGAAATCTTTTATGTATTTTTTTACTGGTGTTGAGTTTAGGCTGCTTAATACACAGATAACCCCAAACTTCTAAATTCGTTTTAGGCAACTGTTAGTATTTGTTGTTGAAAGTAGTTCTGTTTATTCCATATTCCTGAGAGTAGCTGCCTTCAAACTACACACGTTCTCTGCACACACCAGACAGTGCATCTTCACTGCAAAACAAGAGGTTGGCTAATGAAAGTTGCATCATCTTCACTATGTTTTAACTCCTCAGCCTCGGTCCATTGTAACCTTTGAGCTGCAAAGTCAAGCCAAAACCCAATGAAGTTCTTTGTTGTTGAAGTTCATGCTCATAATTTGGATTAGCCAACGTGTTTTTTGCAGCATGTACTGGGTAGGAGGAGGGCTTGGGGGGAGGAAGTGGCACATTCACGAAACCTAACTTTAGCCTGGAAAGGCTCCTTCTAGAAAGGCTCCTCCCAGGTGGATTTACAGCAGCTAAAGTTAGGCTTCTCTTGAAGGCAAATCAGATGAAGAGCCCAGCTCTCTATTTACGCTAGATGGAAAATTGGCCTCTGGGCTAATGTTGGCCTGGTGAATATTCCAGTTAGTGCCCAGCACCGCAAGGTACGGACTCTTCAGCCCCCTGGAGAAGGCACTGGTACTAGAAAACTGGCCCCAACCCTTGCCACCCAACGTAGGATTTAGGAATTGGAGATCTGACAGCCGTGGTGTTTACTCCTGATTCAGAACCCACTGTAACACAGCAAAGTGACAGTCTTCATTTCTTTTCCAGGGCAGCATAACACCAACTGACTTCTCCCTCCAAAAATGCTTCCTTCCATATGAGAGCAGAGTCTTTACTATATACTGTGCAGCAGGTGCTCTGCTTGTGATCCTGATACTAGCTCATGTTCAGCTTCTCACTCCACCGTTTTATTTTGCTCAGCGTTTAATCAGTAAGCATAAAGCAGTATGAAGAGCCAGACATCTGCATTCAGTCACTGAAATACCAAAGCTGAGAACAGTCAAACATCAGACTATATTCATGCCAGCAAATGACCTAGTTTGATTGCTAGTCTGAAGGCAGGTTGCATTTACACATACCATAGAAGTCCTATACAGCTGATATGACTACTACAGGATAAATAATTAACTGAAATGAACGTTTCATGCTGTACAAAAATACTGTATTCGACAATCAAATGAGTCCTTTTCCTGCTATAATTTTTGTATCAAATATGTATATTAAAAGTGTAACTGTACATTATGTAAATCCTATAGCCTCATCACTTGTCTGCACTAGTGTCTTACCCTGCTGGAGGCTGAATCCTGCAAACTGGAAACGTTTCTCTGTTTTATTGCTGCATGGCCCTTCTAATGTCATGCTTGTGTTTTAGGGTCAGGCAGAAACTAGACGCATCAGCACTGAGAGATGCAGATTTCCATAACCTTTTTAGGGTAGCATATGTATGGGTCTGTGGTTTGGGACAAGAGATCTTCTGGTTCCTGACACAGTAAATTGTTAGCTGACTACAATTTGCAGTTATCGTCTACCAGACAACAAAGGGAAGAAGCTTGTGGATCCAGTTTGCCAATACACACTTGAAACCTGCTTAAAAAAAACTAGGGTGACACCTCAAGCTGCTATTTTCAAAAAGATGTGCTATGATGAGCTTAAAAAAAGAGGGCCCTATTGCATCCCAGAGATCTGTATGGTGAGGGGCCCTCCAGTTGCCGATCTCCTGCAAGAAGGAAGGTCAAATACAGCTGCAGTAACATTGTCCTATGCCTTGGCCCTGTGGACAGACAGGGATAGGGGTGCGTGTTATTTTAGATTCCTGCAGGGCGCCAAGTTCTGTCGACTTTATGGTGGTGTCACGGTTTGAACTGCACGAGCTCCTCCGTGGGGAGGCTGAGGCCACCAGCTGTGCCACAGGCCCCAGCCCAGGGGGCAGCATGCAGAAGATAAAATCTAAGCTCAGCATCTTCACTGTGTGAGGGCAGGTGGGACAAACCTACTGCTGCTCCCCACCCACCCTGGAACAAAACAGAGGGACTATTTCACACCGGGACCAGTTTTCCTGCTGATGTTCCTGCAGAGGTTAAGGGAGCTCTAACCTCAACTCCTGGGCTGGGGCTAAGTTTTAAAAAAGAGACTATCTTTTGTTATTCCCTCTGTTACTTTCTTTGGCATGGGAAAGAAGTGAGAGAATTTTGGGAATTTTGTTTACTATTAGCTTATTCCACCCAGCCTTTCACTTTTTTGAGAAATATGACTAAATTGAACATACCCATTTCTGGGAAGAGGAAATGGTCATATTATAGTATCTAAAATGGGATTATGGTTTATATTCAACTAGAAACAAGTTTTCAGTTGGTCTGTAGTCTGAATTCAAAAAGAGGTCTGATTGGGGTTTATAACTAATAACGATACTTACAGTAAAAAGTTAATAAAACCTGCTTATTTGTATGACAGTGCAGGGACAGTGTTAGCTCTTAATCTCTCCCTAAATTTAAAATGGAGTCAGGGGAATGGTCCAAAGTGTGGTAAAATACTCTATAAAGTAATGTAGTCTAACACTTCTCTAGGTTTCTGTTATTGCAACTGTAATTTTAGACATTTGTACAGTTTATCTTGGACACAGGAAAAGTATATAGTCACAGACATAAAACACCTATGTATAAAATATAAAGCAGTGTTATAGTTACTAAAAAGGACATGCCTTATTGCTACAGCAATTCTTGCTTTTTATATATTGTACTGTACCACAACTTGTTTTGAGAATGTCATTTGCATAAATTATTCAAGTTTGAGAAATATTCACACATTTTGATTCTACAATATTTAAAATAAAACAATTTTCTAATGTGTCTCTTTATTAAAAGAGAAATAAAAATGTCATCTTGTAATTCTCTTAGGCCAGACACAAGGGTTTATACACCTTTTTTTTTTTTCTTATCTTCTTTCTTGCTATTTACTTGCACAATGAAAGCCGCTGTTGGTACAAAGATTGAAGAGCTCTATATAATGGTGCTTTACACATTCACAATCGGTCTGTGCAATTGTGAAGTTCTATGAATGACCAAAGAATTACCAAACATATTTTCTAAATATAAAGGACAAAAAAACCAAAACCTAAATCCTTGGTTCCCATTAAAACAACACCAGGTTGCAATTTGGACACTTGAATGAATTCCAATGTTTTAAAGCTGAGACTTCAAAAGAGAAAGGCATGTTTGCTGCAACATCCGGTGACTGTAATACCTTACGGAAAGGTAAGTGGTTAATTTGCATAATTTATAATTTTTATACTAAAGAGCATTTTTATATAAACCAGAAAAAAACCCCTAAACTCTACAGATAAAGTTCTTACCTCCAGTCACTGCTGCAGGTAAGGTTGACATCAAGCTGTACAGCGCAATCAAAAACATACTTACATCTTAGCTCATTTTACAGGTACAGCCATAATCAAGGCACAAAGATCTTCTACAAGTATTTTTCTTCAATAAAGTTGTACAAAATAATATTACATTTTACAGTCTGTACAATATAATAAACCAGCAATAAAACAAAAAAATATATATAGGGAGAGGACTGTTGTCCAAGAATGATCGGAACTAAAAGGATCATTTGTGGACAGCACAAATAACATAAGTGAGGGTGGTAGATTTTCTGCCTAGATGCAACAGGCTGAAAAGTAGCTGTAATTCAAATGCCTGAGGTGTGTAGAGACACTTAGCTCCAAAACCCCAGAAAAATTGCTTTGTCTTCACTGTTCCTCTCATTATCTACTCTACTTCCTGTGCCACTAACGGCTTAAAAGAGGAGGTCACTTTATCAGTTGACCTGCAACTCAGAAATGCTAAAAACTGTGACAGAGTAATAAATATTGTGGTGCTGCTACATTGTGTGTCTACTTCCTCAACAGTATTTAATAACCTGATACAAAGTGCATTAATCTTTTTTTTTCACCCATCAAGTACTCTTCAATGTCGTGTTCAAAAGGAAACCCACACAGAGGGATAGGTATGACTTTAGTGTCATCCAGCTGACATACCAGTTTGAACTGAGGTTAACCCGCTGGAAAAAATTTAGCAGGTCACGTTCAGTTTAAAAAAACAAAACCTAAGGGAACAGAGGTAGCCGAGGGGCTTAGTGGAATGACGAAGAAGTGGCATGTCAAAATAAAGCACAAAAATAGTCCCAAAAAGCATGAAGGAAAAACAACCCAAACTTGCTTCAAATCAGCTTTAAGGTTAAATAATTAAAGTAAACAAAGTGAAGAGACTGACATTTCTATAGTATATTCTTCCACCCTGTGTGGGGTAGTATCAAGAGAAAGAGTAAGGAGCAAAGAATTTAAAACCACAGGTTCCACGGTGATCCCCCTCACAAGAGTTCGTACTGGCGGAGATGCATCCTCTGAATGATGTCTCGACAGTCGTTGAACACCCTGCGGATATTTTCTGTGTCCACTGCACATGTAAAGTGTGGGTAGCAATAATGCCGGCCGTCTCCACTCGCCGTACTTATCCTCTGTGGAAAAAGGGAGGCACAAAAAAGGGTCAGGTGCCACACCGCGCAAAGTTCCACATCTCAGCAGTCTGTAGACTTATGGAGAGCCAAGAACCCTGGGAAATTATATGGGTCACTAAAGTACGTAAATAAAAAGAAGGCAAGGCTGTGATCTGGTCCAGTATGAATGACAAATGTGAAATGAAGATTAAAAAAAAGTTACAGATGCTATTACAGGGTCAGTATATAAGTACTTCATGGGAGCCACCAATGCCACCATCAGTTGCACAAGCTATTACCATTTGCACATCACTGTGCAGCTACATCTGTGCTGCTGACAGCTGTGCAGTCTGCCATGCAGCTGTCCCAGCAATTACTTTCTCTTCTTTTTTGGTGCCATCATGTGGCAAATTTTTGAACTCATTTTAAATCAGCAACACAAAACTGAAAACTTAGCAGTTGTGAAGCCAGCAGTGGCAGAGAACAGCATCCTACTGCTTCTGCTTCTTGAAGTTACAGGCCCCTGAAGCTACCTTCACTTAGAGCACCTATTAATCCATCACTGAGTCCAGAACTCAGTGGAATTACCAAAGTCACTGGGCTCCCATAGAGTAATAAAGCATGCACAAATCTGGTAAACATCAGATCATACAGAATTACATTTTCTCAAGGCTACTGCACAACTCTTTAGGTTCCAACTTAAGCTCCAGCATCACTTCACCTATGGTTATTCTGTTAAAATTCCCCAGGATCTTAAAAAATGTTAAAAAAATGCCCAAACAAACAAAAAACTATCTTAACTTTGTTCTGTATTACTATAGAAATGATAAATATAAATCCATTCTAGATCATTATCTTGCACAATATAGATGGAATGTTATGAAAGTAATGTCAGTTCTTGGGATAATAATTTTTATAAATATTTTCTGAATTCTATTACAAAATTACACTGGCTAAACAGCAAAAGACAATGTTTTATCTTACCCTGGCTACATCATATATTTTAACACAGCAATTTATTTTACACGTAGAATTGATCATTTAAATACATACAGCTAGAGATATACAATTCTATAGACATTTAGAAGCCATGATTTACGTAATTAGGCCATTTGCAGATTTTTGCAGGTAACTTGGGTAGTATTAGACATTCAACACGGACTACACAGAGGTGTTCCATTCATATTCTATAAATTATTTCATTCTTACTGTGCTACCTAGTTCAAGGCTTACTCTCATGAAAAATACTAATAAGTGTTTCCTTGTGTTTATCATGCACTGATTTCACTAATGTCTATGGCAATAAGCTGCCCACACCATTCTGGTGACACCTGGTTATGTATACAGCATGCCAGAGGATGTATTTTCAAAATATTAACAGTTTGTCTATTTTTGTCACCTGACAGCTCTGTAGGTCTCTCATTTTAAGATAAATGCAGTATTTTCATCCCTACTCAAACCTCATTTTGAACAGTAGTGTGTTACTTAGCACCAGTTCAGAGCTTGAAACAAAACCAAACCCTGGGACAGCAATGAAAGAACATTCACCTCCCAAGTGGGAGGAAGGTGATACTGGCATCTCTACACTGCAGGGCTGAGGATGGCAGTTTCCAGTGAGGAGCCAAATGCGCCATTAGAGGAAGCCTGGTCTGTGTGTTTGAACAGCAGCTGCTTCACCTCCCAGATTCAGATTTTTAAAAAACCAGCATGACCTAGAGGGGCCATGCCACTATTTTAACAGGAGTCACCTACATACACACTGGGGATGTATTCAAACAAAACATCAGCAGCTGGAGAGCCCTGTGCAGCACCATTGGTGGTGCTTTTCACACATATCCATGGCTTATGTAGACCTGCCACCATGATAAAAATCACAATGAAGCATAATAAACCCAGATTTCTCTGAATCATGCCCGAAAATTTAACAGAGTGGGACAAGGAAAACAGACTTGGAAAAGAAGTATAAAGCAAAACATGCACTTTTTCTGCCTGGCACCTGACTAAGGCCATCAGACTGCTCCCCTGTATGTACCCTGAGCTTATTTCCTCTGTCCCTTTTGTAACTCCCTCTCTGAAACCTCAGTGCCTGACCCCATAGAACTGAAGTCACCGTTTCTACTCGGCTTTTTCCCTTGTCCTCCCCATGCATGGCCCCTGTTACTCGGGGCACACACAGCCTGCTGTGGGAGGGGTGGACAGCAAGACTTGCAATTCAAACAGCCCAAGAGTACAAAGCAATGGTCTGGATGACTACATTCCTCTGTTCCATCACGCTGAGAAACCAAGCACAAACCCGGCAGAGAGACATGTTATGGAGGAGATGCTCTCTGCCAAGCCTGTGGCAGCTGCAGGGAAATGGGGGCAAAAGCTCTTTCAGCTCCATGCCCGAGCCCCAGGGACTGCCTGGCAGGTGCTTGCCCCAG
Organism: Sclerurus mexicanus; assembly: GCA_013396755.1. NCBI lineage: Eukaryota > Metazoa > Chordata > Aves > Passeriformes > Furnariidae > Sclerurus > Sclerurus mexicanus. The sequence continues at coordinate 27,018 of VWZF01003203.1, forward strand.
CCCAAATGCTTCCCCTGCCCCCAGCACCTGTGGTAGTATTTTATGAGATTGCAATGCCTGCGCCCCCTTCCCTCCCCACTTCATGGGTGGCCTCCTTCTGTAACACCGGGAGTTACAGCAGGTAAGGACCGAGCCCTTGACATGGCCTGTTAAATATTGAAAACAGAGAAAGGTGGGGAGTTTCACCCTAGTTTCCCCATAACTCAGACCTCTTAGAGCCACCCTCCTTCCAAACTGGATACTGGCACCTGCTTCACAGCATTTCAGCATTACCACAAGAGAGATTTGGCTTGAAGTGAGGGTTTTTTGGTAAATCTTATGTTAACACAGTGCAATCTGACGTTTTGCCTTGGAATCCGGAAGGCTAAGGCGGTGAATGGCAATCCCCAAAGTGTGAACACAGTTAATTGCTCCTTTCTTTCTTGGTGCGTCAACAGCTGTAAATCCTAACAATACTTGTAAATACCTAATGGCTTTAAAATTCTTAATTCTAATGAATCAGTTTGTTATCTCAAACACACACATACAGTTTCTACCAGTATAGCACAATGGATGGGCTTTGATTCTGGTCTCTGTTACTGCTCTGCACTGTGGGAACAACTCAGTATGAGTGAAACCATAGGTGATACTGGATTAAACCCTGTTTCTGATAGCAGAGCTGGGCTGTGATGGTGTGCCTGATAACTGCTTTTATCTTCAAAATGTAGACACCACCTCTTCAGCTCCAGCTTTAGAGGAAACCTTAATTGGAAGAGTAAATGTAACTAGACAAGGAAATTTTCTTATGATTCCTCAGCAGGGCCATGACATCAGTTCTAGGATCAGGCAAATCTCCTAACTGGCACACCAGAAATCTTATTTAAGAATAAAATCATAAAATCTACTTTTTTTTTTTTTTCAATCCATCTTGCCAGCTGACTACAGCCAGAGTCCTTGGAGAAACGCAGGATAAAAATAAAAGAGCCTATTTGCTTACACCTGGACTGTACACAACCATTCTCAGCACTAGCACTTACTTGCTGTGTGACACTTTGCATGGCAGGTGACTTTCTTTAAAATGGGCATAAAAATGTGCAAGTGCTGAGGAAGGTCCTGCAAGATGGGCAGCTGAAAAGAATTAGGAAATTGCCAGACACTGTCCTCTCCTTCTAGCTCTCTGCAAAACTCCATCAGTTTTCCCTAAATAAACTATGCCATCTGTCAGTATTTCCTATGATAGAATCACACATAAGATGAAAATTACTCACTAAAAACTCATCCCGGATGAAGAACTTGGCTCTTGTGACTTTGGGGTCTTCTCCTGCATCTGGTGTTGCTGTTCAATTAAAAACAAATGACATCAGAAACATGAAAAGCAAACAATCATCTACTACTTGTAACAAAAGGTTTAATAAGGAGGAAGTAGCCCTTTAGTACAGAAAGTGAAATGTTAAGTATCTACAGGAGATTCCCAGTAGGTAATTCTAAAATGCAAGGGTACAGTAAAACCTGACTACACATACAACATATTTTAGGAACCTGAAAATTGCTGAAATCATTGCGACAATGTCATCGGTCATATCACAAAAAGGCTTACTCATATCCACAAGTTTGTTCATATAGATATAAAACAAGTGGGAGTTAGGGTTTAGCTTTTATCAGAAAAAGCAGCTGAGTTGTTCAGTTTCTGCAGCAAAACAGTCTCCGGGAAAAAGCTTCTGCAGGCAGGAATTTGGGCTTAAAAATGGTTAGTCCAAGATTACATTTGGAAAAAATGGTGGCATCAAAAGATCTTTTTATATATATATATATATTTTATTTCCAGGCCCCTAGTCAGCAGAATAGTTTAGATACACTGCCCATCAAGGGGCCTTAGACTAAAGTCCTGTTGAGCACGAGACTCGTTGGTCAGAACTGTTTGTTGGCAGATGAAGTCATCACTATCCAGGCCATGGAACAACTATATTTACTGTAAGTGTAAAAAACAATACACTGAAGAGATAATCTATTCACTTCCTGTCAGTGGGATCTCTCCTCATCTAAAGCACCAAATCAGATGCTTATAATACAGTAAAGGCCAGAATTTATCAGAATACAGAAACGTATCTTTTATCTATAGCACTAGGGGTAAAAATAAGAGCAGCAACACAATCAACAGCATCTTGGAATTCTGTGCTGCTGCCCTTAAATAGTGTCAGCTGAAATGAAAGACTAAATGAACAACTGTAGGTTGAAAATAGAGAGCTGCTTTTTATGTGAATATTCAGGATCACTCTAGATATCCACTGTGAAATCCCTCTAAGAAACACCAAAAGCTGCTTTATTCTGACAACTGGTTTACTATAAAAAGTGCTGAAAATGCACTCAAACTGTTTATATGATGTATGCTTGAGAGAGGGAAATCTGGGTGATGGAGAGAGATTTTTTCCAAAAGCCCTTAGCATTATAAAACTGGTGCCAGGTTAACTTGGATTTTGCAGAATGGCTGCAAAATAAGTAATGAATCCCTACCAAAGTTCAGCACCAGGGGAGGTCCAGGCAGAAGCATCTGGCAGGGGGAGAGACAGGACCAGAAGCTTTGTCTTCCTGGGACTGGTGCTTGCTCCAAAGCGGGGGAGGCAGGTGCTCTGGAGCCAGCCCCCTGCCTTCCTCCCACAGCAGCCAGAACCCCTTCAGACCCTGCCCAGGCTGGGGTACCTCGGAGCTACCTGCTGCCAGCACGCTCCTTGCCTGAACAACAGTTCATGTTAAGGAAGAGTGTGTGTGCTTGTGAATTCGTGTGTGTGAGAGACAGACACAGAGAGAAACAGAGAGAGGAACTGTGGGCTGGGCCATGCCAGCAGGTCCAATCCCAGCACGGTGAGAAACCTTACCATCCTCAGGTACAGTATAATGCGCATATTCAGGAAAGTAATCTTCAATTTTTGATTTCCCTGCCAAGACTTTTTCAGCCAGCATGTCCTGTTTATTCAAGAACAAAATGATAGAAATGGTCCGTAACCACCTGTCAAGAACAAACCAAATGTGTGTGTTATCTCTGACATGTTAATCAAGGAAAACGTATCATGTCAATAGAAAATGTACTGGCTATTCCTGTGTGGACAGAGAGTGAGGCAGTGTGGAACATCCTTCAACAATAAAAAAAAAAAAGATGACCTAGATAATAGTTTCAATTGGGTTGCACCTGTGCTGGTGACTGTATTTCTAGGATCAGTAAATACGTTTATAAAAACTGCAGTGGACATTGCTGAAGAGAGCAGTTTTCAAAATTTTTTTCTAAAATATCCTCTGGATATCAAGTTTAAAAAATGATGACGTTTACTAAAAGCACTTCAGTCCACATACAGACAGTACTGCCTGCTTTGATAAAGCAAAAAAAAAAAGGGCTGGAAAGCTGCCTTCCCTTAGACTGCTCTGTCTTAACTATTGCTCATCCACACACATATCCCATCTTTTAGGGTGGCCTGTATGACACTTGATGAATGAAAAGAAAATAATCTCTCTTTTCTTCCCCAATTAATCCATCACTGTGATGATGTGCCTTTGGGACTTGCTGTTAACATTCTTCCTCACTCCATCTTCAATCGCTTCTCAGTGCAGAGCATCCTCACAGGTATATGCCGAAAACTTCACTACCTTATTCTGTGTATTGGTTTTACTTATTCTGTATCAGGAACCTATTTGGATTGCTATTTGGTTAGGTATCTATGGTTTACACGCACTGTGATAGACTGGCAATTTCACGGCAGCTACAGTTAGATTACACCTGAAATACCATCCCCCAAGGCAGAAATACTACACGCTCTCAGAGACGAGCCTTACGAGAGCGGCTGCCCACACGGGGATCGAGCGCAGCAGCAGCCAGGGAATCGACTGCAACACCAACAGCGAGCTGCTCCCGCCACTGCGTGTGAGGAGGAGATCAAATGTTATTCCCAGGACGCTCTTGGGCTTGGCCAAGCAGCACAGTGATGCCAGGGAGGGGGCTCCCCTGCTTCCCTCACAGCAGCCAGTCTGGGGAGCTTGCCCTTTCCAAGCTGTCCCCACGCACCGCATCATTTTGGCAGGAGTGGCAAAATGCCACATGTACCATGGCTGTGCCACGGCCCCTGCCAGGGAGGGGTGTGCACTGTGGGGGCACACTGTGACCTGGCCCAACCTGGGTATCTCCTGAGTAAACAATCTGAGCAAACAGTAAGGTGACTCCTGCTTTGTAAGGAGTTGAACTGTAGTTAAATTGGGGAGGGTGGGTGGGAAATGAGCTTTGTTTTACCTGTTATTCCAGATACTTTTGAAAAGGTCCAGGGATTCCCGTAGTCTGTTTGTGTTATTGTCTTCCCTTATTACCATGTTGTAGCTGCTGCAAGCCACAACGAAGATGATAGCTGTGACATCTGGGCAGAGCACACAAAAGAAAGAAAGAAAGGAGAGAGAAGAGAACATCTTCGTTATCCCAGCACACACTCCTCAGGGTAACACTCTCATTACTCCCCAGTCTGCCAAAAATGCCAGAAGAAAATATTTGGACTCCTGTGCTAGTGAGATACTATGTGCCAATATGAATCCTAAGCTGCTCACACCTCAGAAAGTCCAAAATAAAAACATGGAATATTTTTACTTACCATTAAAGCACTGGATCCATTTTCTTCTCTCATCTCTCTGGCCACCTACATCAAACATGCTGTTAAAAAGCCATAGGATGTTATATCATTTATGTGCACTAGGAAAACCACACAAAGCATGCAGCATGAGGGTTCAGCTAAAAATCTGACAGCCCCAAGGACAGAGGCAGTAAAATATTGCCTGAAGAGGAGAGAGGTTCTGCTGATTCTGCGCTGCATGTCAGAGACAGCTGCACAGCTCCACCTGCCCTGCTGCACCAGGAGAAGGCTACTGAACCCACAAAATGAGAAATACACTCTTCAAGGGCAAGTGTTGGCCTTTGCAGTTCACAGAAGTGCATATGGCTGGACATGTAAGGCTGGACCTACTGTACCATAAACAAGGACAGGTTTCAGGATATTTTGAAGGGTGGTGGGGAGAGTGCACCTCTGTAAGGAGGGTGTGGGGGCAGCTCTGCCCTGTCAGCACTGCCACCTTTCTGGGCAAGAAGTGGTGAGTGAAAGCAGTCTGATGGTGTTTTACAGAGACACAGTGTAGAACTCTGACAAACACAGAACTATCAGCCCTCTGGAAGAAGGGAAGATTCCCACTGACTTGTGTGAGCTCTTACCCCCAAAGGTATGAGTTTACAGTGCTATACCAATGAACCAGTTTGTAAAAGCAAAAACACAGTCCCACAAGAAAGCATTGCTAATATACATAGCTCATAGCAGCTCTTTTGGCAAGGTATGAGGCAATTTTACTAGAACCTATGGAAAGACAGCTAAAAACCCAAACCAATCAAATAAAAACTATCCACTCCCACCATAAGCCTACTATACCGAGAACACATGAGCACAGACATCTAAATGAAGTTGTTAAAAATTAGTACGATATTCATAAATTATTACTAATAGACTTACTGGAAATTTACTTTATCTACTTGAAATCTTGTTTCAAAAATGCCTGATGTCAACACTCTGCATCTTAATAGGTCCTGGAAATGAGAACACAGAAGCTGATTAGTAAGGCTTTTTTCTAACCTAATTTTGTTTTTAAAAGCTTGGAATATTATTTTCCATGAAAAGTCTTAAATGTGTCATTTAATTAAGGTTCAGTCAGACTCGTAGGTAAATCTGCATTTCTCCACACTGACACAGTGGATAAACACAAACATGATCACTGCATTTGGTCTGGGCACACTCAGAAAGCAGGAGACCTGATATACGTTCTTCTTGCTGCCCACTGAAACACGTTCTTGATGGTCATACAACTTGGTATGGGATGCAGATAATGAATTATGAAGTTACGTAAAACTGAGAAAAACATTATTCATGTTATAAAGTCAAGTATTCAAATGTTAGAAAACTCCAGATTTACAGTTGCCCAGGCAACCTTAACTCTGCCCTCTTTTGTATTGAATGAGACAGGAATCCTATTGAAATAATAGCTTGTGACTGAGTAATTAAAGCTCTATTACAGAGCACAAGGGAGCAGAATTTAGGTTGTACAGAAATGTGGCATTTCTTCTTTATTTTCCAAACTAGCAACACTTTACAGCTTAAGTAACTTTCTTTTAATAATTAAAAAATAATAATTACCTCGATTCTCAATGGAAGTAGGCAAAAGCAATTCATGGTGCATACCTCAGGCAACTAGCTCACCGTGTGCCACTGTCATGACCAGCAGCACTTTTAACCTTGACTATCCAGCACTGCTGCTTGGGCACCGAGTGTAAAACAAAACTGGAGGCCAGACCAAGCTGCCAGCTGCCTGATGGGGATGAACCCCCCTTGGGCAGCCACAGCTGCCTGCCTGCAGAGCACTCTCCTTCCTGGGATAAGGGAAGGGCTGCTCGGTCTAGCTTAGCTCTTCTTGCAGGGATGGAAGGAGGCAGTCAGTGGTGCAGAGTACAAGCACAGCTTTTTCCCAAACTGCATCATCTACTGCTTCAAGTACTCTGGTAGCTGACAAACCTTGGCTGCTTTGACAGCCACATGCACTCAGATGAAGGCCACTTATTTAATTCTTTTTGTTATTTTATATGTTACTGTCATTATTTATATGTTATTGGACTCAGTGATTATTTTGGATGATGCAAAAAAAATTACAGAAAACAAGGGAAAAGAGGAAATCAGGGATTTTTACTCAGCAAGACAACTGATATGGCATTAACAGGATGAAAACAAAAGCAAAAGAGAATCCCCCCTTTAGAGCAAAAATGTTCTGCCTGCCAAATACCAAAAGCCTCTTCTGATCTTTGGAGACAAAGGGCATTTCTTCCCAAAGGAAATTCTTAGGATAAATTTCTAGATGATGAATGACTACTTCAGGTAGAGAAAGGCCTCCCACGAACAAACAGGCCAACACTAACATAAATCATGAAAGCCAAAATGAGGCTTTGCTTCACTGACTTCTCTCTCCAGCTGAGTGATATTGATGCTAAAACCATACAGTTCTAGATGGAGCAAATCCCAGTGCTACTGCTTTGGTCTGAAAATGTTTTGAGGGCTCTAACGATTGATCCTGTATTGGGTTGACTATACAGGTTTCACCTTATAATACAACACATACTACTTTTTACTGACTTCTGTGTCAGATTACAGTCAGAGGAATTGGACATGCTTGTGGTTACAGACCTAAACCAGGTCTGAAGAAACAGGCTCTGCTCCTCATATTTCCTTGGGTGATCTCTGTCAAGTCTCTTCATTTCTCTGAATTTCAGTCCCTGATTGCACAACGAGATTTGACAGTTGTGTTTTTTTAAGGGCATCCCTGTGTTAAACACATTGCATGGTTAGACTGAACTATGCAGCGCAGGGATTCTCTTCTGCCACCTGTATTGCAGTTTATGATGTGGTGCACAACCTTGGCTGAGACCACTAGATGACAGTGGGATAGCAGCACTGAAAAATAATGGAATGTTTGCTGAGGAGACATCCTGCCCAAGGAAACCACGTACTCTGAGCTCAGGAAAAGCAGTCAAAGATGTGTAACATGGTGAAGCTCCTTCTTACTTCAAGGCTGCACCACTTCAGCCTTAACATGAATGTGTTAGAGCACTCTAGCAAGATGCATCACGGCATCTGGGAAAAAGCATGTCTTGTCCTGTAAATAAGGCTTAAATAGAAACTGTGCTGCCCACAGGAGATGGGCACAGGCAGGAAAGAAGGAATCTGCACACCCTTGGAGAAGTTCACAAAGCCTGCTGCTGCCGCTGCTGGTCTCCCCTGAATCTGGACACTAGATCCACTGCAAGCTTTTGCCTCTGAAGGACCCTTCTGGTGGATATGGGATATCTCCCGCTGGGATCATCTCTACCATTGAAACAAAGCACTGCTGTGTAGCAAAGGCTGGTAAAGAAAACAGCAGGCTTTTACACTTATGCTTTTCGTTCTTTCTTCCATTCACTTTGTTTGCAGGACACATAATGGGAAGCAAGAAGAAACAACAAATGTATTACAGGAATCGCTGACCTACATATAACAACAGTAAAAGACAAGCTTGCACCCCCAAAAAGCCTCTTCTTTTCTTTAATATCCATTACTTAAACTGCTAGACCATATTTTGGCATTTTGACATATGCCCTATTTCAGCTGCAGCTGGGACTAAAATAAATTACATAGAGCATCCAGATGAATGGGAGTCTTAGTTCAGACCCTACCCCATTAGTTATACTAACCTGATCTGTGGGTGTGTAGTCATCCATGCTGACACTGTCAATTCTTTCTAAAAAGCTAGAAGAAAAATAAACATGCACTTAGATATGTAAAATACTGTCTAGTAGAAGACTTTTCCCTACCTTTTCTAGTTTAGACTCCCACTGCAAAGTAAAACACAGCTTGAATGGTTAAGTTATGAGCCTGATTATTTCCTTTTATTGCTTTAGGCTACATTTTGTAAGCATATATAAATAAACATTTTACCCAGACTCTGTTTCAATACAGCACTTTTACACTTACCGTTACGCAGTACCCGCAAGTGGTCCAAAATGTAGTTAAAATGTAATTTTGTGAGGTGCACTAAAAAATACTATGACTAGCCATGCGTCAAGACATCAAGTGGTTGTTAAGCTTAAAGATTTTGGGGTTTAAAATAGAAAATGTGGTGAAGGCGTGCCTTTATTTAGCATAATGCTAATCAAGTATAATGTTATGTTAATTATGGTCTCAGTAACATTAGTAGTTTGGACTGACATGCTGCCCTCCAACACTGCAACCAAAGCACAAGTGGACAGCAAAACTGATAGGAAGTGGATGTTAATGAGTTTCATCTTTTATGTCACAAAACCTCAGTGAGATGCATAAAGTGGAATTAAAACTTACAACTGAATGGAAGGGCAAGAGAAAATAGAACCAGAAAGAAAAGCGGGATCTACATTTGGTAGTTATTTAAAAGATTTTTTTCCAAGCTTTAATTCTTTCCTAATACATGTTAGAAGGGCAGCATTTAAGGACATTAAAATGTGATTTTATGTTTCTTGCTAAAACAGGCAGGTTGTCCTCTCTCATTTCCACCCATTTCTTAGATCTCATGTGAGTCCAGCTGGCTCATTTTCCCCAGACTTAGACTTCCCATGTATCACTTAGAAGTTTTCTTGGATTTCTGCATTGTTATTTGGTATTTGGCAGTGAATATCCCACCAGCTGACGCATCCCACTACAATAGTATCTAGATTTCTTAATCAAAAGGCAAGTTTTTCTCAATCTTACTTGAGTGTGCATGTGGAAAACATGTCCCACTTAATTGTGGTGGGAAAGAAGAAAAAAACCCCAGTGAACTGTTGACTTAAAATGTGACTCACTGTTAACACAGGGGTCACACACACTGACCAGTTGAAAAAAATACCCCCTAAAAGCCTGTCTGCAATTCTCATAGCACTTTCCCATGGATACAAACTGAAAGGAAAAGAAAATATGCTGCATATATATTTACTTGTATTATTTTTCCTTCTTGAGCCTCCGCTGTTACAAAGAGGAAAACAAAATGCAGCATCTACAGTTAGAATATCCACCTTTTCTCTCTGGATGATCAAGGTATGATGGCTAAACACAGTGCTTTTAAAAACAAAAATAACTGTTTAACGCAACACAATGGGTGCCTCGAAACAAAACTATATGGAAGAAACTCTAAAGAAAAAGTTTCTTTTTTTCCATAAAATCTCCTCCCCTGCTAAAAGCCTCATAAACTTAATATAAGAATATAAAAATATATCTTTATAGTCATCTGCAGTCAGCATGGGAAAGCAGTTGTATTCAGACTGAGCCTTTTGGTCAGATGATTTTCATCAGAAGACTGATCAAGCACAGTGTAACTTCAGTTAATCCCAAAGTTAATGCAGACACCGGAGCAGAGCGATGCATTTTCAACTGTCCGCCTATCATTAACAGACTCTCATCTCATGCTTGCAGCACAGGACATGGAAAAAGAAGGTGAAAAAGCCCAAAACAAAAATGCCTCCAAGTCCAAACTTCCTCAACACAGAGTAATTTTCCTTTAGCATGTCTTCATTTCTAAGTCTGTTTCAAAGAATGGACTATGGCTGACACAGAAGACGATCCAGCTACGAATGCTGACTGAAGTGAGTATGCACAAGTACAACTCCATCACAGACCTCACAAGACAGCATGAATCCATATTTTTCTTGCAGAAGCATTCCTTCTGAAGTTGAGGTATAAATCAGAGACAATATCTCTTGACTCAACAATACCAAGACCATGTTGGCAGAATTTATCCGAAATGATTAAACGCGGCATTTAGCGCTAACTCACACCTCTCTCACCTATACAACAAATACTTTGAGAAGGTTATTGGTTATTAGCACTTGCATGTTCCAAACAGGTAAATTACGGTAAGGAACAGAGGAGTGAGGAGTAACGCAGAGTTCCACTACAATCCATGGCAGGTTCAGGTGAAGAGGTAAGTCTCTTAATTAGATGTCCTACCTGTCAGCTAAAGTCGCCTTTCACTTAGAAATCATCAACTTTTTCACAGTAAAAGGACCAGTTTCAAATACCTTAAACTGCCACACTGCAGCTAAGAGAGAGCCAGCTCTCACAAATATCATGTGCTTAAAAATGTCAAACAGCTGTAGTGTTTAAAATACTTAAATACTTGTTTAAAATACTTGTTTAAAAACTTTAAAATAAATGCAATGACTTACAAGGTTTTACCTGCTGTATCTAGCTGGAATGATATCACTAGCATCCAATAAATCATCAGGCAGCTATTATTAGGATTTGGATAAATTTTGTGGCTTTACAGAAAATTAACCTTTTCCGTGGGTGAGGGACAGGCTTCCTAAGATTTGTTTCGCAACCACATCAAGCATGCACTGAGATTTCAAAGACAGCTAAATTCTTATCTTTTCAAAAGAAAATCAGTTCTTGAATATCCTTCATATGAACTCCTTACTTGGCTAATTAGCCCAGCATCAAAAAGTAGTTCTGACAGGCAAATGTTACTTAGTAGGTACAAGTAATGGATTCCAGATGAGATAAGGACTCAGTACTGCCTCATTTGTAAATACACTAGCTTCATTCTCTTTACTGTATTTAAATGGGAAAACTGGAATCACTTTTCTGAATTGCTTTCCAAAGATGTCAATTTGTACTAATCCTAAATGCTTTGAATAATTATCTTCTGGCAAAATATAGATTCTTTTATACATATATATGTATATTTACACATCAGCAAATTTTGAATTTACATGACTAAAATTTCAATTCAAAGAGCTTAAAGTACAAAGATATTTCCCAATTGTGGCAATGCTCAAAGAATCTTTGAGTGTGTCCACTCAAAGGATCAGTGTGAAGAAAACACAATAGCAAAAGAATGAATAAAAATGGACACCAAGAATCAATTATTGTCTCTTTTTAGATCCTGGTTTTTTTCAGCTCAGGGATATAATTATTTTCACAGAATGATGCCTTTTTAAAATACTGACAAGTCTTCTATGTATGCAGCTTCTATAGAAACCCATACTCAGGATTTAAATTCTGCAGTGACTGTTTTGCATGCATGTGCAATGAACTTCAAACTCATGCATTCAATTCAGCGGTGAATAAAACCATAACATGTTAGACAATATTTATATTTTGACTTCGCAATTGTGGTTTTACTTATAAAGGAATTCAGTCTGATAATTACTGTAACATTTAGGTTCTTAATTTTACAGTATAGCGTTTTACATTTCCTTACATGGAAAACGGAAACTACTTTTTAAAAAAAATAAATAAATTAGGCAGGATATTGGAAGGAAGGTCTGCACTGCTCTGTTTGGAAATGCAGTGGCTTGGTTTGCCAACAAATTAAAGGAAAGTAAAACGGACCAATAAAGTTAAAAAAAATCATGAGCTACTGACATTATTATATCTATTATTAAGCTGATCTGTAGTTTTATAAATATCTTCAGTGAGTTTCCTAGGAAACTCAGCTGACACTTAGTTTGACAAGCAATCTCTAAATTTTATATTATGCAAGCTATGAACACAAAAGTACAGGTTTTAGATGTGCCTGCAAATGCATGTGGGAACTATCAGTAAGTATTATTCTCTTTAAAACCCATGGCAATTTGAGCAGCAGCTATGTAAGAATTTCTGAAAAAAGAATTAATAAATGTACAAATAAAGAGGAGGTAATCGTACATGAAAATCCTTTTCTCACTGAATAAATCACTACACAGCTCTGTACAGATATTCTGACCTCACAAACAAAATGACAATTAAAAGAAAAATCGTGCCTTGAGAATAATATGATAGACAGAAAACCCATGCTATATTTGTAAGTCTGTTTTGACATCCAAAGAATTGGAAAGATGAAGTGCTAAACCACAGATCAATGCAACAAACTAGGCATTTTAATAAACCTTGGTCTACTTCAATCATTTTTTAATGCTCTCACTCCAACATTTCAACAGCCTTGTATCAAAAAGTTGCACTGGAAAACAAGAAAGCAAAGTGTGTCAAAATGGTTTGCTCGTTAGAGGAAAAAGGCAAGATGGCAAATCTTTAAGGTTTTAAGTTCTCAGAGTGAAGAATTTCAAAATATCTTCAAGTATGGTGTTGGGGTCTGCAAACCTTTACAATCTGGATGGACCTTTAAGAGCTTTGCATACTCCTCAGCCAAGCTCAAAAAACTATATATATGTATGAAACCATTCAGGACTAGGACTTTTAATTCCACTCTCATTGGATTGCAGGAAGTCACAGGAGAGGCAGACAATTCACATGGAAAACACCTCCCCCAAATCTCTAGGGAGCTGAAATGGAAAACAAAACCTATTCTTTTAAAAAAATATAATTTCTGCTGCAGTTCTCAGCGAAAACACCAATATTCAAACATTTCCGCCCCTTATTTTTCCATAAAATATATAGTATTTTTTAAAAGCAGCTAAGGAATTATAATGCCATTAATTCTTCCTGCAACATTTGAAATAGGAAACGAGAGATTTGTGGTTTTGACACTACCTTAGGCTCCAAGGTTGGCTTCAAGCAAACTCACACTATTCTGATATATTTCTTGGTAACTGAGAAAGACACAACAAAAAAAGCCCCCAGTAATATTCTAACCCCTAAAGTCAACTGCTGAAAATATCAGCAGAAATCCCTCAGAAGACTTGGCAAAATTCAGCAGCTACGGATTTTCCTGCCACATTTAAATCATTACTGTATTTTAGATACAGCTTCCATGCGACAGAGGAGGATTCCTGTTCTCTCCCTGCACGCCACTCCGGAGTTGCTCCGCACCAGGAGCCAGCATTGGGTGCGAGGAACCAGTTGTCGCCTAAGCTGCCGCGGAAGAAAACACCACAACAAGCACACACGGACGCCAGCGATGCTCCTGGAGCCGGGCGCCGCCTTCGGAAGGGCTGGGAAGGCAGGGATGCTCCTGTCACACGGGCGGGGATGCCCGGGAGGGGGAGCGCTCTGCCCGGCACCGCTCCCGCTCCCCTCCGCTGCGCCTCGCCCTCGGGCTTCTGCTCCAACACCCGTGACACCTGAATTTAACAAAGACCTCCCGAATTTCCCTTGTTCTCGCTCCCGTACTTCCCCCACGGCTTGCCAGCCTCCCAGCAGACCTCGTGCTGTGCTGCCCGGAGCTGCCAAAGGGCTGTGTGGGAACGACGACGAAAAACCCGTGGGATTTATGCACAGAAACGCACCACCACCCGTCCGCGACTCACGGTTCGCCAGCAAGGGGAGATGAAAAGGTTAAACAGGAGACCAAGCGGGGAGAGCAAAGTACAGTCATGCCTGAAACCCGCCGGCTCATTACGGCTCCGGCGAGGGTGGACACGGCAGGACGTGGCATCCTGGGCTGTACAACCTTTGGCAAAGCCATGTGCTTCCCCACAGCAGCACCAGCCACTGAGCTTGCTTCAGAGGGAGAGGGGCAACAGAACTGGGAAGGGTCTTGGGCCTCGGATGGAGATCTCTCCTTGCCACTCATGCAATGGTACTTTGCTGTCCCAGCGTCAGTACCACCTGCTGCGGGCATGAGCATCTCGACAGGGAGGCTTATAACCCATCTTGTTTTTTGCCCCTTGCCGTGGCTGCTGCCAGCTGTGGCCCCAGCCACCACTAAGTCATCAAGAGCGCAGCCATCGTGATATGCTTTACTGGTACCAGCAAAAAAACGTTCCCCACTAATCGCACGAAGCAGGAAACTCTAGTTTAAACCCTATTTATATACGACAACTTTGGCCAAGACATTAAAAGCAAAGACATGTGATGATGGTTGCAACCAAGGGCTCGCATACCATCCATCAGGCAACCCTCTCCCGCAAGGAGCCAGACTGCTGGCGGCAATCAGGAGCACATTTGGCAAGGATAAAGAAAGACGGCTAAAATCTGTAGTTTTGCTGGTCTATGGGTTTGGTTAAGGGAGTTTCCCAGCAGACATCCATTTTAACCTCACTTTCTCCACCGCTAAGTATGTATGCAGTATGTGCTGCAGAACATCTCTAAACTTCACAGGCTTTGGCATGTGTCCAGCTATTAACTTAAACAAATGCACAAAAAGTTCAACTGCATTAAATGTTTCAAATACGTGAGTAAATACCCACTTTCTGCTTAATAATAACAATCTCATTTTAAATTGAAAATACACAAACTAAACTAAAAAATGAATAAACAGTATGACTCCCATAACTGCTTGCCCCCACCGGGTCCCTAAATTCGCTAAGAAGCAGTGTGAATTTTGGGAAATGCATTTCTTCCTTCTAAATTTAGCAAACTAACCACTTTTTGGCTTAGCAGATGTTTTTGCTTTCCAAGCGAGAGGCCTATGGGGATCATCATTAACCCTCTTCTTAACATAAACACTGACTAAGACTTAAATCTGGAAAACTGTCATTCACACAGAAAGGTTAACAGGCTCCAGCAGAAATGAGACTCATCATCTGCAACTTCTGCCACATGGGATCTCAGAGAAGAGAGAAGACAGGCGAAGACAGAAAGAAGAAGAAAGGTAATCTACTTACTTATTTTAAAAGGAACATTATTTTCCTATTGCATGTGATCAGAGGTTTTATTCCCAGGGGTGCAAGTGGTGGAACTGCTGCAAAACAGACTAAGAATGAAGAACTGATAAAATCTGAGACTAAGACTGGCATATGCAGACCCTCCTTCTGACCACATTTACACCAGCTTGAATTCACCAAATTCAGTATACTTTCTTCTTTCTTGTCAGAGGACAGTCCTAGGCAGACAGTTGTTATATGCACATATGCATGAACTGTTTTTAGAGAAACAGATTTGAGTTTTGCCATGTAAAGGCTACACAGAGCACATTCTGCAATTATAAGTTCTATTTTGAACAGAGGACCAAAAGATAATAACCTGAAAACAGAAAGCTCATATTGCAGTACCCAGAGAGATCTGGATCCTGACTGCTTTGTGAGCTGATGCATGGCAAATTAGGATATCTTTATCCACTGTCTGAATGAAACAACTGTTGAATATCTTCCAGCAATTACACAAACTGGTGCTTGAAGGGAAGCTGAGAACACCTGAAACATCCCACGAGACACATGGGCAGAATGCAGCTGTCCCGTAACGACCTGGAGAATGCGCCTTTAGACAGCATGATAGATCAAAACCTTGTTTTTACATCCCACTAACTAAAGTACATAGAAGACCTCACCTCTATCTCTTCTGGTGAATTCTTCAAAAATAACCTGGACTTCTATGTTCAGGAAAGCCAAACTGTGGGAAAAAGCCTTGATAATACTCAAAGCTATAAAATGCATCAGGTTTACAAGCACCATCTATATACCGCAAGGTTGCCAAGGGATGTCAAAAGTTAACAAAATGTATTTTCACTGGATGTTGGAAACAGAGCTTCCTCTGTTACTGACAAGTTTATCTTGCTGTCATAATGAAAAAATTATTTCACTGCAACTTACACATTCTGGTTGATGGTTTTGTTTACAAAAATGGTTGCACTATAGATAACCTCTAAGGGTACACAAATCCACCAAGTGCTGTGAGCCCTGAAGAATGCCAAATCCAGGTTAGAAACAGCACTGGTCGTTGGAAATTAAAGATCACTTAATGTGGTGGAAGTGGTTTGGAATAATAACTCAGTTATGGTGATTGCCAGAAAGGAAAAACCAGTTTGACTGGAGTTTTCTACAGGAGGCAGAAAATCCTCAAACAGGAGAGGTAAAGGCAACAAAACACAGACTGAAAAGGAAGTCACGAGAAGTTTGTGTTTACCTGTGGCACCAGTCCAAGCTCAGTGCAAGCGAACTTGCTGCCAAGAGTTCTCATGTCTAAAAGTCAAACCAGATGATTCAAACAGGAGGATGCTAATACCCCCTAAAAAACTCAGATGAAAAAAAGCGAATTCTTAAGGGTGGTGAACACGCCTTGCCAGGAAAAACACACATGCATATTTATTACTGTTTTCAATCTGTGCATTTTTGGTGACACACAAATGAAACAACAATGTGTTAAAATCCTGAGGGAAATGGGAGTGTATCTGCTTTCACCTATCATGTGTTTATCAGGCATTGACACAACGCAGAGGACTGAAATGGCTGGAGTCAAATAGGACAACTGGCACTGGTTCCAAAGATTAACATTTGGATCACAGGACCAGCGCTCATAAGAATGTCTTGAAGTTCCTATAGATAACTCCATTTGAAGAATATGAGGGTTTCTAAGACCCATCCTGCTAGAAAAGAAGCCTTCTAGGATTGCATGTAAAACCTGAACCATGCCATGAGTGCAAACTAAGAAAAAGGAAACATTTTTCTATGGAAAATTCAGGAGGGTGACCAGTTTACTGCACAGTGGGAAAAAACAAACTGTTAATGCTGACCTTGCAGAACACCTGGCAAAATTTCTTTTTCCTTATTGCAGTTTATGAAATGTGGCGGCAGATCATTTCTCTTCTGCACTCCTTAATGGTTGTGCCAGCTGTAACACTGCACCTCTACTTTGTGTGAAGGACAAGCTACACAAAAGGTGAGGGTCATGCTGGACACAAACTCTATGACACAAACCCTTTGATGTCCAGGGCTGCTGTGTGGTCCACCAGCATATTCTCAGAGTTATGCGAATAGCATAGTACCTTGTCAATGTTCAAGGTAAGAACAGGGCAACAGGGCAAAAACTAATGGCTCGGGAGCTAAAGGACAGAAGGATGATGAGGACCGACATCTTTCCAGCAGTTCCAGAGCATTTAACTCCCAAACACCCAAGAGGACTGCTTCACTCCTCATTCAGAGGCAGACCTATTGCCTTCCCTTTAGCAGAGCGAAGAGACGCAGTAACTGTTCACCGTCAACAGGAAGGACTCAAAGCTTGCTCTTCCCAAATTTGGTCATGCCATGCACTAGAATTTATTTGGGCTTCCCTAATTGTAGTCTAGAGCAGATGGGTTAACTTTCTTATTCCCATGCACAACGTACTTTGCAGCTGTTAATGAAAAACAGTATCAGGTAAATATCTGTATATGATTATCTGCCATAGAAATTAGCAGGTCAAAGTAAGAACACCAAGCAGAGGCCTAGAAGTGCAGATACAAATGCTAGACATAACCATTACAGTCATAAGAAAATTCCTGTATCTTTACAAATGCTGCTGCTGAGATGTTTTCATTATATCACCATTATCCTGCCCATTTTAGAACAGGATATATTTAACCACTGAATGTATTCAAGCAATTGGTCACACCACCTACGGCTCGGCTGAATGATTACCTCGGGTAGCTGGAGGAAGGCACAGAGCTGAAGCCAGAAGATGAATTGTTACTACAAAAATGGAAGGAGAAGGATGCAGTGACCATGTCTAACTTGCTAATAATTGGCCTAATTCCATTTAACAGCAGTAAGATATTTAAACAAAACAAGGTTATAAAACTTCATGTTAAAGACTAACCCCACAACCCTGCTACCTGTACATTTGACAGTGTTAATACAGCATTTTGTGAAAAGCATTCTTAGCACTGCACTTCTCTGTACGTTTCCTTACATTCCCATCAACTTTCCTTGACTTTTTCAGTGTACAGCACATTTGTACTATTAAAACAGCGCATTTGTACTATTAAAACAACCATACAATGAGTTGGGTTTGAGGAATGAGTAAAATAATTACGTAACAACCTGATTATGTCCTGCTTCAAGTTACTTTAAAGATTAGGTTACACTTCTGTTCTTTATCTCTCTGCCCTGTACCCAACAGGTGGTTGTCATTTCAGGGGTCTGGCTTACAAAAGTCTGGTGCAATGGGGTCTTGGTTTGTGGCTAACAGAGGATTTGGCACCACAGGCAATCCTTGCTGCTCCCTGCATAGAGTCCATTCTGAGATGCTGTCTCCCATTGCCAGCATACCACCTAGGGCCTGAGGCAGGGGAGCCGCGGAAGGAGGAGGATGAGCAGCACCGAGTGCTGCAATACAGCAGCAGTGGCTGAGACAACTTGACAACCTGCGTGGAGCCAGCTGGGAGCCCAGCAGCTGCCAGGATCGCGGCCACCATTACCACCCCTTAGGGAACGATGGTGCTACTGAGAACAACTTCAGCCTTTACTGATGAAAAGTCACCCTGCCGCTTCCTAGGAGGTATCGCTTTTGCACCATGTTCACATCCGCAAGGAAGGGCACAAACCTGATAAAAGTTAATTTTATAAAAAAATCCCACTGAGGCCAATTTTAAATCCTGGACAACTTTTGAAACCGCTAACAACAGGCATAGAGAAAGAAGTCGAACTTCCCAATTTGTCTTCTCCACCCATACAGTTAGTGGAAAAAACGTGGAAGGTTTATGCAATAGCAGCTGGAGAAGGCTGAAAAGGAATATACAAATAAGACATGAATGTCAGAAACCCAAAGCCACTTGTCATTTCATATCTCAAAATCTTGTTTTTTCTCTCTTATTTTCTTTTAAAGAGATGATTAAAAATATCATTCTCAGCTTGCATGTAACCTGTGGAAATGAAAACCAGGAATCATTTGTTCTCTAAATATGGAACCGTCACGTTGTGTGTTTATGTAATGATTTATAGCTGGCAATATATAGGCAGGTCATCCTGCAGTCAGACTGTGAGGGCAGGTGCAAGTTTTGTATTTTCAGGGAGAAAAGTAGATGTGTTTTTATCCTTTTGCTTTTTCTTTCTCACTTCAAACGTGAGCACTCCTAGAACAACAAGATCCTTAGCAGGTTATCTTTTCTGCACCAAACTGTGTGTATGACATTGTGGCTCAGATGCTGGGATATGCTCTGAGAAGTAACACGCTCAGCACCCGTCCTGAGCGTGAGAATGACTTTTGTGATGGTCTCTAAGGATCTGACCTTCTTTCACAGAAAGTCCAAATTAAACCAAATTCTAATATGAAAAGTTCTTCATGCTATTGCTTGGTAAAGTGAGTGCCCTGAGGCAGTAGAGTCAGAAGGATCCAAAGTATGGTGTGAAGAAGAATAAGAACCTTTCACTTTAACCTCTGGGATCTTGGCTCTTCAATGAGATGAAACTCTCAATCCCACAGACTTGGACATTCTTCAAACGATAAATCTGGGAAGCTTCACTACGTGATACCAGACCTAAACTACAAGGTTACAGACAGAGCCTCAACCTGTGCAAAGGAGTATCCTATAGAATATGGTCTTTGCCCGGTACCTAAAAACTGGATTTTTAAATTAACAGTGTATTATAGAGCATAGATTAATTGGGGACTAGACATTTTGTTAAAATCATCATAGAAACAGAATGAAGCCATGAAGTTTTGTTGTTATTCGGGTTTTCTACTTCCAATTAAATGGGATTTCTGATCTCAAATACCAGAGCACAGGTATGGCAGCCAAATCTGCAAGCATTTATTTTAATCAAATAAACACACAGATAATTGCTAATCTTATAATCCCTTCAAATTGTTAGTAACCTCCTTAATTAGATTACACATAATCCAGTCCTAACACCAGTACTGTACATACTGATCTCTTGTCCTTAACAAATGTCTGTATTGCAACAGGGTATCACAAATCAAAGCAACCAAAATTTACACTTTCTTCAGAAAAATAATTGCTGTGCAGGGCATTACTTTGCTTTGGGGAGCACTGACAAAAATTTAAGGTAAATCCAAAAAGCTTAGGTTTACAACATAACTGTGATATTTTGAAAGCAAAATCCATTCCTTAACTCAGCAGATGCTGATACTTTACCCATTTTACAAGATGCTCTTTTGAGAAGGTCTCAGAGCTACTCATGTTCAAAAAGTGAAAAAAAAATAATTCATTTAAAGGAACCATTTTTGACTATGGTTTTTAAATATCAGTATTTTTAAGGTATTTCTAATAACTTGAAAACCCTACAACAAATGGAAAACAAATCAAGAAGTGTAAATAATAAAGAACCATATGTCTTTAAGACATATATCTTCATTTACTGGTTACGTGTCAGATCCGGGGCTGCTCTGACCTAAATTCCACTTGAGCACTGCAACGCACTTCTGAGCAGACTTGGTGTCAAAACCTTATGTGGACAAAAGCCAAATCACAGAAGTGAGAAAATGGGGATGCTTCCAACTGGTTTTTATGCCTTTTGCTTGTGTTTCTTCCCACCTCAGCACTGAGAAGTTGTATGACGGGCTCCACCACGATACCCTGTGGATGCTCCTGGGCCGCCTCTGTCCCTCTAGACAAGACCTGGCCATTATGCAGACTGACAGCCCATGTCAGTAGGAAAGAAATGATGACCAGAACTAATCTGAAGCATACTAAAGGTGCACTGAAAAACTGCCGACTTCTTCTTCAAAACTGACACCATCTTCACAGTGAGTAGTTTTCTCACAGAAGCTACAGGTAAGAGGGCATTTCAATAACTGCTGAACAAATGTAGATAAAATAAACACAAACAAATGGCAAGATATTCTGAACACAAGACAAATTTGTATACTTCTCTGCACTATTTTTTTAATTTTGTCACAGTGATGAAATATTTCATATATACAGAGGGACTAAGAAGTTCAGTTCAAGAAAAGTCTTGCCTTGTAATTCAACGGGACAGCAGCTCACACGCTTAAAAGATCAACAATCTGTGCAAAAATTGGGCTATTTGGAGCGTGAACGAAGGTTTTTTCCCTTATAGCAAATGAAGACCCCACTCTTTGCAGCCCAGCTCCAAACACTGCATTACTTCTGTCCAACAACACGTGACATCACATTGCATGTCTCTGTACTTAGAAAGTACAGAGGTGGCTTTTTATTCTAGGGAATGATCACTCCTATGTCATTCGCTACAAGTGTAATTATCTCGCTATTAAGAGTAACCTGTAATTTTTCTAAAATCCAGCAGCTTTAGATAGACTGCTAGCCCTCTTCCTTATCTTCCAAGTAGCATGCTTAACACAGGATATAAAAAAGGTAATAAATAAGACTGAACCTAACAGTGGTTTTGCCTGCACATGACCTAAGGGAGCTGTCAAGTGTACAGCAGTACTAATAGGCTCCTCTGCAACCTCCGTCAAGCCACCAGGAACAATATAGGCTCCATCTTTACCTTCTAGTGCGGCACGTTATCTTTTAAATACTTCTCCTCATTATAATGTCGATGATCCTATGAGGCTCAACCTAGGTCACTTTCTAGGAAGTGTCTGTCCGGTAAGTGCCACAGGCAGTATCATTTGGCACACCAACCCAGGGGCTGGTCTGTAAGCCCAGAGGGCCCCAGGCCACTCACTGCTTTTATAAAACCTGCACACTCATTTGTTGAAACAACTGGGAAAACTAGTACTACGCTTAGGCCATAATTTGCCATCATTAATGCCAACTTGTCTTTTGAGAAGAACAGCCACACAAATGCTAGAGGAGGTATTGTCAATTATGCACGCACAATTTGTTTTCCAGTGTAATTGATTTTCTTCAGCAGCTCACTTTAAAATGTTTTCTGTTCTGGCAAGAACTACGTTATGCAGCACCCATGTCCTGCTTAATTACAGGAGGAGAATAAAAAAGGATCAGAAAAGTAAATTAAGCTACACGAACTCACTCCTTTACCCCACCTGTATTCTTTAAAAAGAGTGTTTTTAAGATAAAATTTGTTTGCATCGAGAATCTGAGTAACTACAGTATTTATCTTTAAACATGACATAGGATAAAGGTACCTGGAAGTAGAAAAGAGGAGAACTGCACTGGTGACCCAGCTACCTTTCTGTATTTCCTGCTTCAAACACAACTGTACTCATTATCAATGGGAATCTGGTAATAAGCAGGCTACAATTAAAATTTAGTACAGATGCCCCATAGACATGGAAAGTCAAAGACATGCCCATGCATGACATTGAAAGTACAATTCAATACAGTGAGGGATATGAAATAAAGTTTTACAATGGAGCCAGTACATTGTGGCATCATAATTTCTACTAAAATGACTAAGATTGTTAAGATAAGGAATTGAATGAAAGATATAATGAGAAAACAATGATTCAATATTGAATAAATAATATTGCTAAACTACACCCAACTGAGAAAATTAACTGACATGATATGAAATATATAGGCACCATTTTGAAGGGAACAAAATGCATTTCACATAAAGCCACAACCAACAATTTTTAGGCAGTGTATATTCCCTGTAATTGTTAATAAAACCATTGAGATTAGCACCAAATATAGGCAAGACGTATTTCATTCCAGCCATCCCCAGAATACACATTCAAGTGATCAGGACTGCCCCACAGCATGTTTGGAGTTGTATAGATATACGCTGATACACATCCGTATTGGTGTTGAAGAGCTTCATTCTCTTTTTTACATCATCTACTGAGCATCTGAAGGAACATCCCTGAATGCAGCAGGCCAAAGAAAATTGTGAAAGGAGCAATTTAGATAGAAATATATCAAAATTGAAGCCATTGAAAGAAGGAAAGGTTTGCTTATTTATAGTACAAAAGAAATTCCATCTGGTTAGGCTGTGGGTTTTTTCTGGTAGAAATTAAACAGGAAATTAATTTCTCCCCTTTCTCCTCTTATAAAACAAGGCATTTTCACTTATGATGCCAAAAACTTGATATTTGTAGATTTTTCTGCCATCAGTCATTAATCAGCCTCATATAGTTTATAGGTAGAAGAATATTTCCTGACAGATACAGAAAACAGATTTAGAACCAAAGCTGAAAATTATATAAAGACAGATATATAGATACACAGCGCCCTGGAGTACATTTCCAAAAATAAACTAGTCAAATGGTTATCTTCCTAAAAAAGCTGATTGCATAAGCATAATTACACGAAACACAGGTACCTGCTCTATCTCTCTGCATGTTATAAATAGTACAAAGTTACATTACACAGTCTTACTCTAAAATGCTATTGTTCTAAGCTATGCCTTCTCTCACAATCCTTTCAAAAAAGGCCCACAGTTCTCACTGCTAGCTCAAGTACTATTTTCTGCCATTGCTATAGAACTTGTTAGAATACACTATTTCCCTCTTCAACCCACACATTATCCAAACAAAAATTCCAGCAATTAAGAAAGTTGCTTGATCATATCTCTTTCTCTATTAATGGCCAGGATTCCTCTGCTTGCTTACAGAGTCTTAATTTTCTAACTCAACAACTTTTTGTCATCTTGGAAAAAACAGCTGAGAGAGGTGTATATTTCAGGATGCAATTTATTAAAGTCATGGGGCAAGATCCTCCTCAGAGACTTTAAGCTGAGACTGCTGAAAAGGATATTCAGTTGGATCCAAGGAACCGAAAAAACCTCCTGCCAAGTACTAGCTGAGGCAAGCGCTACCTGTGGGATGCACACCGAGGTGAGAATGCTGGGATTTTTTCCCTCCTGTCTTGCTTTGTGACATAAAATCCCATTTACTGAATTTGTGCAAAAAGGACCGAATCTCATCTTAGCAACGAGTACAAAGTGAGTATAAAAAGCACTTCTGAGAGGCAGGAGATGAACTGGCAGTGTCAAGCATTGCTATGTAGCACTGTGTATCGGTGCCAACACACCACTCAGACAATCACCACTGTAAATAACACAAAATGTTATTCTTCATTAAGTGATTAAATCCATCAGAGATAGGCAGCTGCCTGATACAAACTCCAATTTCAATTCATCATTTAAGGGTTAAAACCAGGGGGCAAACCTAACTCCAAGGAGGAAGCCCTTTGTCAGCAAGAGCAGTTTTGCTGTATGACACAAGCATGACAACACTGTGGGAGGGGACCCTTTGCATAATGTTTTGCTGACAGCACGGGCTTTGCTTGAAAAGAGGGTACAGATGAGCTGTAGTTTGTTCTGGTGATGACAATCCAGATAATATCACTTCCTTGGCTCTGTTTCTGCATGTTGCATACACAGTATGCAATTCTTCCTATATGTGGTATATAACGATGAATACAGCAATTAAAAGCAAACCAGCTGATATTACTTAAAGTTACTGAAATAGCTACATATTTCTGAGAAAATGCAAAGGAGACTCAAACAAACAAAAGACAATTCACAACAGCAGAAACAATACTTGTATGCTCCACTCCATTATTTTACACAAAATAAGGATATTTCTGCTTCCTGTTGGGTATTTGTAACAAAATTTATTTGATGTTTAATCCCATAGAGGCAGACTTCTTTTTGCTCTGCATGTATCTTAAGAAATAGGTGTCTACCCATGTTTCAGATTCTGGTAATTTATTAGTAAATAATTCTGGTAATTTATTAAGCAATTTATTGAGTGATCAAGCATTGGAATAGGTTGCCCAGGGAAGTGATGGCACCACCACCTCTGGGGGTGTTTAAGAGATACCTGGATCTGGTGCTGGGTGATGTGGTTTAGTGGTTACAGTAGCAGTGCTGGGTGGATGGTTGGACTTGATGATCTTAAAGGTCTGTTCCAACCTTGATGATTCTAAGCAAACACGCAGCCATGAGCTTACCCGACTCCCAGTGAAATTAACGCAGCAACCTGACCTTCCCTAGAATAAAGTCAAGCACACTTTGCAATTTAACTTTGAAGTTCAGCAAGGTGTATGGAGGCTGCTAAATATATCACACTTGCAGAACAAGTAAGAGGGGGTTTCCAAATGTATTGGAAAGAACAATACAAGAAACACAAGATTATTAAAATTCAGTATCACTATTTTGAATTATGAGAGTTGAGAATAATGGTGCAAAATGTATCAGGCTGCTAGAAATGAAGAAAGAAAACGAGATAAACAAGGAAGTTGAAATGCTGAACTAGAACATACGAAACTAGCATTACAGTAAAAAAAAAGACATATACAGGATAGGTGCAAACCTGTGTGTATGAGAAAATTATATCTCGGACATTATCTTCACGGTCCACAGGCATACAGAGAATTACCGCAGACATCTACTGCAATTTAAATTAGCCAGCTCAATTACGGATAGCAGTGTTTCTGCTATGTCAAGGCTTTAGCACTTGAGCCTTGTACTTTAGAAACCTGGCTGTATTTAAGCTTCTTTTCTTCTGCACAGGTGCCCAGACTGGTTTGGTTAATGGCAGGCTGGGTGTGTCCAGACAGGCTCAATTGCACCTGCGCTCTGCATCAAAAGATTCAAAGAGCCTGAAAAGGAGCTGGCAAGAGAAGAAATCCAGGAACAAACCTTCTGAAATACATACAACAGCAGAAAGTTAAGTCTCATATATAGCAGTTTCTTTACCAGAGACTGTGGAACAAGAAAATTATAGCTACTACAAGCCGTTTACAAATATTATGTCCTTGCAAAGTTTTATAACTATATATAACAACGCAAGCTTTGATCTAGTTGTATTTAATTTGCTACATAATTAAAACAGTTCTACACGCCAAAGTTAATTTAAGCACTCGTATGTTAACCCAGCGTAATTTAAAAAAAATCTTCTTCCTTTACAATTATAGTGCCGTATGTTAATATCATAGCTTTTAATAGATTTTTTACTTACATACGTCATAACTGACCCACTGAAAGATTGCATCCTAGTAAAGTAGCATCTGTTCTAAGTTCCCCTGTAGCTAGCAGATTCGCAGCAACTATTACTCGAACTTGCAATTTTTTTTTTTTTGCATCACTTAGAGCTCAATGCAATTACTTTCTAAGTGTGCCATCTCTGCTCTACACTTCATTCAGTAAAATCAGTTTTATAGATGTTTTAGTGGTGAGCTGAGCCGTAGAAGCTATAATTTGTGAGCTGGATGTGACGTACATCTTGGCTTCATGATGCCTCGCAGGCACACCAATTTATTTATTTTGCTTATTACTGATAACAGTGAGGTGTGTGTTTGAAGGGCTGACATGACATCCAGCGAGCAGGAGATTCCCCACCCTTGTTGCCTGCCTTGGTTTCCTCCCAGGGCTGGGACAGGAAATGCGGTGGTTGCAATACACGCAACTCCCAGCCCTTCATAAGCAGTGTCAGCGCTGCGAGGGCTACTTAGTTTGGCCACAAACACGTAAGTGATTACTAACTTCTGTTCAAGTGCGGAAGATTTGCTGGGACTAAGCAGCAAGTTATTTGTAACAGAAAGCAGAACACTGTTTGCTAGCATCAGTGAAATCACAATTAGCTCCTAATCTCCAAATTCTGATTTTCTGACACCTAGAAACACTATAAAAATTCAAGATGGTGACAAACTACTTTCCTGTGATTTATAGGTATATCAAATCAAAGCGTTTTCAGTTTATTTATATTTTGAAGCTACAGTGATAGAAGCCATTCTAGCAAAAGCTGACATGGGAATGTGTTGGGGTTTGCATTTTGAAGGGGAAGAGATGGGTACTGGAGTAAGGAGTCAGTGTATCTGTGCAAGGGAACTGTGTGACAAGAAGCAAGTTCAGGGGTTTATTCAGAGGTATGCACGGCCATATCTTCTTGTTGCACCTTATAATAAGGCAGCATGAGACATTTGGATTCTCAACTCATGCAGCAACTGTGGATTCTGACTTCAGCTGGACGCTCCCCTGGTTTGGCTACAGGCATTTGAAAACATTTATTTATCACCAACAAAAAAGCTACTGCTTTTTTGTTTCTATATAAAGTGATAATTTTTATAAATAATGTAAAATACTTTTGCTGTCTCTGAGTTAAGAGAATGTTAAACACACTTAGGGATTCTAGCACAAAAAAAAATCAAACTGATTTCCTTAAAAAAAAAGAAGCTAATGTGCATGCAACATTCTTTAACAATTTACTGTTTCTACTCTTTGTTTCTTAGGTTTTCCTACTCCCAACGTTGCATTCTATGTTTGGGTTTTTTCCCTGCCTGCAACTTGCCTAAAACATATTAACTAAACCAAAATGTACAGCCAGTGGGTCAGATGAGGTTACAGCTCCTCTTTGACTATCACAGTCACAATTTCAAGAAGAATCACAGCACCCATACAGCACTTGTGCCATGTCTGAGGTGTCTAAGAGCTCGCTGTATCATTGTTCTTTCCCAACCCAGGTGTTAGCTTGAGCGACCCT
The DNA here is from genome assembly GCA_013396755.1 of Sclerurus mexicanus. Classification (NCBI taxonomy): domain Eukaryota; kingdom Metazoa; phylum Chordata; class Aves; order Passeriformes; family Furnariidae; genus Sclerurus; species Sclerurus mexicanus. Next base: position 54,509 of record VWZF01003203.1, read on the forward strand.
TCCCCCAGCCCAGGGGAAAAATCCAGTCAGGAGAAGCAGGGAAGTAACAAGAGAGACTCATTGCACTCAAGAGCTCTTTTGTGCCAGTGCTGACACAACTGGCATCGATGTTTGCATTTGTCTTCATGTGTCTATTGTGTATTAATCTCATCTAACGCTTTTTTTTGCACAGGCTGCTATTGTAGGGAAATCATATTATTCAGCTTAGGCTGACATCCTTTTCCTCAAGTCACTTTTTCACAGCTAGCTGCATTTACTGTAAGAGCAACAATCACTCTCCCATTTCCTAGGCTCCTGAAAGAGAAACCTCAACAAATTCAAGCCCAATAGTTCATTAAAATACATGCACCTGCAACAGGATCAACAAAGGGTGCATCACCTGAACATATGGTTTTCAGGAAGAAGGGAAGCAGCCTGTTTTTTTTTGTTTTTTTTTTAAACTACCAACAGAAATGAACATTTTCAACAGCTTTTTTAACCTTCATAAAGGCTGTGTCTCATCTGCTTGAGTAATAATAAGCTGATGGTATAGACTGAGCATAAGCTTTCATGGCACACGGCCTTGGCAAGTGATTCTAAGTAACAGACAGATAATTTTGAAATTACTGAGTTAAAATCTATTTGTGCCTTCAATAGCATAAGGACACATGGAAACCAAAGTAAACGAAGTAAAAGTTAATCTTTGAAAGGTTTAGTGAGTACTTACTTAGGTTAATGTATAATTTCTGAGGACAGATGCATTCCATGCAAAAAAATCCACGAAACTACAACTAGAACTACTGATTATGAATGCAAAACCTCACAGATGAATATGTCAACCCAATTACTATGTAAGAGTGAAGTATTTGCTCATGTTGCTCTTCTGCTTGCTGAAAAGCAACATCTCACATGCTGTAAAACACTGATTTCACAGCAAGGACATCCCCTGTGCAGTGGCTCTGCAGACAGCTGCATCTGCTTTTGCTATGCTTATGTATCTTCAGACAACAATTACACTTGATAAAAGAGACAGAGAAAATGCCCAAATAAAAGAGAAAATTTCTAAATAAAATGCCTAATGGTAAGAGCGGAACAATGGGACACCAGGAAACACAGAATTCTTATTAGGCTCCCATGTTTGCAAAATAGGAAAATCTCCTAAGAAACACAGTCGGTGTATTTGCTTCTCGCATGAGGCTTTGATTTGGGTTCTTTCGGTACCTGAAGCTTGTTTTTTGACAGCGCCCTTGTTTTGTTTACAGCACATTGCTGGGATACTCCCTTTGATTCAGCCTGACACACGTGACGCTCTGCCAGCTTCTGTTCTGCAGTGCTGCTGCTGCTGCACTAAAAATAGCTTCCGCTTGCTTTGGCTCCACATCTAATTTATGGAAACTCACAGAAAAAAAGGCCCCTGTTAGTGGGTGAGCGACGTACGATTCTACAGCTTGTGCTGTTAATCTCACTTGGCCTCCTGAAATGCATCACTGAAAATTTAAAATTTTAGCCTGCAGTTAATGGTGGTTAAGGGGAAAAAAGACAATGCTTAATATGTTTTATTTATTTTTAAGGTGCTAAAATGATAACTTCGCTGAAAATGTCAGGGAGTTGGACTATGCTAAGTAAAAATGGCTAGAATTTAGAATAGAAATTTAAAAAGGCCTACTAGTGCCCACACTTGTTTGGGGAAAGTGCCATAAGGAATTTCTTAATTAGTTTACAAATTACAGTAGAATTACAAACATCTTGTTTGCTATAACAGCTTTCAGATGTTTTATACAAGCTTCTTCATTGTGCCATAAAAGTCATCATGTAAGTACGTCCTTCAAGAAAGGCTGATTTTACAAGCTTTGCCACAAAACCTGACTCTGAAACAACATTTTGCATCAACATAAATCCAATATGTACCTTTCTCGGAAAAAAAATCAAAGATTATGTTAAAATTCTAAATCAAAGTAAGTTCAAGAAAGTGGTTATATTTCTTTCTACAGAAGAGGGGGTTTTAATTTTCTAAAGCAGAATTTTTCAGATGTTCCTTCATAGTGCCACATCTAGGAGTGTCACCAGCTGAGCTGCAGTTAGTTTCAAGGGAAAACCAAATGAAAAACAGGGATGGTATCTGTCTGGTATCTGTATCAATGCAGACTATAACTAATAATCTTTAATGGCTTAAATCTAAGGAGAGCAACACTGAAGTACTGAATAAAAATTCCAAAACTGAAAAGGAAGGCCTGTTTTAAAAGTTTTTAGAGTGTGTAATGAAGGTGATAAGGAAATCTGAATTCAGATTTTACTTTAGATAAGAACTTTTAAGTTAAGGAAAATTCAGATGGCTATCAGCAGCTTAAGCAGAAAGAGATTCCAAGGCTTTACTCCTGTAAAAATCAGCAAATAAACTGGCTGACTTTGTCCAGAAAGGCTCCCTGCATAAATTTAGCAGTCCGTTTGCAAGCTATCAATTTAAGAATTGGTATCTAAACTGTTATCCAAGTAGGGACATTACTTAGCAACTACCATGGCTAAAAAGGAATTTTCATAAGTCTCAAGAGGGGTTATGAATTATTGACCAAAAAATTCCAACAGCATCCTGAAACCAGTTTAGGCCAGCTCAAGTTAGCTGTGTTTGAGTTAATGGTCACAGTGAGTCTATACCAACCTATTCAGTAAAAAAATACTGTGCTGTGTTACCGTTAAAAGGTCTTTAACTACACAGACAATTATTGACTTCAATAAATCTTTTTAGGCAAACCCTCCTTTTAACATCCTGCCACGGTGGGGAGAGGAAGGGACAAACAAAACCCATTACATGCATATGTGTTCAAAAAAAGGGTACAGTCAAGAATGAAAAACAGCAGCTTTGCAATAGAGCTTTTGTATGCAACTGTGTGTGATGGAGAGGGAGAGGAAGAAAGCAAGGAAATGGTATGATTTAATGCTTGCAGGCTCACAGGAGTGTCACTTTCCTTTCTACCCCAACCATTGAATTCTTTTATTTTCAAGGAGCTCAAAGGAGAGCTTTAAATGCCTCTTTTTTTTTTTTTTTGATCTGTGGCATATAAACATGGAATTCTGTTTACATTCTCAATTATAAACATGTACTGAAAATCCCTGGTCTATCTCCAACCCCAAATCAGTTTGATAGCGTTCAAATCAATGTTTACAGTCTGGCACTTGTTGCCTTCGCAGCCTCAGCTCTGTGCCTTTATGCTGCTGATAGAAGTGTGAAGCACAGTCCCAAGGCCTTGCACTGCAATTGCTAGAAAGCAAATGAGAGATGGGGTGTAGATCTAAGGTCTTAAGCTTAGGACAGGAGACAGAGCAGAGGCAGCCGTCCCTTGAACCATCTCACACCCTGCTCTATTCATCTCCCCTACCAGCACCAGGATAACAGCATGCAAATACAAAGCTCAGCCTTGCCTTAATATAATTCTGAATGTTATGTAAGTGCTTGATAAACAAAGCAAGGCAGCTAGAAATGAGATAACCTAGCCATGTTTATATTCAGCTGACTGCTTACTTAGATACCTAGCTCATATGCTGCGACTGTGATAAAGGACAAGAAAATGGCTGTAAACCAACCTCTAAAGGTATTCTTGGTTCTTCTAGGACAACTTAGTTTTTAACACCATGTGTAGGATAAATATGCCAACATGTTAAATATGTCCAGATTACACTTTTTATTTCCTTTTTCTTCCCCTGCTTCTGAAGACTAAAATGGTTGGCAATACAAGACGCATTTCAGAACCATTTTACGGCCTCCCCACAGCGACACAGGACAGGTTATACCTTCTACATGCACCTTTACAGACGTGCTACAAACTAAATGATAGTTCTTGGCGTTGATAACTTAATTCCAGACAATAATTACGATGGAAGTTGCCAGATGCATTATCTAAATATTCCACTACACAAAATACATGTGCAGTGTCATGAAAGATCCCAGAAAAAACCTCAGACACGATCTCTAACGTATGCCTTTCCTGGTCAGGTGAGAAACATTTAAAGCAATGTCAATTTTATCTGTTGTCTTATTATTGAATGAAAAGAAAAGCATGGGGCTGTGAAAATAAGGACCATGAAAATAAAAGCAAACTGATCCATCTTCCCACCGATAAGCAATTATTGGACATACTATGTTTCTAGCCAATTAAAAACTTACTTTTTTAGAAAAAAAAGCTAGAAAAGCCAGGGAAAGGAAAGAAAGAATGCATGGAAAGTGCTGATAAAAAAAACCCCAACAAAATGAAACAAACCAAGAACCCCAAATGAGAGTTCAAACATAAGCTACACTTCTAGAAATGTTATCTTAGCTGTACTAAAAATATACATCAAAATGCCCACTACTGCTATCTGAAGCTCCCTTCTGTTGGGCCCTCTTCCTCTAGAGCAAACAAAGTCGTAGTAATAACTAGCTTTCTTCCAACTTCCCCTGTGAACAAGATCCGCTGGTGGATATAAGCGGTCAACCACTGCCACCAGTTCTACAAACTTCCACATTTCTCTAATCCTATTCATTGTCTTGCCTTCTTATATTTCTAAGTGGTTGAACTGCACATGCCAGTGTTTTTCATAACTCCTTAGAGGCGTGGCTGTTACTTCTCACCATTGCCATCTCAGGTCAGACAGAAGGCACTGCCCAAAAGTTACACACTTCTTACAAAGTCCAGAAGAAAAAGACGACCCTAATCTTTTATATTCAATATGATGGGATTTGAACTTTCTCAAATACTACAACTTCTTTAGAACTACAATTTTTGGCTGCCCTACACTAAAAAAAGGGAAGCACATTCTCCCATCTGGCACATAAAGCAGTGTTTTTCATGAAGATGGTTTTCAAGATTTTTTTTTTTAATTGGAAAATAAATCTAAATTTTTATACATGTGTCTCTAACTGATGGAAGGAAATTGCTTGCCATGAGATTTATCATGTAGCTACAAAACATGCCCTGTGGCCATCTGGTCATCTGCTGCAGACTTTGGGTTGCTGGAGCAAAGGGATACAGAGACATATTCAATGACCTCTCCTTCAGGGCCATCAACCAACTCTACGCCTAGGTTTATCTCAGGTTCAAGTACTGAAAAAAGTAGAGACAAAATTTATCTATGCACACTATTTTAAAGGATTGCCATGGCTCATCTAATCACCTGCACTGGGATGCATAAGGAAGAGACTTTTGAAGTGATTTACAGTTTTCTTGACTGAGAGAATGCAATTTTTTACTGTAACTTTGGGATTAAGTGGCAGGGTCCAGCTCTAAAGGGATAGTGACCACTCCTCAGAACAAAAACCTTGGTGGTAGCTACGGCTGTCACCTTGAAACGTAGTCAAGAAACTGGCTGCTGCAGCAGATATGCCAGGCAGGCCTAAGGATTTCATTTCTGTCCCCTCTCAAATTCACATATTGTAAACAGTAAAATAAAAGCGAGCCAATACGGCATGCACAGTGGTAGTGTACCATGCTGTGAGATTAAAAATAAGACATGGCATGTTTGTGAATTACAAATGTTGGCTGATGTAACTCTGCAATGTGCAATCAGCACTTCCCATAAAGAGCTACCATGGAATTCAAATATTTCACCATTTCTGCTACAACTTTTAGCCCTCAGAAATTATTCTTGTAGAGTCACCTTTGAATTTCCAGAAATATGTTTGTTTTAGAACGACTAGTTGCCAGGCATGCACAGATCAGCCAGTACATGGGCAGAGTCTCCTAATATCAGGAATATCCACATTAAAAATAGCAAGGATGGTTGAAAGTCCAGTGACAACTCTGGGAACTGCTTAAACATGAACCTCAAATACAGACATGATTTATGCTGGGACTACTCACTACAAGACAAAGAAACGAGTATGAGCTTCGCCCGTGGAAAACAAGTTTATATTAGAGTTGTTATCATTATCAATTGCGTTCCTTCTCAGTTCTATCTTATCACAAATAAAGTATGCACATCTTTTCCTAGCAGCTTTCAATAACCAATGAAAGCAACTGGAAAAAATACTTATTTTAAGACAATGAAGTATTATATATGAAAATGAACCCCTACACTGTTTGTGTTCTTACACTAGAATGGATTGCCCTATAAAAATCAAAGCCAGGCAAAAGAGATTTTTTAAAAGGTCAGATCAAGCAACAGACTTAATAAAAATAATAAAAAAAAAAGTAAGGAAGACTGAGCCAACTTAAGGATATTTCTGAACTAAAAAATGAAGAAAATAATCTGAGCTTTAATGATAGGATTTTCAATTCTTCTGAAAAATCCCTTTTCTTTCCAAAAGTCTTCTCTAAGTCCAAGGAAGATTGTGCTGCACTGTCTGCAGTAGGTGGGACAAACAGCAGAGAGTGGCTGCACTGGCTGCATGAAGAGAGACTGCAGCGGGGCTGCTCCACTGCTAAGAATGCAAAAAGTCATCCCCACCACAACCTGTGGGCGGGGGAGATTCCCAACTATGTTTCTATACAAGGCCTTGTCTGCAACAGAATGAGCCTCTAGAGAAAACCCTCTTAGGAAGAGCCCTTGCATCAATGCAGCCATGTCGATTAAGGATGTGACTCTTCTCACGTTCCTCTTCCAATAAAACCTCAGAGAAAAGGCCAAGCCTTTCTGTAAGGCACAGTCCACCCAGGTCTATTGCTTTGCATGCCTAAAATGGACAGATGGCAGATGAAACTGTAATATAATTTAATCAGCAGGAAACTAAATAGCATATATAATCTTAGCAGTCAATCCTCCAGAAGGACACTCCATTCAAACACTGCCTACTTGCACTGTACTTACTAGGAGATGCCTTCCTGTATCTATTCTAAATGCAATAACCACAGATTACTTTGAGTTATCCATTTAACAGACAGATTATTGCATCTAACAATTCAGAGGCTCAAAGAGTCACTTTCTCCCTAGGCTGCTGGATCACTGGAAATCCATGGCAAACAGCTCATGCATGAACTCTTTTAAGTGACAGGATGGACATGCTGGTCTGCTGACTTCACTGATGCTTCTGAAATGCAGTCTGAAATAACTACTGAGTAACCTTTTAAAGACAATATTCTTTGGCGAATTAAACATGTCTGGGTCCTTTCTTATCATCTAGCTTGGCTCCCCTCAAGCATTCTCCATGGAAGACACTCTTCCTATTAAGAGCAGCTTTGCATCTGAACTTTGGATGGCTGTATTATGTTTGTTTTACGTAGTCTAAAGCAAATAACCCTCAAAGTCAGAGCTGGAAAATATCTACATAAATTAATACATTGTTCCCAACAGTTCCATAAGCATTACCATTAGTCATAGACTTACCACATTTAAAAGCTCTTTGGTGTCTGTATTTCACAACGAACAACTCAGGTTTTGTCTACATTTGGCACACAGTAAAAACACATTGACTACTGAACACAGTTTTACTGTTATTATAGATAGGGAAAATTGTTCTTAATGACGTTTGAATTGGTCACATTTTACACAGTGGTCCGTATGCACATTAAAGACAAAATTATGGGCTAATAATTTTCCAACATGGTGTATTTTATAGTACAAAGAGTTGATCTGGTTAGGAAGAAATGTTCCTCAATAATTTTCTAAATTTTCCCCTCTTGTTTAGAGGATCTTGCAACAAGCTGTACATCACAGATTAGATAAGATAGTTATGCTGCTTTACTTGTGTCCTTAATTGTAATGTAAATATTTTTCTAAAAACTTGAAAACATCTGCAGTATTAAACAAAACTTTAAAATATATAAATTATAAAGTTGAACTAAATGATTTTGGCTGCATTCATTTTACTTTCACTAAATCTGATTTATTACTATTCACAACCCAGGTTTTACTAACTTTTAATTTGCTTTCATCTAAAGCTGTAGTAAAATGGAGCAGAGTTCATTTGATGTGCTGTACAAAGAGAACTCAGAAGGCTCAGACCTCTATCTGTACCACCCTGAACACTTTCCAGGAAGTACTGAATCTGTACTGATATTTTTTAGACAGAATAATGATGTCTTTGGCAAAGAGAGGCACCAACAATTATTTCCCAGCAATCAGAAAGACAAACTGGTATCTATGACTGCATTGTACTGAAAAAGCCTATGACTCCTCCACAATAACCTTTAATATCAAACACAGTAGCAGCTTTTACAAGCTCTTAAAGAAGGCATTACCTTACCCCCTGCCCCAATAGCTAGACTGAAAGACATGGATAAAGTATCCAAGGCCAAACCAGGTAGCATATTCCCAAGTAAAGCTACATCTCAAAGCCCTTTTTCCTGATCTAGTTTGCCCTTTTGCTTCCCCTGTGTAAATAAGGAAGACAAAAGTCATAAGAAACTGAAGTAATGCATAACAGATACCAAAAACCAGCATGATACATGATTACAGTGTGCTGCGAGCAGCTCACACATTGAGGAGAATTCAAACAATAGCAAATGCTCTGTGATTTGGACATTGAGAATTCCCTGGACTCCTTTTCCTATGAGCAAGCTATTGAGAAACACTGACATTTGGGCAATAAAAAACGCACCAAGAGAACACTGATTGCCCAATACAACTGCCATTGTAGTTTTCCTAGCTAGGGAAACCAATTCCCCCCTTCATCTACACTGCTGATTTGTCACAGCTTCTTTAACTAGTGCTGACAACAGGCCATTCACATCACTGTGCATTGTACCACACAGTTTCAGACTGATCCTAAGAAAGGCATCTAACTGTATCTCAAGCTACTAAAAAGCAAAAAAAACCCCAACATATTTTCCAAGAGTAGGGGATAAAAAAAACAACCAACCAAAAAACCCAAAACCAAACATCCAAACAAAAGAGCAGGAATGCTTTCAGTTTAATCCCATTCTTTAAATAGAATATTACAAATTAGAAGAGCCAAAAGATCCCCAAATCGATAAACTTTCAGTAACTGAGCTTACCAATAAGCCTGCTGTAAAACCAGCAAATAAGATCAGTCAAAAACCAGTTTCCATAACATTTTATCTTACCATAATTAAGACAACTTATACCACCAGAATGAAAATCACCCTTGAGCTTTGTGAACAAATACAATGCAACATGGACACAGTCATTCTAAGAAACCAAAGCCAATTTACTTCTAATTCAATCTTGCACAAGAACAGAGAGTCATGCAGTGACCTGATAGGATTTTTTTTTCTAAAATGGCAAAACACTGCTGGCTTGTGATATTCTAGGAATACACACAATACTGGACCATCACACCTCGTTTCAAAGTCTGCACAATGTCTCTGGCATTATCTGAACACAGGGTGAAGCTACAGACTTGGCTCTATACTACATCTGAGCATACTCTTCTGAAAGGCATCCTCCCTAAATAATCCATGAAATATTTATGAACTGAAGACGAAACTGTGCCTCAGGGAGAGAATGCCATAGGGGAAATGATACAGGGGACTGGAAGATACGCTGAAAGTTAATGCAATTCCATATATTTCCTTTCCTTCATACTCTTACTGGTCGCCAGCACACAACAAACAGAAGATTAATTTCAATGTTCTCTTCTATTTTCATTTTGAGAAACAACTAGGATTTGATTATTTCAGCTCTTGGTAAGAGAGAAATAAATGAAGATTCCTCACATTCCTCAGAAAAGAACAAAGGTGCTTCATCCAACTGGGCACTTTGAGATTTAAGAATTTTGTAAGAAATTCGTAAATCTCAAAGTGCCCAGTTGGATGAAGCACATAACTGAGGCCATGTAGTTGGAGAAGAAATGCTCCTTTAACTTAAAAAGGTCGTTTCTTACAGACAAAGAAGACTTCACACAAATATTTTAAAGGCTTATGGTTGAAGGAAGTTTGTACCCCCAAGCCAGGGTCTACTTGTTACTTTATTTCTGAGAAGGAGATATCTTAGCTACCTACTCTATTTAAAAGCGTAAGTGCATATAAATCTTAATCTTTGATTTGTCAGCAGTTTGAAAATTCATGCACACTCTGCAACATTTGAGAATTTCCAGCACACGTCAGGAAGAGTTTCTGATGGATTTTTTTCACTTGAGACTCATGAAGTAAGAGTGGATTTACTAAAAAAAATGAAAACATCTGTTCTGAAAGAGATGTCTATTTCTCCCCCTTTTTTCCTGCTGGTATGCTTTGATACTGACTACATCAATACATAAAGTAAAAAAGTATGAAATCATTAAAAAAAGGTCAAAGGAGGATTTGGAATAGTAGATAGATAAGTCAACCTTATATATACCCAAGTAGATATCCAAGAAATCTTACTGTGATTGCCCAGACTAACACATTACCTTCTATCTCAAGAGCCCAGAGGCTCCATATCATAGCAAATAATCAATCTGTCAAGAATAAAACAACGAACAAACAAAACAGGGTAAAGCAAAGAAACGGATCTGCAGATATTATTAGTAAGTGGAGAGAAAAAAGGGAAATATGTCAGCCATCAAATTTAGATCAAGACCACAGGTCAGTCATAGGTCTGTGCACAGGAACAGAGGAAAAGGGACAATGCAACTGAAGCCCAAACATGCTGGATTCTGCTCAGAAGACTTCCAGCCAGTGTTGTAGTAACTGTTACATATGTGTAAGGTGAGAAACCTCCAGAAAATAAGCAGTTTTTATGCTGAAATATCTCCAAAACAGTGTGATAGCAAGATATGACTGTGACTCAGTTTTAAGAAAGAAAATTTTTGAAACATCAGCAATTCATAACTTTTCAAGGGTTGGAGAAAGCCACTGAGTCCTCTGAAGAAGTCATGAATTCTTTCACAGGTTTTCACAGACTTCTATAGACAGGGAAATACTGAATGTTGTGCTTACAGGGCACTGTACTGGACACCAATTTTTTGTCGTGAGCTTATTCTCTGTTTTGTAGGCAAAGAAGACAGTAGCACACCTGTTAAAAGAGCAACTCCTGCCCCAGTGCTCTGAGGTCCACACCAAACAGAAAACTGCAACCAATCCTATTAGAGGTAGAATGAAACTAGGACTATTCACTTGGAAAGCTTTCACTAATTTTCCTATGGAAAAAAGTGTAGTTGTGCTCATAGCCTACTAGTGCAGACAACATCCATCTTCAGGAACAATGAAGCTAAAACAGATGAAGAAACCTGTCTTGACCGTGGAGAAAGACACTTATTTTAAGCTCATCACACAGGCTGAAGGGTTCAGAAGATTAAGTATTTTGGAATTGTCCTTCACATACTTCCTTTCCAAAGAAATTCACAGAATGCCTACAGAAGATTACTTTTGTTGTACTTTTTTTCATTGCCATTAAAGGCAATTTTTTTCTACATTTCAGTTGTAGTCTTCCATAATTTTCTGATGACTTCACAGTATTCATACTTATGTTTATGGTAACTGCTCTTTAGCCAGCCTAGCTAATTGCTCAGAAGGGAACTGTATTAAAATTTATGCAAGTTTCTGAACATTCACCTATGTTGTGCTCCTCATATAGTGTGGAAATAGAAGATCTCACTAGCAAAGTTTCTCCTTTTGCTGTTTCCAGGATCTTCTGAGGTGGTGGGGTTTTGTTCCCCAATATCCATTCTGCTCATTTCTATCAGGACACAGGTTAACTCACCTTGACATTGTGCAATCTCATATCTTTAAAATTTGCCTTTGTTGAAGAGACATAAGACATTTTTTTGACATTCCTGACAAAAAATACTTAGTGCTTCTTTTACTTTCACTTTATTTGTGAACCTATATTTATTATCTTTGCCCAACTACAATATTCTCTTACGTCTTCCTTTCATCCTCCAAAAAGGCATAACTCCTCTACAACTTATGTAAGAATATTCCTAATTTTTAATCATAATATAATCATTCTTTCAGCATATTGTATATTTTATGATGATCTCTCTGACAGAGGTACAGAATCGTGCACTTAATAAATAAGTTAACCAATTTCTATACATTAACTTCAACAGAAGTCTCACTCTTGCCACTTTTGCATACCATAATTTGCTGATTATTACTCTGGGAGTACTATCGAGTCAAAACCTAAGTTTTGTCTGTCTTGGTTTGCACTGACAGGAAACAGTGTGCACTCTGCACCACAACCTCCTCTGCAGAACCTCGCACCTTGACGTCAGACATCAGCTGCCTACAAACCACCAAGGCAAGAGGTGACTAGTTAGTGCATAACACAAGGTAAAGCAAACCAACAGAAAACCAAAACACCACAACCCAAAAAATAAACAAAAAGACTTCCACACAGTTAAGACAAAATGAAACTTGGGGAAAACTAGTGACTACATTTCACCCCTTTTCTCTGAACAAAAACAACAACGCTGATGTAATGAACTATAGTTTACTACGATTACTTCAGTTCTGTAGAATGTAGCAACATGTTTGTTCACCGGCATCTGTCTCTTTAGAGAAAAGCTTTTCTAAGCAGAACCCAGTATGTCTGTGGTGAAAATCTAGTTTATGGGAAACTCACTGGAAAAAAGGTTTCTAAGATCCTGACAATGTAAGATAATAGGACAACCAACTGCAGGGACCCTGAAAATAAAAGTCACACTAGACAAAGAAGTTCCTTTACCAGCTAAGCTTACTTCTACATTCCCTAAAACCAGAATAAACGCTAGCAGCAACAGTGTTCCTCAACAATCTACGGCTCTTTAAAGAACTATTTTTTAATAATTGCTATAGTAGCATTGCCAGTTACAGGTTTGACATAGTTGTGCCAGTAAGTAAGTGGAGGCCAAGAAATTATGCCCATGCTGACCATTAAACTTCTTCACATTGTAGTTGGAAGGAAACTTAATAAAGAATAATTATTCAAAATCTGTACCACTGGAGTTTCAGGATGCAGATCTTCCCAACCCCAAATACATCCTTCTAAACCACAAGAAAGGCAGTGAAGCCTTCTTAAACAAAGATAAAAAATAGCACGGAGGCAAAGACATGGAGAAATGTACCAGCAGACTTCGGTCAGAAAAAACACACTTAAGCTTTACATTTTCATATTCAGACCAATTTAATTCTGTAATTAAGTGTCTGAAAAACAAAAAATCCATTCACAACCTCCCTGCAATGTTCAGGAAAGGAAACTAAAACTAAAAGTAGTTCTCAGAAAACCCATACAGCTGATTTCAAGATTCACCTTTTCCTGCACTAGCACTTAGGTATGAAAATTCCTTAAATTAATTTCTCTTTTTTGATTACAAATGCAGGAATTGTCAGAGGAGTAGTAAATTAAGGAAAAATGATTTTTTAAACCAATTCTAGAACAAATGAACTTCCACAAATTTTATTCTGAAAGACAATTATTTGGTGTGTCTGTTAGACACACTGATACATCTTATATGTATTTACTTTTCTTCTGCTTAATTTAGGCTCAAATTAAACTTTGTGTAACCCCCCACAATATAACAAACACTTCTAATTAAATCAGAAAGAATACTTTTAGAACAGACATGACCGAAACAGTTTCTCTGAAGTCAAATAAACTTTTTAGAAATTCTAGCAGCATCACTGTTGTCTTGTATTAAAAGGAACAAAATTAGCTTTAATTTAATTATGAGAAGTGGAGAGATGGCCTTGAACTGCTTAGTCTCTCAGTCTGATATGCTTTAAAATTGGGATTATAACCAAATTGACAAATACAATGACTCTACTTTGGTTTAGTCTGAGGTGTAAAATTTATTTTTCAAGAAGAGTTCTTAGCCTTTACACTTTTTCAGTACAATAGAAACCGTATTTTATTTTCTTATTGCTTAACTTCTGCATTCCATCTTTCTTTTTCTAAATCTGTTGGTGCAGCGTTGATTTAGAAAAACACCACCACTCAAACCCTGGCTTCTTGCAGATCCCAACATAAACAAGGCTGTGTACATATACTAGTGCAGAGGAGCCTGTGTATGCAGTCTGGCCAGTGAGCAGTTCCTTAAGGAAGAAATAAGATTCTTGGCCTTTCTTTATCCTGTCATGTGAAACTATCTACTTGAAAAAAGAAAAGTTGACCATCCCTGAGTGAAAAAAATGCATGTGGCATTTAAGGAAAGTCAAACCCCAAGTGTAAATAATTTGACAGTATCCTGTACAACCTGTCATTAAATTTTCAGTGCTTTTCTTTCTTTTTTAAGCATTCAACTTACAGTTATTACACAGCTGTTATATTAAATTTATTATGTAAACAAGCATTTCACAGTAGTTTAGGTTTAAGGTAACAGAATATGGAACACATTTTTCTCTAGAGCATAGCAAAAAAGAAATTCCACAGAAAAAAAATTTAAAATACATTTGTATTACATAGTTATAAGCTTATTAATAAGGTAATGCATGCTTTAACCAACTAATCTCTGCCACGGAGAACATACACACAGACTTGACAATGAATTGTAAATGAACAGATTGAATTAAACTCTGTATCAATCAACATGGGCTGGAGAAGTGGAATAAATACAAGTGACTCTCAACATACCCTGCAATATAATGAAGCTGGCTTTGGTCATAGTTTACTCTTTCTCCCACGCATACACTAAAAGAGTCCTAAACGAGGAACAGCACATAAACAACACCACAACTGACAGAATGACCTAAAACTTCCTTCCGAAATCGACTCATAAATCTCGCCTGCAGATTCTAGATAACCAGCATCGTCAGTTTTATTTCACTGGAAGATGTTTTGACTGGCTGATGCTGAACAATGATTCACAATCAAGATTTCTGGAGTTAAGCTGTATCAGCATGTTTACTGTAAGTGATGCTTAGTTTTACTCTTTCTTTAACTTGCCAGTAGGGAATACACAGGTTTTAAGGTTCTCTTTACTGGCAGTTATCTGTACTCTAGATAAGACATAAACTTTCAAAGCAGCTTTCAAAGTCTGCTTATTAAACTTTGTTATTTTCCATTCCTACATTTTAATGAGACCATGTGTTATTTTTAATATGCAATACTCCAAGAAAATGCTCCTCAGTGAAGTCCAATCCCACAGAGAAGTCCTCCCTTTCTGCTGCTCAGTATCCAGATTCTGGCCATTTTCGCCTGTCACACTGGCCCACTGTACCAGTTCACTGACTCAGCCCTGTACCAGTGCCTATTCTCATCTGTCCTCACAGCTCTGAGGCAAAATAAACACAGTCTTTTCTCTTTTAGCAATAAATGCAACAGAACACTCTTTCTTTGTTATACAGAGTATTGATGCTTCAAGCACATATATATCAAGAGTGACGCTGAGTGTCTTGATTCTTCAGCAGACTTTTATTCAGGCTCTAAACGCACTTGAAATATGTATTGCAGGTACAATTGCAAAAGCCTGACGTTTACCTCTGCAGAAGGGATATGGAAAAACATATCTCCAAATTAAACATAGGATACTAAGAGAGCAAACTAAATGCAGACAAGCTCAACAAAGGGACCTACTTGCAATCCTCCAATTTGCTTAATGGATCACATTTCCAAAGGAGGCTGAGTTGCTGTGTTACACTATCCTGCACCTATTATTACCCTGTGTGTGCAAACAGCCAGGAAAAAAATGAAGAAAACTGTTCATCAGGTGTTCAGGAAAAACTGAAAAAATTGTTGACTAGGGAGGAAAGAATTGTTTCCTCAACAGAGGAAATATAGCCAGTTTTGCTTCATTTTTCAAAGGAAACTACAGATGTCTAATAAAACATCTTAAAAAGAGCCAAATTGTATTTTCATGCATTTGTCGTAACTTTGTTTGGTCTTCAGACTTTACTGCTCTTTTAAATTGAGATTAAAGAACATTTTATATTTTTCCGCCTTACAACATTTTGCTTGTTCTAAAACTGCAGAAAACAGACCCAGTCATATACAGAGAAGCATGTGGGAAAATGTACAGTTTAAATTTATGTTTGAGCAGCCCACCTAGGGCCACTTAAAGGCTTTGCCAACGGTAATTAGCTAATAAGTATTTGTCACATTGATTTTTAAAAGGCAGAGATGGTGCTGTGTTTACAAACTATCTTCTCTCACATTTTTTTTTTATTTGAGGAGTATTACTGTCTTCTCTAGGTATGGAAGGCATTTGCGAACTGAAGTGGCTACAACAGACAGGTACATGCCTGTCTGCCATTCTGGCTATTTGTGAATGGTGTTTTCATGTGCTTCATCCTCCAAACTGAAACTACAAAGACATTTTGGGGATTTCTACAGCTGCTTCTTCTCCATATTTTTGTATTTCTAACTAGTAGTACTATAACATCACGGTCACATTTGGAGTACCAAAATTAAGATAGAACTGGTAGAGTCTAACAATTTTTTTTTTTTTCATACATGAGGCCAAAAAGGGGAGCAACATCAACAAAAAATCAAAGTAACACAGGAAAAGGTTCTTTCATAGAAATCCCAGTGCATATTTTAAGAAACCACAATTCTGCCCCTCAAGAGTGTGGTCTATTAGTTAGTAAACAGTGAAAAATGTAAGCGTTACACACTGCAGAATGACTTTCGTCCTATCTGGCAAGCACCTCTGTTTAGAAGACTCATCAGTAAGGTTAATCTGTAAATATAACCTCTCTTTTTTTCTACCATTAAATAACAATTTACTGGTTGTTAAGGTTTATAGTTCAAACCAGGTAAGTGGAGAAAACCATGAATTCACCAACAAAATTTGCTTCTAACTCAAGTAATGAATTTTTAAGGTTTGAAAGTGATAGCACATGAGAGATTTTAAAAAGAAAAAATGAAGAAACTTCATCATCACAGTGAGTTGTTTATCTATGAACCGGAAGAGAATTTTAGATGGAAGAAAATCATGTTATGGTTTTCCTGTATCACCATAAAAATTTAGTTCTTAAAATCTATTTACGTGAAACATTTAGAATGAATATTTTTTCTCATTTTTCTAGGTAAAAAGCATTTGTCCTGTATTTAATAAGCAGTTAGCAAGTTTAAAAAGAATCACTGCTTTAAAAAATAGTCTCTAGATAATAACAACAGAACCAACAACAATAATAATAATAATAGTGTTTATCATAAATCCATCCACATTTACTTCACTACCAGTCATGAAGAAAGAACATAGCAGTATACCAGACTGCAATGCCACACTACACAAAAGATGCAGATAATGCCAAGGTAGCTTTTCTGACCTCCAGCTGTAAGAGGGAATTTAGGGATATCTATGTCCATACTAGCAATTAAACCGTATGTCTAGGAGAGCACACGGAATGTCAGAAATATGCTTGGTTTCAACAAGTGCTGCTGTTGAGAAAGCAATTATCTGTTTTCTCACATCAAGAGTTGAATCTGTTGACAACAACACAAAGAACTATGTTTCTTTTAATTACTCCACCTAATACTAGGATAGATGCCCCACAAATTGGCCAAAACCCTTCTCCAACACAGGATAACTGCAAAGAAAAAGAATACGAGGTGTGTCGTTTCTGTGTATATTAGCTCAAATATAGAATCAATTTCCTTTGGCCAAGCTCAAATCCATTGTGTTTGCTTTCCTGAGAACTTGCATAATAAAGTTTTATTAGCCCAAATGTTTGCATAGAGACCAATTTAGGCCTTCACTACCAAGTATATCAGAAGTGGTGTATTTTATCAGGGAAAGAAGGCTGATAGACAAGCTGGGATAAAGTATTGGCTGATGGCAGGGTTCTTTTAAATCCTTGGTCAACTTCCTACACTGAGGAACTCAGTGAGCTGAAATACAATCCTTCCAGCTAGGGCCACCCTAACACATACGCGGTGTTATTTCACATGAATGCAACGGGACAAAATTCAGCTCTGGAAACTTCCAATAAAACTGCAAGTAGTTTTTTTTTTTTTTTCTAACAACCATGTATTTTGCCAGCTGCGTGTTACCTCAAAGAGAATTGGATGTTTTGCTTTTGCCCTTTTACTCCCCTTTCCAAAATGCCTAGTTCTGCATGTCTACTCTGCTCTAATACTACCACCTTCCCCTGACAATGTCTAAGCATTTTAAGTATCCCCACACCTTTTTTAATTATCACTGCAACTAATTTTACCAAGTCAACTGAATAACTGACATTGGAGTAACCAGTTTTAAGTTAACTCAACACTTAACTTTTGAAACAACATAGAGAAGTCACCAGACTGGGAGTGCCTGATATCCCCCAAGGCTGACTGTGTTCTACAAAGTTTTTCAACTGCACTGCTGTCTCCAGGCACATGTGTTTGATTTCCAAGAAAAAGTGTATCTTCAGCAGCTTATCTGGGATTGCTGCATCAATTAGCACGTGGTACAGTTTGCAGTGAAGAAAGATGGCTTATCCTACAGAAACCATTTTCCCAGCATTAGAGTGAAGTCAACCAACTCACATGTATAACACCAAACAGGTGGTTACTACCTATAATGCTACCTTGTGGCATGCTACTAGTTGAAAAGAAATTTTATATCTCGTCATTGCCACATAAATTAATTTACTTAAATTTATGAAGCTTTTAAAGATACAGAATCAATGTAACAGCTTTTTTTCTGGGTAATTTTTTAATTGAAGGTCATCATACCTGAACTTGTATTTCACAGAATCACAGAATCTGCCGAGTTGCAAGGGACCCACAAGGATCATTGAGGCCAACTCCTGGCCCTGCACTGGACCATCCCCAAGAGTCACATCATGTGTCTGAGAGCATTGACCAAATGCTTCTTGAACTCTGTCAGGCTTGGTGCTGTGGCCACTGCCCTGGGGAGTCTCTTCCAGTGCCCAACCACACTCTGGGTGAAGAACCTTTTTCTAATATCCAACCTAAACCTCCCCTGGCACAACTTCAGGCCATTCCCTCAGGTCCTGTCACTGGCCACCACAGAGAAGAGATCAGTGCCTGCCCCTCCTCTTGCCCTCTAAAGGAAGTTGTAACTGCAGTGAGGTCTCACCTCAGTCTCCTCCCGATTGAACACACCAAGTGTCCTCAGTCACTCCTCATACGGCTTCCCCTCAAGGCCCTTCACCATACTCATTGCCCTCCTTGGATGCTCTCTCACAGCTTAATGTTTTTCTTGTTCTACACTGATCTGTTCTACATTGATAGGAGTTTGCTTTGCCGTTCCTTACATGGATAGGATAAAATTTGGGCATTTGGCAATAGTATGAAGAAAGAAATATTAAAAATGGAGTTGCATTCATCTTATAGGAAACTATTCAATTTTTAGAAAACTCTCCTAGAATCATAAGAAATGTTTGAATTAACATATTTTTGTCTATGTACTAGTCATTTTAATGCCAAGAGAGCACTAAATCACAATCTGAAAACCAACCCCCTATAGATCTAGAATTCGCTGAATTTAAAGGATGTAAATATAGACAAAAATCACAGTAAAAAAATCACTCAAAGTAAATCAGATGTAAGATTTATCTTCATAAACCCTGCTGAAATCTGGGTAAGTCAAATGTGGACACAACCAAATCAAATCAAATCAACTTTTCAAATTAAGTATCCGTTTTTGAGATTAAACTGGAAATTTAACTTGAAAGAAATACTAAACCAGAGGACAGGGAAAACAATAACCTGCCAGCTTTATGATATTAATCTTGAAGAAACAGATGAAGGTCATTAGAGAATAAGATGGTTGATGGCCATGCAATACCTCCCCCTCCAAGAGTTACATAAACGTCTTTGTAGCTGGTGATAAAGAACAATTCTGATCTTTGCTGGCCCCTGGCTTGGTCACAGATTTGTATTTGTTACAACTATCACATGATGCACCAACATGATGCGTGCACTAAATGTATTCCTTAACAATGAAAGAAGTGCAGATACATGGAGACTCATGTAAGAACATTAAAATGATCTGACCAGCAGGCCTCATTCTCATTCCTGTGAAGGAACAGTGCCCTTGTAATTTAAAAGGGCATTGAAGATCAAGGAAAATCAACTTTCAGGCATAATGTAAATAAAACATTTTCCTCTGTGTCTTTCTACTACCTCTGATTCCAGCAAAATACTTCTCCCACAGTAATAAAGAAAATTAGGTTAAGTTTTAAAAATACAGAAGCTCTGTACTGTAGCCAAATTAAACTATTCTGAAATACACTGTATTTGTAACTCATTTAACAGTCAGCAAGTTTGGCCGTTGACATTATAATTTGCTAATAATGCTTTTCAGTATTTTAGTCAGCCACTCAACTTACAGTCCAATGATTTAGTAACACACTAGGATTTTTTGGGGTTTGCTTTGGTTTCTCTTAAGTAGAGAAATAGGTGGTGACCTACTGACAATGTTCTTCCATCACTGTCAAGTAGAAGATTAGGATTTCACTGCTTGTGTGGAATGCTTTCTCCTAAGGCCAATGTAATGGAAACAGTAAGCATGTGTATCTGCATTACACTCACCTTTTCTCTTTTACCAGTTAAATATGACCATAGACAGGTTCTGAGAGAAATGCCACGAGCTCCTGCTGAGCCACAAAGACAGCACCCTCACCCTCAGTATTTTCTAAGTGCATGAAAGAATTCATATGTGGGCATCACAACTGTATTTCTAACCCAGTCTCACACGCTCTGTCAGTTATGAGATAGACGTGACTCCAACCCCCCTGAAGAAAGTCCATCCAATGCTAGCACAGGAATGTTCTTCTGGGTAAAGCAACTACTGTTGTTGTCCAATATATAAGTATATATGTGCAGCAAAGATGTAGTAACTTTTAAAACTCCTTTTAATTGATTCTATTGATATAATTTTAATTTTCAAGGAACGATAGAGAAAAGTTGGGTGTAATTTTAACATCTTTCTTTCTGTTAAGATTACACTTCACTGTTTTAAATCATCAATACCTGTGAGAAAAAGCGTGTTTAATCAAATCAATGACACTTGTTCCTAAGCTTCAAGTCTCTGCTCTAAGACTGAAGGTATGTAAACATTGGTAAGTCACTTAGTTGTTACATTTTTAGGTAGATTATGAAAGGAAAAGCACAGATACACTCAAGGAGTATTTAAGTATCAAATTATAAAGGGTTTTGAAGGTGAAGAAATATGCAAACATTGTATTTACTACTACAAAAAGTAATCTCAGAATAAAGCAAAAGCAAGACAGGTAGAAGATATGGTGGGAAGAGACAGAAAAAATCCCTAATAAACTACTTTAAATCTTCAAGAAATAATGGTAGTAGGATTGAGTTTCATGTTTCAGGACAGTGGACTTAATTCTAAATACATTTTTTTCCCCTCATTTCTGTTTCTGTTTTGGACATAAAATGAGACTGAACAGTCTTCTCCATGTCAAAGCCTGTAGAAAGGCTTCTTTTTTTTTTTAAAGGAAAGCACACTACCATTAACACTGTAATTCAGTGTCTTCCTGGTTTTGTCGGTCCTTTCAGCACCATGTTTTCAAAGCAGGATAGGGAGACTGCTACTGATCAGTAAAGTGTTACATTCATTTATTTTGTGTCATTATTCTATTTCCTTAGTCTGATGTCTTATTTGAGTGTATTAATAGATACCATAAACAGTCAGTCTGCACTTACCAGCAAGCACAGCTCAGATCTGTACTATGGTGGTGGTGGTGAGTGCGGGCAGAGGGGACACAAACTGATCACATTTTAGGACAACTGCCCAATTTTATCTGTGTACAGCTACTGTTTCAATTTCTAGCCACTTCAGACCATGAGCACATGCTCAAGTTTCGGTAAATTCAGTCCACTGAGGTCAAATGAGTTCCTTTGTCCATATATCTAATTTTCCCTTGCTTCCACGTGCTGATGAGTAATTTTTTCCCAAAAATGGTCTGTAAAGAGGGAAAATAAACTATGACCCGCAACACCGAAATTCCCCACTGCAGCAGAAGCATGACAAGTCCTTTTTAGTGACATGGACCATTTCCTCTGCTTCAGGCTCAGCACCAAGAGCAGAGATGACAGAAAAGCAAGACACTGAGTGCTAGAACAGACTTGTGGCATCGCTGCTGACTATACTGCCAATTAGACAAAACATAACACACTGGAGTGCGTTCTCTGAAAACCCTAAATCACATACCAACTGTAAGAGTATATATTTTCACAATAGCAGTTCACATGAAATGCATATTTTTGGTCAAAGTCTAATTCAGACCTGTGTTACTACTGAGGACAGCTGAGTACGTAGCCCTGCAATGTTAACAGACTATTTTTGATTAATAGGTTTTTATCAGTGCGCTATGTATTTATGATTTGCACCTTCACAATCTCCTACATATCTTCTCAGAACTCTTCTGACCAGATTGAACCTTTCACTGTGTTACACACACCTACCCCTCTTCACTTGATGTGTATGAAGGACAGAATACCAAACATACTACAGCCTTTATAAAATACTGCTTATGTTTTCTTCCTAGAAAATATATTAGTAATGCAGGTATGCATCTGCTTATGTGAAAAGCTCAGAAGATTCAATGGAATGTGGAAAGATGGAGCAATTTCAGCACTGTCTGGGTGTAAGAATTTTAAACAAAGCATTTTCCTTAGACTGGCTTTACATTTTCTAAACTTAACAGTTTCAACCGAAATGATTTTATATAAATTGATTTTGAGTGGAATAAAGATACTTAAAATGATTTCATATGACTTTTTCATACTCTTCTTTCTTTGTCAGCTGTGAAATGATTGAGGCAGAATATTTAGTTGTATAATAATGACAAACTATAATGAAACAGTCAATTACTTTTGTTATACGTACTCTGCCTATACACAGAATGAAAATGTTAATTACTGCATTGCAAAACTCCTGAATCTTGCTGATATAAACATATTTTCTAACTTGTTACAGATGATCACATTCTTGGCTATAAACGTCATAAAAAGAAATACTTACTACTGTGCACAGTCAATCAGCTGATATTCATTTGACCTCTCGAAGCATGCTTTTACGCCTTCATCATCCCAGAGCTTTTTTGCATGTTCAAAGAATTCCTGAAAATTAGAAAGGCAACAAGTAAGAGAACAATTCTCAACTATTTCAACGCCCAATCTATATGTGTCGTTTCTTCTCCCAATCTTCATGCTTTATATTTTTGCAGAATGATGGATTATGCCTTTACAGAAGAAAATCCACAAGCATTTATTAGCAAAATTGCAATAAAATATACCAAACACATGGCTGCTGAGTTTCAGTACATAATATATAATGAAGACTGTCTTCAAAATTCATGCCAGTCCATATATAAAATTTACTGTAAGTACAAAAGCTATCTAGAAGCATGTTCACTTAATTTTTGACAGAACTTATGTTTCTGTCATGGAAGAGGCACAAAAGTGATGCAAAAAGCTGCTCAGCTTATAAACATTAGCTTCCTAGGAAAGAACCAGTCCGTAACTTTAAAAAGATTGTGCAATTTTTCCTGAAAAACACAACTTTCCACTACTTGGTATTTTCTCATGCAATATAATAATTTGATTGCAAGACTTTCAGAGTCTCTGCTCAACACCACTTCCTCCAAACAGCTGCCTGGCACAATGTGCTTTTCCTAGCAGCTATCCCAGGCAACCCAATCCCGAAATGTCTGCCAGCAAGCTTATTTGAGAATCATTTGAAAGAGGAATCAAAGCTGTCCTTGGTGATGGTGAAGCCATAGCTCTGTTGTATAAAATGTAACATGCAGAGAGGTAGGTCCAACCCCACCTGCCAGCTCTTCATTCCTCCAGTCTCAGCCCTAGAGACTCAATGATTCAGCTTGTTTTAAAACTGAGAGTCCATTTTATGTTAAATCATTACTGGTAAGTGAAATCGTAACTGAGTTTTCCCAGTTATATCGTTCTAAAGTCAAATGAAGGGTGGTTAGACAAATTAATATTTCCTTCATAATATTACTCTTTCCTCCCTCAAACCAAATTGTTAAAGCAATATGTCAACTCAAACACAGAAGTTGTTTTCTTAACACCTCAACACTTCCAATAAATCACCAGAGCCCTTTGGTTAGTCACAAATTTGTGAAACCTAACAAATTGCTCTTCCACAGTTCAATTTGGCTCTGCGTAAAATGGGCATAATACCACTGTTCAATTCTTGATCCTGTCAAAATTTTGCATAAATATCTGAATTCTGAAACTCTCTGAAAATACTTGCCAGTCTCTCCCCAATTTTTTTCAGGATTCAAAATTTGTCGCAAAAGACAAAGCTTGTAGTGAAAGATCTTGGCACAGTGAGTTCCTTTTTATTCTGTATGGGTTTCTCAGCCTTGCATGCCACCCCTGTGATGTGTCCCAAAAGGTGACACTTTGCTCATCAGCAACTGCCTGTGACCTGCTGGTGATGTTTTCAGGGAGACACAAAAGACAAGACAAGATTTTCAGAACAATTAGTATGGAAAATTTAGTAAGGCTTTGAACACAGCTACAGAGATTCTGAAACCCCTAGAAATGCTTTTGAGTGTTTTTTCATTTTTTATCCCTGCACTATATTGTGCACAGCGTAAAGAGAGAAAAAAACCCCATTCTTTAAAAGGTTTTCAAAATGTTAGAGAAAAGATATTAAACCAGGTGTGAAAAACCTTTGCAGAAAGTCTTGGAAGATGAGAGAAGTAACACCAGAGATTGGCAGATGCTTATAGTGCCCTTGGAATTTATTTCTTCACTTGGTAAGGGCATGTTTATTTAGTCTTTGTTATTTTAATGACTTATGTAAGGATTGTTTCAAACACTGCAGATCCACCTTTATGCTACAGCTATTATAAACTCTCTGTTCCTACAGCAGAATGAAAGCAAAAACAAGCTCAAGAAAGACAAGACATCAAACTAAGTAAGAAGAAGGAGAAAGCAGACACACACAACAGAGAGCGTGACTACAAGAAAAAGAAAGAACTGGAAAATGATAAATACCAGAAAGCATGGAACATTCCTCAAACTTGAAGTTTATGCTTGATTGATATTCAGGGCACCAGTTGAATGCATCTCACTTGCTGGCATCCTTGGTCAGAGAAAGGCATTGCCTTCTCAGTGGAAAGAGTGAACCCTGGATAAAAGTCATGGTCCTGAGGCAAAAGGACCCAACTCCCCCATCCCCTCCGATAGGTGCATGCACAGCAATGTACACCCTCAGCCCTTCCTCCTACCCGCACTGACTGCTGCAGGTGTGGGGGCTGAGCACTGCCTTCCCCTCCTCCCTGTCGGTGGGTGAGAATTCCCACCCACCTGGAAAGCCATCTCTAAAGTGGAACCTATATCTGAAAAATGACTCCACTCAGCCCCACACAGTCTACAGGAAGGTGAGGGGAAGAGGAGAAGGATGTCAGTGTGAAGGCATCCTTTCCTGCAGGGTGGGATGGATTGAGAGACAGCTGCAAATGTACGCAAGTAAGTAAATAAGCAAACAAATAAATAAAGTTGCATAGCTACAGTAGTTTCTAACACCACTTTTGGTTTCACATCCTCTGAATGAGCTTTATTTACTCTGAAAAATCTCTTCTAAAAAAGAGGCAGTCTTTTCAGCTCAGCTTCTGAGATCCTACAAATATGTTGTAAATACCGGCTTTCCGTATTATATGCTTCAAATAGTTCCACCTGACCATTATATCTCAAAGCAATCTATTTAAAATATCTTCCAGACTTCTAGTCCAAAGCAAATCCTATAAAATGGAGCAAATATACTTACCTCATTAAAATGTACCGATCTACTGCAGAGGAGTACACTTGCCTGCAAATTGCCTCCCACACAGCTACTCGATCCTTCCTTCCCAGGTGACTAAAGCCTTCCAGAAAAAATCCTACTTCATTTCAAGACACCAAGTACCATGATCCAACTTCTCATAGTTGTTTTTAACCCCCTTGTCATCTGCTGTAAGTTCTTTGGTATTTTTTCTGCTCACCTGCTGAAGGCCCCCATTGCCAAGCACAGAGAAGGACTCTGCTCACACATGACAAACATGTCTGGATCCCAACCTCCTCTCCGTTGCAGGACAACATCCAGACAGCAGTTATCACGTCAGCTTTAACCTCTGCAACCAAGCCCCTTATGCCTGACAGGCCTTCTAGCAACTGGTCCCCTCTCCTCAGTCTCTACGGACCCCAATGTCACCTCCTCCTCCTGCCGAGGCCACAACACGGCTACCTCGTTGGCAAGCAGGCACCGGTGAGCTCACAAAGGTGTGGGCTTTGGGCTCTGCCTGCCCTGCAGCACCTGCTCTGGGGCTGCAGTATCCTCGGGGTGGCAATTCCGGTCAAGGGGGAAGAGTCAGGGTAACTCACAGTACAGAGAAGTCAGATTGGCTCCAACTGATAAAGGAAGATGGGCTAAAACTTTTCAACACATTACCTTAAGGTCAGGACAACACAAATACAATTTTTAAGAGGAAGTTGTGACCTTAGTAGCTTACATTCTAAGACGGCCAAACTAAGATTTTCTTAAAGGTATGACTTCTGGAAAGTAGTTTTCCTTAAGTTCTTAGAAGTCATGAGCCAGGTCCTTCGAGAAACCTCAGCTGGATCATGAGAAATCAGGCACATGGTAAATCATTCTGATAATGTGGTGCACTCTATTTGCAAGCAGATGCAGCTGACATCTATGGGAACAAAGTGACCAAAATCTACTGAAAATATTTAGTATACTGAAGAGAACCAAGAATAATGTACTATGCCTGAAAGCAGAAAAACACCTACATCATGCCACGTCTACAATCAAACATCAAACAACACAGGGCTGTTTCATCCAAACTCTTCCTTAGGGACAGAGGCATACAAATAATTGCATCTATTAATATACATATAAAATAAGTATATTTTTTTACATAATATTTTAATTAGAGCATTAGAGAAGTAAATGGTAATGACTCGGGTTTCACCAGTTAGAGGTCTCATGAATTACAGGTATTTTTTACATTGCATGCATTAATTTACACCTAAGAATTAATTTACCTAAGAATTTGTAGTGATCACTAGACCATATAATTCCTTGGTGTGATCGAAATGAAGATATGACACATAACATCTTCAAGATTTACTAATATAAAACTATCTGGAAATTTTCCACTGTTCCTGAGAGAATCCAAAACCTGAGCCCCTTATCCTTGAGCTTCTTTCTCACTAGCAGATCATTTTTACCACACATAAATATTCACATATCATCTAAAAATTATGAAGATCCATAAGGAAGTTATAATTACTTTTTTCTTTTCAGAACGAAAAAAGTTAAGATGTGCATAAATGTAGAAAGACCCTGAGCTGTATCACTGATGTAAACAACACTGTATTTTGGCTACATTTTTTAAAGGTCTTGTAGAAATATTTTCACTCACCTATTCCAAGGTAAAATTTCTAGTTTTCATGTAATCCTACACAAAACATTCCATAAAAACACTACAGGTAACAAATGCAGATGTACTATACCTAAGCCTGAAGGCACTGTTTTCCATCTTTGACTTACTAGAAGTTACAGCTTGTTCTCGGAATTCAATTTTCCATATTTTGGAAATAAACATATTTATCAGTAGGTTACCTCAGAAACCTCCCCCCCCTTATAGCTCCTACAAAAAATTTTCAAGCAGCTAAAAAATGGACTTCTTTCACTTTTCAGCTGCCTAAACTGGGAATAAATACTAGTGATGATTAAACAATGGCATATCTTCATGAACAAATCTTTATGTATTTTGGAAAAAGAACTTCTCATCTAACTGCTTTACAAACCACGGAAGTTCATATTACGTTAGGAACAAAATTTTTATTCTACTAGGATTCCTTTCTGCCTTCCTTTCAAATGGAGTATACATTTAACAGCTATCCTGATGTCACCTTTCCCAGAAACTGGGAAGGCCCCACTGTATTTTCTATTCCACATATTTCTTCTGTTAATCTATTGCAAAACTGGAAACAACAGCTTACATCACATCACTGTGAAGTCGATATCCCTCAAGTCAAAATCTATGCTCTTACTGTCCTAAGCTTTGGGATCGTAAGACAATTTCTCATCCAAAACACATATTAAACCTGTCTGATTACCCGAAAACCACTTTGAGAAGGGGCAAATGTTACACATTTTCATAGTTTTGCCACTGTAGGTGTGAAATGAAGTTGTCACTTTGTTCTGAATTTTAGTTACTACTTCTCTCACGTACTTAACCAAACAAAAAGTAAACTTCACAATGCATTAAAAATTCCCACCTAATACCTCCCCAACTCCCAAGGACAACCGCAGCACAAGATGACCCACAGAATTCATATAGGAAGGGAGGTTAAGTGGCTCTCTACAGAAGAGGGTGATTACCCCCCTTGTACTTCACAATGCATAGTGCAGGGTGTATGTGGATAGACAGTCCCAATCTGCCATCCACTGAACCACGGAAAAGTTTTGTGGAATAAAAGAGTGACAACTAATGAGGAACACTGTAATACCATAAACACAACACCCAGTGGACTCAAAGGTGTATAAGTAAAGTACCTGCAGGGTTTTCCAAATGTGACATGTGTGACTCTGCAATCCAAACAATATCCTTCTAAGCATCCAAGGCCAAAACCCATCAACCTGCAGCCCAAATTACTGAGCATGACAGCAACAGCAAGCAGCAGGATGCTGTGCTGTTACTGGGGGAGGACAGACAGCAACATGGTCTGGGAGGGATGACTGGGAGCGAGAACTCTAACCTAGCACTTTCTCCACTTCCTGGAGAGCTGTGAGGAAGCCCTTTTCCATGTGGTGCCCAGGGGACAACCGGAGTGACTGCATCACCAGCAAAGGGAAGCTTAGTCGAGTCCACTCACCGTGTTAGGATTCAACATCCAAGATTTTTTACTATGTAGAGAAGAATAAATAAATCTACTTTTTGTTTTAAGAATGTACAGTAATACCACAAATAACACCTAATAGAAGTGATCATGAAAACTTGCTGAAGGAATAAACTTGAGGGAATAATAGCTGGGGTTTCAGGGTTGATGAAAATAAAAAAAGTACGTCTACACTATGAAACATATCAGGCAGGAGGGAGGGAGATGAATTTAAGTCCAACAAACAATCTTTTATTGTCTCTTTTTGTATAGTATTTATTTTCCATTGTTTGGGGTTTTCTCTGCAATGCAAGACTTATAGAAAAAAATCCAAACAATGTAAAAATCTATCTCTATAATATTGTATATAGAGGCATTGCATAGACAATCTTCATTTTGAGAACCTAACTTGAAATTTGAATCTTAACCCAGTGTTTAACTGAGGTGGCTGTAAACTGAAGTTACACGAAACCCAAAAGAGACTGAGCAACAACATGCCCCAGTGACTCCAATTATTATTGGTTTGCTTGTACTAAGTGCAGCAAATAATTTTCTATTAAAATTGCTCTTCATGTCCAAACATCTAATGAGACAAATGTAAGCTGTAGCAACAAAAATTTTAAACGGACTTATTGCAGAAATGATGGGGTGAAATACCAGGTAAGACACCCAAGAGAGAAGGAGCTTGGCTCAGTCACCTCTTCCACAAACAAGTATAGTCTCTTGATAATCAGTCTCTTGTTTATGAGTCAAAAGTGTCCCTAAGGCTCAACAAACTCCCCTTCTTAATCCTTTATGAAATGTTCTTCTTAACAAGGGAGCTGTTTTGCTGCAGGTATAAAAATTGCAGCTGCTCAAACTCCTAATGCCGCAACAGACAGGCAGAGTTACAACTTAAAAACAAAAGCAGAATACATGACTTGAATTTTACCAACAGCAGTGTCATCAAAACCTTCATTAGCACCAAAGCAACAGCATGAGAAACACTGAAACCATGCAGAAGTGGTCAGCTGGCAGGCAAGGACCATGCTGAACAGTAGGGTTCACATGTTTCTAAAGCACCAGTACTTACAGCAGACTAATTATACAGAAACCTTTAGGAACAGTACAACCTCCACTCCCTGCAAAGTATTTTCTGTTGTAATTTGTGGGTGTGCAAAAATGAATGCAATTACTTTGCTAGTCAGTGACTCATTTTGATAGGCACAGCAGCGCTTTGGCCTCTAACCCTCCTCCAAAACCTGACTTTGGATCTATCAAAGAGAGTTACAGAATAATACATCCAGGCCTACCTTCTATCCCCGTTCACTGGACTTGTTTTGCCTTTTTTAGGATGGAGGCAACAGCCCTGAAGCAAGATCAATCTGCACTAAGTGTAACCTCAGTTCAACAGAAGTGAACACGGGAAGATGGAAAATACTACCTTCACAGAACATAGTTTGTGTTGGGGCATCTTACATTCCAAGAAAACAAAATTAGTTTATTAACTCCTAGGAGAACATTATCTGACTTGCAAAAGAAAGAAGGTGGGGCAATAACAGCATTTATAAATGTATAAAAGTACCATTTTCACATGGCTACCACATGCCACCCCGTGGCACCACTAGACAAAATGTATCAATTGTGGAGCTCATTAAAAATTCTCAAAAACCAGGACTGCAACTAGCGCAGATATATTCTACAACCCCTTCTTGAACTATTTCTATGACTTGACTTTTAAGCTCTTACTCTACACTAAATTTCTAAGAAGTGTGTACAGTTGAGGTATTAGCCTTATTGCATTAGCAATTCTATTTCTGTCTGCTGGAAACATGTCCCATCTGCCATCTTATTTTAAAGGAATCAACAAGCTCAACTTTTGTAGAGTACAGAACTCATCTGCAAGGTCTGAGAACTGTATTAATGCGTGCTTCAAACTTGTATCTGTCAAACACTAAAAAAGGGTCCAAAAGTTTGTTAGATCACGAGCAAAAATAAAAAAGTTGTGTGCTTTTGCAATATTTTTGGGCCAGCACTGTGGTTTATACAGGCTTTGAAGATAAGAATGCATTATAAGTCAAAGAACAGTTCCATGTTTTTTCTTTGCTACTTATTAAATAGTTGCTTTTTTTCTTAGCTAGACAATGAAGCTTTTATCAGACTAAAACGAAAAACCTCTGATTCAATTTTCTAGTTTCCATTTTAATTGCGTGCTTCAACATTCTGTCTGCCATCACAAAGCCTTGGAGGTTGCTGCCTACCTGCTATTTTAAGGGGCCACCAAGCTCTCAGCGAGGGAAAGTAGGAGAGATAATTTAAGCAAACTACTTAGTGTACGTCGTGCCTAAAAATCTGTTGTGCTGAGGATGCAAAGCTCACACACATTCTTTTCCTTGAAGCTATTTTGTTTTTGGAGAGTCAGAACATTTCTCTGCATATACATAAAGCTTTTAATTTGGAAAAAAAAAACACCTCTCAAATTATTTGTGAAAATAACTACAGGTGCGTTACACCATACTACAGCACTGCTGCCCTTTGCATTTCTGTAGCACTTGTGAAATGAAAAATATAAGTATTGTTATAACTCCCTCAAGAAGAATTTTTTTGTGCACAACAGATGATGACAAAGTATGAGATTAATCTGCAAGTGTTGAACAAGATACAAAAAGAATGAGAAATATGTAATGACTTTACAAAATTTGGGAGCAGGTGGTTTATCCCTGTTTCCAAGATGCTGCTTACACAGTTGTCTTTGTAGAGCACTGAGACTTGAAACTGGAAAATTACTGAAAAACACATAATCCATGTGTCACACGTGCTGGGAGATGTTTGCTTGCTGTTTGGGTGTTTTTATTAAAAGCAATAATGGCACTACAAAAGTGTACAGATTCAAAATTTGTCAAAATTTGAATCTTCATCTAATTAGGCAAGGCTAGACAGAATCCATTTAGAATACAGAACAGCAAAACAACATACAGTAGTTTTGTTACTGCTTCTGGTTCTGCAATCATTTAACTCCTGGGCCTCTGCAATGAACACTGTATTTAAGTCAATATAACGTCCGGTCAGTGAATATGTACAAACCACTTCAATCCTTGATGAAGGGACTGTTAGGGAAGTGAGAAAGAAGTTAGAAGTACTGCTCTAAGACATCTATTATAAATTGGTAAACTTCAGGCATTTCATGGCAGGAAATATTATTAAGATTTTTATTTTCAAAACATAGGCCAATAATAATAACTTATATGCTGTAGCATGGCAGAATTGGATTTAAATCCCCTATAATTTTAAATCTCAAGTAGCATTGTATTAGATCACATTTTTTATTAGCTGTATAATAAAGCAGTCGACTATTCCACGCCACAATGTACTTTAGCACAAATCAGTACAAAAAAATTGAGATCCTCTGGTGGATTGTTATTTCACCAAGCAGTAGAAATCATGAAGTTAATTCTCACCCGCTGCTTTGAAGAGATGAAGCTAAATGTGCACTTTGTCACCTTTCGATGATGAGAACCTGACCCCCTACTTAAGTTACTCTCAGTCCTTCTTGCAAGTCTCCCTCTGTTGTCATTACTCAGAAGGTGGGGACACTCCCAAAGAAGTCAGAGCAGTGGAGTACAAAGCTGAGGGATACAGCTCTTGCCTGTCCCCAGGCAGCTCTCCTGTCCCTGCCCATGGGGAACCCCTGCTGCTTCTGTAAATACAGTTTCTTAGTGAAGACAAGCATCCAGCGAGCTGTAAAAACACAAGCCTGCAGCTCGTAATTCTTCCAGTACGGAAAGTTTCTACTACTCACAGCTTCAACTGTTTCCCTTAAGCCAGTTTTGAAGGTCATACATCAAGGAACTATTTCATGCTCTAATATGCACTTTATTATTTGTGAGTGATTTCCTACCAGACAAGTGGCTTGCAACGACAGAGAACTCTCATTTCCTTTTATAGATTTGATTCGGAAATAAACGCTGGCAACATCATGTCACTAACAGGCAGCATCCACAACCTGAGTAACTGTCATAATTGTATCAGAAAGTATATGAAAAAGCCAGCCTTCTCCTGCCAGATCTATTTAGCCTCCTACTCCTCTGCCCAAGTTTTATCTAAATCCTTCAACACTATCTCTCTCCTTTTGACACATTTTCCTGTCCTTATCTGTGTGCAAAAACTGGACTAGCTTCAGCACACTAACTTATTCATTCTGAAATATTTGTAACAGTAGGAAAAGGAAATACAAATCTTTATTATATCTCTGTGGCTAAATTAAACTGAGTTTCAGCAAACAATCTTTTTTTTTTTCTTTTTATATTATCAACCACAAATGTAGATATATGTATACAGAGATTTCAAAGGGAAAACCCTTTTGTTTTTTTCTGTCTGATAGCTGTTGCCTTTTACAACTATTCTGGGAAATGACTGGATATGACTGCAGGAACTAGTAATTTTGACTATCTGAAAGTAATGTATTTTAAAGGAATCCCCTAGTTTGAAGAGGTACTCACAACTTTTACGAATGCAGAACTACTCTGTCTTATCAAGTAAGACTAAGGTGTTTTAATAAAGCTCTGAGAACTAATATTAGTAAATACAAGTAAATCTTGGCCACAACTTATGTAATTTTCAACATTCTTCTAATGCCAGTCCCCATGAAACTAGTGCCAATGAGCCCCAGAAATCAACTTTTTCAGACTCATTTAGAAGAAATTTAGCTAGCAACTTCTGAAAAGTAGGATTTTTAATTCCTAGCATTTGGTTCTCAATTTCCATTCTGCAGAGTACAGTATTTTAAAGAACTATCATAACAACATCCTATTATATATAATATAGAAAGAATGTATATACAGTAACAAATGAAACTGTTAAGGTATCAGAACCTAAGCATTTTTTTGCTGGCCTATAAATATTCTTACAACTCAGAAACTGCTTAGAAGTCAACAGAAATCTTTATCTGTAGGAATAGAAATCTCTGTCTTCCTGAACAGAGATGACCAGAGACAATGGACAACCTGTGGATGGGAAATTCTGTTGGAATTTCAGAGCTGAAAGACATCCAGCTTATTGGAATGCAGAAGTTTCCAGAGTACCTGAAAAAACCCACTTTATATAGCCTAAGCCAGCATCTTCCCTTTCTTCCCAGTCTTCTGTTTACTATAGGATTATTTCTCACTTCAAATGCAATCTAACATGAAAACTGCTGATCAATATTGTAAACAGACGATTAGTGTCTTGCGACTGCCAAAGAACTATTAATGAATCCCAATACACGATGTTTTAGCAGGAATATGAGAGAAAATAATTGAATTGAGGGAGATAATAAACCCAGGTAATTCCTTCAGTTTAAAAGGCAAATATTGCCAGAGCTCCTTAAACAGAATGAAATTACTTACAGTCATCTCAGAAATGGTAGGAAATACACTTCTTTGGATTAATTAAAATCAAACTACCACCAACTGCAGCACTGCCTACTGAAGTAAGACACAGAACTAGTGAGTTTGAAGTCACTGATACTGGACTCCTCCAGCCTGCAAGAACTGAGGTGATACCACCATGCAAGTCGCCAAGGGGCCTCCCTGCACCTTCTCTCCCAGTTTCCTTCAACTCCTTGTTGTAGAGCCTGACAGAGCCCCCATAGCAATCACATCAGCAGCCTCCAGCAAGATGACTGGTTGCACGTGAATAAAAATGACCTACTGGATGTTACAATTGGCAGAAGAAAACTGTGAACTAACTTAATTCAACTCGACCTGGGTAGAACACCTCTGATAAATATGTGCAAATTGTGAGCAAGGCTTTGAAACAATGCAAAGACAATTCGGACAAGGGCTTTTGTTGCCTTGTGTTACAAACCCCAACCATCCGACCACAAAATGAAACAGATAAATAATGTCTTCTAACTACTCTAAATTTCTAGGGAATTTCCATTCCAGAGACAGTCTTTTCAGCTCTCTTGCTTCTTGGGAATGACTGAAAGAGGTGGTCGGGCCACTAATGCATAAAGGCTATTCCCAACTCTGTAATATCTCCTTGAAGGATACCAGGAGTAGGTGCATCTTAGACTACAGCCTTTAAGCAACCATAAACTTTTGAGAACTGAAGGTAGTAAAGTCACCAGTAGTTACTTTTAACTAAACAAACAACTCAAACTTCTCTTCCTCTCTATGTGCTCACTGATCAATTGTTTATTGATCTATAGCTTTTTTCATTTTTCAAGTTGAAATGCACTAGTGAGGGAAAGAGCCTTCGTCACTATTTCCAGCAGACTTTTTCTGCAGTTAAACCAGAAAATGTATGTAAACACCAGAAGTGAAATTCTTTATCAGTTGTAGCAAGTCCAAACCTTAACACTGTGAAATAGTTCAATATACCTGGAGAATACCTACATTTAAAGCAAACAATAAGTTTTTAAGTGTATAAAGGAAAAGCTGTTTTATTTCCAGAGGGTAAAAAAAGAATTGATTTGGAGAACTCAAGACTCCAACCAGTTCTTCGATCTGTCATGCTGGGTGTATGACACATTTGGTTAAACCTAAATGCTTTCCTCATATGGAGTGGTTTCTGTTTTCAAGCTGTGGTTTTCTTATCTACCTTTTATAGATTGAGGTTTATTTTTAATGCAATATAATTTAATTAAACAAACATTTGATATACATTTTTAAGCTATTTATACAGATAAGCTTATGACAGACTCAGTATGTAAGATGAGGAAATTAATGGAAAAACTTTGCTTTCAGTATTTGCTTTCCACGGGATCACACTTTGAAACTGTATTTATGCTGATTTTTCACAGAGGTTTCTTTACATGAAACTATGATAAAATATGGATAAAAAGCAGAGTGATCTTCACAAGAGAACAATGAAGCACAAAATAAAGTTTTGTGACTTTTCTGTTAAAAACTAAAGGGCACCCACATCCCCTATATAAACTACATTTTTTGTTGCTCAGGAGTCACTCTAAAAAAATAGGCTAATTCTCTAACACATTCATTGACTTTTTAGAAACCATATTGAAATCTGACAGAGAATAAGGAAGTATTTAAATTAATGACCCTTCAATGCACTGTATTTGTACAGTTTCTAGTTTCCTAATGTTTTCCCACACAGTTGAGTATTTATCTGTGTCCTTCAGTGATGGATGGTTTCCCACACGGAATGACTGTGCACTGAGCAGGCTACAGACCCGCAGCAAATCTCAGCAAGGTTAGAGGACCTTTAGCTTTTGCCTCCATAGGCACCTGGTGCAATGGAACCTTGGGGCTAATCTGAACCTTCCAATGCTTTTATTCTTTAACTACATGAACTATAACTCCTATGCAAGGCTTCCGTGGCCATCAGCAACCTCAGGCATCCCAGATGAAACACAGCTTTTTACCATCACTTGCTCTTGGTGAGCAGGTTGGCAGAGCTATCTTCTCAACGCAGCCCAAGCAGGCTGCTGCTATCTCCTGAACAATTATTAAAAATGTAGAGAAAATGCTGGCTTCTTAAACAGCATTTAGTACAACAGCAGTTGTACTTCTGCTGATGATGACTGCTGTGGACATCTATGAATACCTTTTTTCTATATTTTTAGTAGAAACAAGACGGCAAACGCACTGACCCAGTTCACTAACAACAGCTACAGGATCGATATAGCTACAGCACATATAAAGGTAAAATGTAGGTGTGCAAGGAAACCTTCAAATAGCATAAATAAACACAGTTCTATTGTCAGTAATTGGTTCATGATCATATCTGTTTATTATGCACTTTCAAATTAAAAATCAACAGTGATAGTCCCTTGATGCACAATTAGTATCTGCTTCATTACTAGATATACTTCTAATGGTACAATCTGCTAAACTAAAACTTATTTATTATCAAGAGAATACTGAAAAGTGGTTTTCCCCTTAGAAGCAAGTGACAATATAAACAAGATAAACCTACCTGCTTCTACTGAAGCAAACGGGTTAGAGTATTCAAGAGATATTTTCTTTTTTTTGCTAAAGCAACAGGCAACCAGAATACGTATTATTGTATTTGCCATGCTTCAATTATACAAATTATAAAGATCCATTCTAAAACAGATGCCAAAGATTAGACAGCTAAGAGAACCAACCTAATATAGCTCACCAAAAACACTAAGTGGCTCTTGTCTGACTTTAGGTAAGCTGAGGGAAGTGAACATTTCCAAAAGAAAAACTGCATTAAGTTTCTAAAAATATTGTAGACAATAAATTGCAACAGAATAGGACTACAAAGGTATAATGGAATATCATTAAATAAAAGTATACTTTGAAATTAAATAGATATCTTTGTTAGGGAACACAAGAACAGAGTTGCTACATATTAAAAAAAAAAACACCACCAAGAATTTTTACAGCAAATTTGTAAACTGTGTTGGCTTCTTTTTGTTTGTTTGGTTGGTTTTTTGCTTAGAGGCAGATAGGAGTTGCATACCACAAGTCTTCCTAGAATAATTATACCTGATTAGCGTGTGAGAAATTAATAACTGCCAAATAGCAGCAGCGTAAGGGCAAAAATCTATTGTGAATGCCAATTTTTCATAGAAGTGAGCTTCTGATAGCTAAATTGCATCTTTCAAAAAGAAAGAATGATTATGATGGTGGAAAAACTTTGGTTAGAATACATAGCTATGCTACCTTGATAGATCAACGCAGATACACTGCATTCATACAATATATGAATTCAATTTAAGAGATGTAATTCAGTTGGCATCATATTTTCATATATTATGCTGCCTGTGACTGTAACAAGACAGTTATCAAAACTTTTTTATGAAATGGTGACATTTACCAAGTTCCTCCATCAGTTTTATATTTTTATATATACACATATAAAAATAATTGGTCCTTGTCAAATTTTAGTCCTTAAAACATCTCTCTTTGCAAACATAATCCACAGTTAACCTACTTTTAAATGCTACTGAACTATGTATTTTATTGCAACTTTTAGAACAATTAAAACATCCTTCTATAAATATGAAATTGCTCTTCATTAGTGCAGTATAAATCTGGTACATTCTAAAATGCAGAGTCAACCTTCTGACTTGGAAATTTTCTGTCTGCAGATTTACAGTCACATTAGCAGTTTCGGAATGTAATTTACTGCTACAGTACATTGTATTCACACATAGCAACTATCTGCTCACAATGTTCTTAGTAAAATGAAAGAAAATGTTCAGGAGCAAGGTTAGAAAACTGCAGATTATCTAACACACCTCACAGCAAACAGCTGCTGTATGACTGCATCATTAGAGTACGTCACAAAACACAGATGTAGACATATCTATCTTTGAATCCTTTAGTTAAAACATTAAGTCGAGATAAAACAAAGTGCTGAAATCTGAAAATGTTTCCTTTTCTTATTTTGCTACTCATGTCAGACCTTAATAAAACATTTTTTAAAGTTTGCACATGCATGATTAACACAGCTATTTGCGTATCAACGGCCAAACTGCTCTTTCACATCCAGAATATTTAGTGTCAGCACTAACAACTTAAAAAGTCTTCGAAGAAAAATATGTACTTTATTTTGTGGATGCACTGACTCTTCCCCAATGGCTTGTAAAACAAACCAGTCACCTCTTGTCTAAGCCGGGGCTCCCACGCTGTCCTGCCAAACCATTGGGATACCCAAGCCAGAAGATGCAAGAGAGGCCACTCCTGGCTTTCCCTGGAAATCACACACACCCCACATGGAGCAGCTCCCTGAAAACAGGCCCTCTCCCTGCCCTTTCCAAGAGCCACTGCCCAGGAAAGGCAGCAATCTGCAGAGACACCCTCGCCGCCTGTCTCAGTGCTGGGGTGGGAGCCCAGCTGGGCTCAGGGTGAGAAGCGGGCAGGAGATGGGGGCAGCACAGGGATGGGGTGTCCAAGCTTTACTGGGGCACTGACAGTGCCCAAGTGAAACACAAGTCGATACATGTGAACAGACTACATTTTACCTGATTTAGAGTCAAAACGTTTAACAGAGATATAACACATCACTAAATAATGGGACAACAGATCCCATTCTCTTTGGCTTTATAAAACCACGTGGAATACTTAAGATGTATGAAAACAAAATTCTATTTTTAGTAAGTTAAGTTCTACACTGATATCCCATTGAAAACAAGTGTTTTCCATAGCTCTTTCTAAGTACAAACAGTAAGAGAAACTCACGTGTACTTTCAAAATGACTCAAGCACAGGTCACAAAGTACTTCAGCTGCAACTGAAACATCTCACAGTTCTAGACTAAATCATTACACTCCCTTTTCAGATCGTTAAATTTTTCTGGGATTATATATTTTGCTTATATCACTCAGAGAGACAGGGCAAGCATATAATGGAGTCCAAATGCGATGGGACACACGATGGGAACCTGCTCAGTACACTGACTGTTTTGGCCCAGGTCTGGGTTTTTTTCCCCTTTTTTATTTTTTCCCCAAGCTAAAGTACAGGTTGTGGGGGAAAATTTTCACAGGTCTACACATGCATCCTCTTTGAGAAATTGCCTGAAAACCATGTCTATACTTCAGTTTATATCAGATTTAACATTCCCACACTTAGAGAAAGAAATTTTTGAAACACTTCTCAGGAATGTGTTTAGGTTCCACACTTGAACAGCACTGAAGTCTTAAATCAGCAGCACATTTCAACCTCCAGAACATTTAATTTCTCTAATATTTATAAAGCTTCTACAATATGGATGAGGTCTAGCCTACCACTACTTATTAAACAGATCTTTCAGCACCAGCTAGTGAGCAGGGTGATACCATTAACTAGTTTGAACGGCTGGAGCTTCACAGCCTCATCACAGGACTAGGGATGCTGATACAATTTGCCTGGTGCCCAAAGGCTGATGGACCAGGGAGAGAGAAGAAGGTGACCCACGCAGGGAGCACAAGTAGATCTGTAACAGACTAATTAAGGGTGCTCCAGCAGCATG
The DNA here is from genome assembly GCA_013396755.1 of Sclerurus mexicanus. NCBI lineage: Eukaryota > Metazoa > Chordata > Aves > Passeriformes > Furnariidae > Sclerurus > Sclerurus mexicanus. The sequence continues at coordinate 93,970 of VWZF01003203.1, forward strand.
TGGAGAACCAGAGGGGTTCTGCCACAGTGCTGCAGTTCAGTGCAACAAGTTCTGCAGATCTGCATGGGAAGGCTGGGTACATCCATGACAGTGAGGACCCAGGTGAGAAGCAAGTGCGTATTTCTGAGAAAAGACACTCTGATCTGCCAGTCAAGATGTAGGAAAAAAAAAAATCACTGGAAAACTTCTCAGGTGGGGAACTCCCTCTCCTTATCATGCTAGCTATCAAGCAAGACATATGTTTACAACATGATTTACTTGATGTAGTGTTGAAAAACAGCTTACTCTAACATAAGGAATAGTTGGAAGGTTGCTTTTTATGCTAAATTGGTTATCTATTCCACTATGCTGCTGGAAGGAGAGGGAGAAGAGAGAGAGTTTGGAGAGAAATAAAGCATTCAAAATAATCTGAATAGGAGAAAAAAATATACCTAAAACAAAATGAAGCTTTCTTAAGAGGAACTTTTTGAAACTTGACAGAAAAAAGGTCAGTTTTAGTAACTAATTTATTCACTTGACAAGACTTCACAACCACCACAGCTGACACTCTAGCACCTATAAAAATGCCCTGACTGATGCTATCTTGTGACTTCTACAGTATTTTCCAAAAAAGTATTACATAAAAGAGTGATTTTTAAGCATTTTTCTCTGGCATTCAGAAAGCTTTACTTTTTTCATTCAACTTCTGGCATACGAAAGACCTCTCAATCAACAAAGAGCTTTAATGTGGAAAGAATTTCACTTGAGCCATATCAGTGCGTGTAACTCGCTTAAAATTTGCAGCAGATACTCTGATTACATATTTAAAGGGAGGAGGGAATAAATGTGTAAAATTTGGTTATGATGAGTTTATCTTCAGACTTTAACAATGTGAAGTATTGAGGAGGAAACAAAAGAACAGCAAGAGACAAGCAAAAGCTTCTCAGAACATGTCAGGAGTGAATGCAGTCACTGAAAACCTGTTTTCCTCTTTCTTCGCAGTTTTATGAATATCCAATTAATCTGGTAGGGTATGTCATAACTCTGTTTTCTTGCTGATAAAGAAAGGAGAAAATCTGCAATAGTTAAAGTGGAGAGAATAAAATGAAAAAAAAATTGTAAGCATTCCCTGATTTCCAACATTCTTCATGGAAGTGAATCTTTGCTCTGTAAATCAGACTCAGCACCTACTCTAAACATCACAGTAAGGGGAAAATGCTCATAGGACCTTTGGTCCTCTGGAATTAGCATGGCAGGTAACAAGAAATATGGTGTTGGATCTTAGAGATTTAGTGCTACAGTTTCCTATCTTTCTAATTCTTCTACAGTCGAGTGGCAGAAAAAAGTGTTATTAACGAAAACAGTCTAGTTGAGAGGGACTGAAAGATCTACGCTCATTTCTGTCTATGACTCCGAGCAATGCTTTCTGTAAAAAAAATAAGCCCAAACATTTGGTACCCACAGTGTTCTGCTGTCCTTGTGCTATGGGGTTTTTAAGCAAGCTTCATTTCACCTTAGCTCACATGTTATAATCTATCTCCATTTTATCGACAGGGCTTTAAGGTATTTTTAGACTTTCTAACTTGTATCATCATTAGTCAAATTAAAACATGATCCTTGACTTTGTAACATTAGAGATAACAGAGATAACTTCACATCATAGTCTGTGTTGCTAATCCTAAAAGCAAAAAATGTTCATATCTTTTCTTCCTACTACCAAATTTTATCTCACTTTTTAAATACTAATTTTAAAATATTCCTTAATTATTTACCATTGATCAATTTTTCCCCCTTTGACTTGCTATTTCAAAAGCTTTTTATTTAATACAACATAAATCAAAATTCAGCTACAGCTAAAACTGACATTTTTCTCAATTTAGCAACACCACCGTATGAGAAGAATGCAAGCAACATCTTGATTTCTATATATGCTTGCATAAAGACAGGGCAAACATTTTGTAAAACTTTCACAGAATACTTAACCCAGCAATTCCTAATCATCCTAAATGAACCACACACATAACTCCAAAAATGCACTCAGTGGAATATGCACATGCTTACACAAGCAGATTATTATGAATGCTATCAGTAAGAATGATAATTTGCAAATGATTAAACTGCAGAGATAAATACAAGGTTGATTTTTATAACTTGATTCTGGCTTTGCCCAAAAGGATAGATGAGGAGCTGGTACAAATGTCAAATAAAGATACGAATCCCCATTTTAGGCATCTATTTATTTCAACAAAATTCCTAAGAGATACTCCGTTTATAAGAATATTTTCTATGGTCAAGGAATTTTGAAACTATTTTTTATATGAACATAACTTATTTATTTTTATTCAGTTTCTCATACAAGACTTGAGACCTTATTTATGCAGTAGTTTTACTTAAGGCTATGTTTTTCTTCAGATTCAGAAACAGGAATGCTCTTATATTTTTCCACATTATTCTCTCTGCATACCCAAGATCCAACACCCATAGCCTCACCCTGAGATATGTATCGTGATTATTCTACATCCCTGCAGAAATGTTCTTTTGTTATTCTAATTTTCTAACTTCTCTTTTAGAATGAGTCCAGAACAGTCATTTTCCACCCCGCCCTTTGCAAGTTCTTACAACACTTAATGCAGTAAAACTTGAGACTATGGAATCACGTATGGAAGTATGCAACACGTAAATGATTACAAATCAGCACACCACATCAACACCCAGCCACGCAGCACGGGAGCCAAGACCCCACCCTCTCCAAACCAAAGGCCCTGATGCCCCGGCTGTGATTCTGGGAGGAAACTAGCTGAGGGTGAAAGTGTTTCTAGCAAGTGAAAGGGATGGAGAGCATGATACCTGACCTTGGTATTTCCTGGTTATTGCTCTCTGTTCTGAGGAAACACGCATTTTAGCAACACCAGCTCAAGTGAGCTTAGACTGTCTGCTTTTTAAGGGATTTAGATAATTTTTTCTTATAGAGCAATCTTCATTTTCTGTTTGGACAGTAAAATGGCATAACACCACAAACAGCCGCTGTGTTTGTTCCCATTTCCAGCAGCAAAATCTTTCAAGATAACATGTGCTTAAAAAAACAGTATGTATGTTTTATCTCAACATAAACCAGAGTTAAGCCTGTAATTACTCTCCAAAACAGAGAAAGAGAATTCCTGCAAATCCAATGAGTTGGTGGTCCTGTCAGTCTTCTGGGAAAAAAGAGATCTCACTTTGCCCTCTGACTGAGAACCAGGCAGAGCAGAAATCTGAATTTCCCAGATGAGTGCTCTGACTGTCTGTCTTGGAAGCACTCCCTGGCTGTGGACTTAGCCACCAGTTTTGTTAGGAATTGCTTTTCCAAGTTTTCTTGGATTCTTAAAAGCTTTTGGTTTCAATGAGTCAGCATTTCCAGATGAAAGACTGCTGCACTGAAAAATTAATGAGCAGCTGTATTTGTAATAACCACTGCGATTGTATTTCTCAGTTTTGTAGTTCTGACTGAATAGTTAGCTGTGTATAGCCTGACTGCTAGAACATGCCCTCCTCCCCTCCAAGCGCATTTAGGATTTAAATCAGTAAGTTATTTTACTGATTCAAATAAACTGTCTTTTCAAGAATGCGTATTCTTCTGTCGCTGATGTATTTGTGTCATTAGAGAACAGGGGAGTATTACAATTCCAATATGAAATCAGTAATTTCCTTACGGTTGCAAAATATAACCTCACAGAAAACAATACCCCACTGTGGTAGATAACCAAGGTATATTTAGAATAACCAAGCTGTTCTCTTTATTTTGTAGTGTTTCAACACAAATAAATTGTAAAGGATTTAAAATATTAGAATGCTTGATTAAGAGTATATATACTTGTTGTTGCTGTCATAAATCAAGATCCAAAATACAATGCTTACTCATAGTTTTCTCACTTTACAGTATAAAATGTTTATTAGGGATATGGTTAGCAGTATTTTCTGATCATTCTCAAAGGCCTGTGCAAATATTTGAGGTTAAAGACTGAATGTAAATTTTTGTGGACTTCAGAATTCCATTCATAACTTGTCAGAAGACCCACTGGGACTGTGTTAAGACATTCATCCTACTGCTTTGAAGAGCCAGGCAAAAGCTCCTGTTTGCCTAGGCAAGAAGGCAACACACTGGCAGTGTAGTTGGCAGGCAAGAATGGACACCTCCAATCGTGAGAAAAACACACCTCTCTACACTTGCAGCTCATGAAATCTACTATTTGTGCCAGGACTAATTCAAGGAGAAAAAAATGTGATAATTTCAAAACACCGCTTCAAAATTAGTGATGATGGGCATACAGATAAAACATTACACTACAGTCCCATCCACACTGACTACACGGTAATTAACCGAAAATTGGTTGGTGCTTTAAGTGAAGAACACAGCAAGACACTAGAGTATTACTTTTTTATTATTGCTAAGATGGACAATCCCTGGTACACTTGTAACTACTATAATACATGCATTCTGACGTTACCGTAGGAAGCCAATTCCTTAAGTAGCAGTGATCCTTTTAAACTAAGTTAAATTAGCTTATAGTAGCTCAGTTAAGTGTAGCTGGTATCTCCGAAACATGTTATCACATAATTTTTAAATATATTTTTAATTATATATTAAATCTGAGTATTCAGAAACATGGATTACACTACTACAAAAATAAAATCTGTCCACCACACTTTTACAGAAAAACACCCTCTAAATACAAGTATTTCTTCTTCTACTTCACTTAAGAGGAAAGAAAAAATAAAAGTACTGTGTTGTGGCACACAAAAACATCATCTTGCACTTTCCCACATGACTGCCCTCTCAAGACAGTACAAAGTTTCTTCAACTGTTGAATTTCTAAAAGTAAATGTAAGTACACAAAGACACATTTTCTTACAAAGGTTTCCTTACTACTAAAATAGCCCCTGCAGCAAAATCATGTTCAAGCTTCCTCAGCTACAGTGGTACATACTGTTTTTTAAGAAGTATTCTCAGAGTAACCATTGTCTGCAAGGCACAACAGTGACACCTAAGTCTAAGTGACATCCAAGTCTAAAAGAAACACTCAGTACCCACACAAAAGATACTAGCTCACCTGTGTTATTAAGAAAATAATGAAAAGTCATTTAAAGAAGTACTACGGAAAAGCCCAGCAGTTTTTCACACACACACACAAAAGACCTGATGTATTTCAGAAAGACTAAAGAGTATTTCTAAAAACTTCTTCCCATCCAATTCCTCTCTGTACTGATAAATGCATCAGCAAAAGAAAGCACATATATGGTAGTGCTCTCACTGATCTAACAGACTGAAGACAGCAATTATTGTAATTCCTTGAGATTTCAAATACAGATTGTCTTAATCAACATGAATACATCAACCGATTTTCAAATAATCCTACAAAACACTTCAGGCACAGCATACCATGGATTTCTGTGGACCTATTGCGCAAGCAACATGATTTTGTGAAGTTTTCCACTTCCAGGGAAGTTATACTTGCAAAAATTTATGCTTAAATCTTAATCTTTTCTTTTGCAAATTGTCACAGATTAATCCTCCTGAGGCTTAGTTCCTGAAATAGTTTCATAGTTGATTACACCATACCTATACTTAGGATCTGTCACTAATATTGCAACAAACAGTATAAAAGCTAAGAGAATTAAGAATACAAAATTTTGCTCTACTTAATTAAATCGAAACAGATTTTTAAAATATGGAAAGATAGGAAAGATTTAAATTGTTGCTGTAACATTAAACGATCAGTAAAAATTACTGTACCCATGCAAACCATCAAAGCAAACTCTTCCACAATCAAAATGAACATTAGAGACTTACTCCTGTTTGGAGACTTACTGCCATTTACTCATAAAACAACTGAAATAAGATTATTTCAGGTGTATGCGAACAACTGAAATTCTCAGTTGTTCATTTTCAAACACTAAAAGAAACGGTTCTTCTCAGGAGAAAAGGAAAACAAAATGAAAACATGCATAACACTCTTGAAACCCAATTTGTAACAGTTTCTAAAGAAGCCTATCTTTACTTGAGAAGAAAAATGAACAAAGCAACCCTCCTAAACCAAGCACAGCAGTGCTTTTGAAGCCAGATGACAAAACTGGCTAAGCCAACTTCTAGGCAAATTCTGAGTACACAAACTCTGTTTGCCTCATACTACGAATGCCAGTGGTGAACTCTTGAATCTGGAAGCAGCAGAAGCAGCTCCATTTCCATGGGCCCCAGCAAATGATCACAGACCTCCTGATAAGAAACGCTACCAAAAACTTTGCTCAACACATTGCACTCCCAATATTCGTGACTCCAACTCAGTCTTGCCCGATTCCTATTTGAAGACTTGACCAGAGTATCTTTTGCCACAGGTGTACCTGCCTTTATCAAGTACATGTCACAGACATGGGCCCACAGCCAGTTATTTTTTTTTAATAAGAAGGATATATAACAATAAGGAAGCAGATGTCCCTTTTCCAAATGTTATTATTAATACAGAACAACTAGGAATGGTCTTTCAAAATAAACAAAACTATTATTTCAGATTTCTTATGAATTCTTAATTAAAACGCACTAATTCACACAAACCTTTGTAAGAAAACCCAGAAAGTCCAGTCTCTCTTTCCTGCACAGAAACAAATTGTAAGTATAGAAAATATCTCTTGAAACAGGGAAGTAAACAGTTCCCTTTTGTGTGTAGGGAACGGCTGTTAACAGGTTTATGTAATCATAAGTTTCAGACCTTGAAAAGGTCTTCACATGTCATTTTAATGATCAAAAGCATATGCAAATGGTGAAAAGAATTGAAACACTGTCTCAAAGACAAACTAATGATCATGAAAAACACACAAACTTCATCTTCCAATAGTGAAAAAACCCAACCTAAGACAGATTATTAAACTCTGAAGCAAGCTTAGAGGAAAAACAACAGGTTTCTAAATGATTATGAGCAATGACACATTCAGCAATGAGCCTCTGCAGTAAAGGCCAGTGGTATCTTGGTCTGCATTAGGAGGAGTGTTGCCAGCAGGTCAAGAGGGGTGATCCTTCCCCTCTGCTCAGCACTGGTGAGGCCACAGCTGGAGTGCTGGGTTCAGTTCTGGGCTCGTTGTTATGAGAGAGACATTGGACATACTGAAGAGAGTCCAGCGAATGGCCACAAAGATGACGGACTGAAGCATCTCTCCTATGAGAAAAGGCAGAGAGAGGTGGGACTGCTCAGCCTGGAGAAGAAGAGGCACAGGAGGATCTCCTCAAAATCTACAAATAACTGAAGGTACAGTGCAAACAGGACAGTGCCAGGCTCTTTACAGTGGTGCCCAGTGACAGAACCAGAGGCAGCAGGCACACAGTGAGAGACAGAAGGTTCTCTCTGAACATCAGCAAAAACTTCTACTGTGAGCGGATTGACACAGGTTGTCTGGGGAGGCTGTGGAGTCTTTGTCCTTGGAGATATTCTGAAGATGTCTGAAAAAGATCCTGAAAAGCTGGCACTGGGTGGTCATGCATGAGCAAGGCAGGCTGGACCTGATAACCTCCAGAGGTCCCCTCCAACCTCAAAAACTCTGTGAGCCTGTGATACCCCACACTTGCACAGTCTCAAATTCTACAGTTCTGGCTTAAGCCCCAAATAGATATATATCTGCTAGAAAAAACAGCAAGAGGTGCTAGGATGGAACAATAAGGAAAAAAAAATCAGATTGCCCAGCAAGCATATTTGGTTAAGTCCCTAGGATAACTGAAGTACACTAGGAAATTTTAATTTTAGTTATGTTTGTATATTTACTATTTCTTTGAACTATTTTCCCTGCTCTCTGATGGATAAAAAGAAAGGCAGTAACAGGCATATAAGACTTTTCTCATACTGTGTGAGGAATTCCAAATAACCAGATCAACTGTCTTCCGAGCCTGGGCAAAACCAGAGAGAACTCACACCTTCTATGTGTGCAGAGGTGTGGATCAGACAGCACAGCAACATGGACAGTGTCTGTTATTGATATGTGTATCCCATGATTACATAAAAGGAATCTGGTGCATCCCTGCATACTTGGCTCACAAGCTGTAGATTACTGATTCCATCTCTCGAGGAGTGTGCCCTTTCCATCACAGCACCATCTGCTTCCACAGCTGAATGGGGGACACTCATCCCTAACCATTTCCATCATGTATTGCTGTACAGGGGTTGCCCACAACAGTCCAGATTATGCAATGGCAGAGATGAAGTAAAAAGGTCTGATGTGGCAATAGCTTGTTCTCAAGTCCCGCAAAGCCTGAAAGTGTTGTGGCAGTAGACGTGAATGAAGTAACGCTTAGAAATGCAGCTGGGGACCAATTGTGTCATTCTGCATCAAAAGAAGTGACCGTCTGATTCCACAGAGGTAGTGGGACAGATGCAAAGTGCCACTAAAGTCTAAAAATGGAACTTTTTATTAACAGAAATATGTATCATAACAAGCCTTAGAAAACCTTCTCTTGAGGGGAACCTCTGCCTACTTGAGCACAGAGCAGCAAGCCATAGAGAAAAAGGAGGCTGAAGAGCAACTGTTTCCTTCCAGACTAGCCTTAACTTTTGCCTCTGAGAAGTCGTCTCTGTACACAGTTGTCTTAGACGGTATTTAAGAAATCTGAGTCAGGAGCTTAAAACTATGACAACATGTAAAGGAATAATTATATATCTAGTGAGAAAGGAATGTATGAGGGAGGGATACTCTGTCCAGATGCCAGAACCAGCAAGTAATAGCAAATGGTTCAGATTGGAAGGGCCTTTCGCTTAAAGAACCAGTTGGTCTCCTTTGTTTAGAGGATCCCTAAGCATTTTGCAGGTTTAGGTCTCTGCAGGAATCTGCTGCTCTTTCTGTGGATACTGCCTGATTCATTCCAATCCACTGGATCCTGCCTCACCTACTCTTTTCTGAGATTTAAAGCTGGAAACTTATCCTTTTCTCTTTTTTTTTTAATACTTAGTAATCATCTCCCAGAAATAAGGGGAAATTTAGTAGGATAAACATGTTTTTACTGTGCTATTATGTACAATTGTACTGCCATGCAGCTGCAATGTTTTTCACCATCATTATACATCTTCATTGTTCATGGTGTCTAAGAGATTAAAAAATACATGTATGTTGATCTCTCATAATAAATGGAAATTTATCATTATGATAAACACAACAAACTACTACAATCAATACTTTTCTTTAAATGATCACCAAGACATTTTACCTTGCATTTATTTCCTATACAAAATAATATGATTTTTAAAAAATGCTTATATGAGGTGGAGTTTCCTTTCCCAGCAGTTCATACTGATAATCTGATTACTGTTCTTGGACTTTAAACACTAAGGTCCTATAAACATAAAATGAAACACAACCATGAAGAAGTAAACAAACAGAAACATTCTAAGTTTTCTGTTAAGTGTTGTCTCTGATCTTTATGTATTTCCTTATGATCTGGGCATAAGCAAGAAATTTCTTCACAACTGCTAAAATAATAATGGTCTTAGATTATTCAATTTTTCTACTTTATATTCAATTGCAGGTGATCTCTAGTTCTTTAATGTTTTGTCTAAGCAATAGTCTAATGAGGTGCATGTATGACCTGACAGTAATGGGAAATTTTTTTGAGTACCTTATTTTACGTTCCACTGGCAGTTTTCCTATGCCTTCAAAAAGCATCTGGAAACTGATTTGCTGTCTTAATGGGCACCTGTCTTTCCAATGGATAGAGTCCAATTATCCAAGACTTGATTTTAGAATAGGAACTTCCTCTCCTACATCAATAAAATAATTTGTTGAATTCCTTCTTCATCCAGCTCAGGTTACCCCCCCCCCCCAATAGCCGGGGGCATCCTGAACACCTTGAGATAAACTCATTAGAGTTTGTTTTCCAACTATTTAACTTCAGGCAGACATCAGCATTGCAGACATGCACCAGTGTCCGTTCTGACTTCAGTGGTTCTGCAGAGAGACCCTCATCACTGCTTCTGCAGCCCTGTTTGACAAAGTACTGCTGACCCTCTTTTTATTATTTACAATTGTTTTCCTTTAGATATTTTTGATAATATAGGTTTTCATTTTTTTCTAAAGATTTTGTTTGCATTTGCTGTTCAAATCATCCCTGTCAGACAGAGCTTCTTACACCTATCTTAGGTTCTGCAAAGTAAAATAACTTGGCAAAAAGTGATGCCTAACACAAAAAAACCCTTCAAATTCATCACTTATACTACAAAAACCTTAGAAACATCAAAAACTCTGAAACACTTTTGATAGCATGTTGTGCAACAAGTCCACTATGCAAAAATGAAAACACCAGCTGAATTTCTTTTTCCTCTCTTCTACTGAGATTTTTGCATCACTGTTTTTTTTTTCTTGAAGACAACATAAATCATGCTACAACAGCTAAAGATTTGATCTGCTTCTGAGCAATACTGTTAATAAACTATCTTTCTGTCCATGTCCTGTTCACAGACTTCTCTATGTAATAGTTTAAATTACAGTTGTTCACCTCCCTCTCTAAAGAGTCATACACATAGGGCCACACAGTTCGAGGGAAATGAAAGCTAATATACTAGTATATTTGGTGTCATTTATCTGTGTTCCTGATTACTTTTTCTACATGTGCAGGAGTGAAAAAGATCGGTTTCCCCTTGTTTCCTGAGTTTCTCCAGAAATAAAAATATGATGTTGGAGTTGGAATGAGAACCTGGGATTACCTTGACTGGCAAACCCTGACTCCAGCTGATTTTCTTTTCACTAACCTATAAAGTAGGGGAGGTTCTTCAAAGGGATGAGGGAAGTGGGACTTCTTTTTTGTAGGCTATCTGGTCTTTTAAGTTAGGATGACTTTTGTTAGCATGCCACTGCTGCCTTCCCACAGAGCAAGTACTTCTAAGAAGGTTTTTAAAAATGTTATTGTTTTAAGTGAGAGAGATGTGAAAATTAGTTTGCTTTTCAGTCTGACGATAATTCAGTTTCTCATGACAAGTTAATAGTTTTGGACTGAGCATCCTCATTTATTGAAGCCTGGTCAGTGGAATCCCTCAGATTTTTGTTTGTTTTCACATGCGGTGTGCAGCAACCTTTCAGACAGATACCCTTTGGAGATCAGCAAGAAAGAAGACACTGTGAAAAACTTTGTACTATCTCTATTGCCGTCAAGGAAAAGAAGCAAATGCCATTTACGAATGTGGCAGACCTAAGTGAGGAAGCAGATTATGGAGACCTTACTGACCTCTTTCACGAACAACACTTTGAGCTTTGTGCCTCTGCTCAAAAGTTTTCTGAACTCAGCATTTTCAATGAAGGGTTCCCCTTCAATCCAGCCTGTGTATTTTGCAGAGGCCTCAGCTGCCAAACAGAACCACATACATAAAGTGGAGTAGCTCCGGACCCCTTAAAATCTGGCATGATTCTTCAGTTGCCAAAGAAAATACCTGGAACTACCTTTCTAATATTTTGCTAGAAATAAAACCTGACACTAAATTTAATCATCAAAACCAAAAATCTGTGCTTAAAGCAAAGAATATTTGTAGCTAAAGCTTATAATTTAGAATTCTTAAAACTTTTTTTTATCCATTAGATGTTGTAGGAAGAAACCAACGAGGTTAGAGTGCTATCTTCTTTTGTGGCCCCAGGTTAAAAATGTTTGGCAACAGTGAAAAGTAAGGCAAACAGGGTCGTGCATGCATGAATTTGTGTAAAAGCATGGAAATGAAAATTGCTTTTGAAAGGCTCTGCAACTAGGATCATGGAGAGACCAACAAAAAGAAAAAAAAAAAAAGAAGAAAATACTAGCCTAGATACCAGCTATGGGTTATCTGCACTGTTAAGACAATAGGTCCAGTGTTTTTAGTGGATGCTGTCAATGTTCTTAGTCTTAAATTAGAGCAAGCAGCTGTTTCAGTGTACAGCTGAGCGTGACATAAGCCTGTGTAAACACTTTTCTCTGTCACATTCTTCTAAGTGGATGAGGGTTGCATCTTTCTCCTCTCATGCAGAATAATCCTCTTCTCCAAAAGTTCAAAATAAGTCTTAAATTGCACTTCAATTCTACCTCTAGGAAACAACCAAAACAGTAGGGGGACAATTTTGTCAGGTGGGTGTGTGTATCATGCATCAAAATGTGCACTTTTAAGGCTAGCAACCTTGACAGCATTCTACAAACACGCTCTCCCTATTCCTTTGACCCTACCTTTTCCAATTTCAAGATGCTTGGCAGATTCCAAAATCAGTTTTGATAGTGGTCATAGGAAATGCCTGCTTGTGGTTCCTATGGATTTAGTATACAAAATAATCGCAGAGCATGGTAATACATGTCTATACCTACAAAGAACTGCAAGAAACAATTGATTTGGTTTCATAAAACTCCTTCCTGTCTTCACATTTTAAGTGGACTCAATTATTGAGGATTTTAAAAATTGAAAAGTTAAAATTGCAAAATCGACACTGGTAAAATCTGAAAATCCTAGCAGAATTTACAATAAACACCTCTCTCCCTTACCCTCCTCACTTTAGTTTTTATACACTTTTTGGGGCATCTAAAGGTCAGGCAGAGAAACTTGAGAACAGACTGCAACAAATGTGCAACAATTTGGACAGTATCAAAATTATTAAGTTGAAACCATGACACTGATTTGCATGGAAAGACAGCTGACCTCCATCTCATGACTTATTTTTAAACCAAGTGAACTCTGACAGAGAAAGGCAGTTAAACTGCCTATCTTCCGATTTTCAGTTAAAGCCTGTGGAGACGGAAGAATTCAGAAGAGTGTCTGGCTTCTTTATTGTAGAGAGACAAAAACAGCGGACAACACTAGCTGACAAAATCAACAATTCTTGAAAAAGCTGCAGCAGAACAGACACGACACAGGGAAGACACTGCCAGTGAAGCAATTGTTAAAGCAGGCCATTTAATACTCAACTTTCACTCTCATCTTTGCATGGTACATTTTTAAATGCACTGTCCCTTAAAGAGGGACCTGTAACCTCTATGGCATATGATTTCTCTATCATTCTGGCCCTGTAAAACTGTGCATCTTACTTCTAGGTGAGTTGTCTTCGGGTTGTTAAGGATAGTGCCCAACACCTACAGAACAGCGGGAATGACAGAAGAAATGTCCTTGCAGCGGGAAAGAGTTTCATCTAGGCTGCCTGAAACAGAGAAGCAAGTCTGACACCAATTACTACCTTGGCTTTCTGTTACCACCTTATATCATCACCCCCCTGGCCACTTCTTCACAGGTTTACTTGGCTCTGGAACAACTGAGATCTACACAGCTAAGTTATGACAGTTCATCAGCTGCTAATCTAGATGCTTTTTGTTGATGATTCCACCCATATACCCTCAAAGTTGTTTCAGAAGTGTTCCTTCTCTGTTGCCAAGTTCAGGAAAATTTATAAACTCAGAGTACAAGGTCCATCTTCATGTTGTTCAAGCTGTAAGTTAAGGTGAAAAGAAAAAATATATGCAGGCTGCTAACTGCTTTAGACCAATCTCACTGGTTACAGGTGCTCTATAGCCTGTTACTCCACAAGGATTCATGTCTCTGGCACGAATCAGGTACAGGCATAGAATCACAGAGAAATTTATACTGGAAGTGGTTTCAGGATCATCCAGTCTAACCTCCTCCTCAAAGAAGGGCTCACATTGAATTTACAGCTGAGTTTTGATAGTGTCCAAGGACGGCGATGTCACAGGGCTTTCTGGGCAACCTGCTCATGTCTGACCTTCCTTTGTTGCAGGTTGTGTCTGTTATGTCTTATTTTAACCCTGTGCACCTCTGAGAGGGGTATGGCTCTGTTTCTGCAATGCCCCTCCTCCCTTAAATGGGGATAATTGTTCTTAAATCCTGCCTTAACCTTCTCCATCCAAGCTAAACCAATCATCTTCCTTAGCCTCTCTTCACATGCCATGTGCTGTGCCCCCCTAACTTGCCAGTGGTTCTTCCACTGGACTTGCTGCAGTTTTCTGACATTTCTGGATGGATGCAGAATTGAACATACCCCCTAGACATGGTCTTATAAGCGTTGTATAGAGAACAATAACCCCTTCTCCTGACCAGCTGACACTCTTCCTAATGCAACTCAGTATGCACAAGACACTGCTGACTCATGTTTAATGTCTTCATCAGACTTCCAGGATAATTTTTAGTGGAGTTGCTACTTGGCCAGCTGATCTTCTGTCCATACAGATCCTCAAGGTTGTTTTGTCCGAGGTGCTTGACACAGCACTTCTTGTTGTTGAAAAATGAGGTTTCTGGTAGCCCAGACTAGCTGAGAGTACCAAGGTCTTTGTGAATGGCAGTCCTGCCTCCAGCCAGCCAACTGCTTTACCCAGTTTCAGGGAATACCAGTCAAGCATACATTCCAGTCAAATGTCCATTCCAGTCAGCTGGCTCACCTACCCTGCAGCTCCTGCAGTGAATTCGGCTCCTGGAGCTAACTGCCTAGTTCAGGAAAGCTAAGTTTTTGCAAAATACTGGCAACACAATGATGGCACCGCTGTGAACTCAGGAAAACTGTCATTAGCCAGCATTTAGATTTATGCTACTAAACTCACCAACAGAAGAACAGCTGACACAGATGGCTTAGTTCAGACACTTCTCTAGGAGGCACATATATAGGCAGAATTGTGAAGAAGCGAAGAGCCATGAAAACCCTCACCAGAACACACAGGAAAAAAAGGCCTACAAACTAGGAAGTGAAGAACTGAGTCACGAGATACAAGAAAACAGTTTGTTTCATAGTCATGAACGTCCTCTCCCATCTGGTATTTATGCTACACACACACAGACACACAGAGCCACAAGTGCACACATATATATTTCTACCCTCTGAATTTCAAGGCACACAGAAACAATTAAGTCACCCAGATTTTAAAAGCAGATAAAATATTTCTTTAGACACTTTTCAGACATCTGCAGGCAGTTATCAGTTTGGTTTTTTTCTTTAAATCGGATTGTTTGCCTCAAACATACAAAGAAAAGTTTTACACTAAAAAATAAAAAGCTCCTTGTGATGCAGAGAAAAAACACTAAAAGCAGTGGAAAAGAAGAGATTATTCTGCCTGGTAAAAACCAGTGAACCTGCAGAGTAGAGGATTGCTCAATGGGGCCAGCTACAGTATTACCTGCCAAGTCAGCCACTCTCACAGACTGGGAACTAGCAAGCGTGAGACACAGCCAGTTGGCTTTGGTGGAGTATTTATGGAGGATGCAGGGGCTTATTTACTGAATAATCTGGAGACCATCTGGTGGTATCCAGTGACAAGAACACTGAGCTGAAAGTAGAAAAGCCCGAGATCTATTTCTGGCTCTGCCAACTATTCTCTGTGACCTCCAGTGGCTCAGTTTGCCCATATACAAATTAGAAAAAAAATAAATCTACTGTCATCTCTAGGAAATTTTGATACTTCAATAAGAATTCACATTTATTACTATTTTAGTAGTATTACTTTTTATTCAAATTATCAACAAACACTTTAGATTTAATTGTTGAAATATTATTTTGAATCTGAGTTTGCCTTCTGTACTAACAGAGATTACACCAATCTCAATAGTGGTAGTATATAATTTGGAGTTAAACCAAAAGAATTTCAAAACAAGCTGGACAGTTTTCTTAACCATGATATTTCTAAAATAAAGAGGCCCCTTTTTTCCCCTTCAGAAGAAAGAGGACATCAATCAGGTGAGAGAAAGATCTATACATCTTATTGGACATTCCCCACACCCAGTCTAATGCTTACTGCCATAACTGAGTTGACAAAAAGATAATCTAAAATATTCTCGAGTTCTGAACTTGTACCGTTTTGCTGAAACTTTAAGATAATCATCTGTAGGGGATGAGGCAATTGAGTAACAGGATCAATGCCCACAGGACATGCTGATTCCCTTCACCACCAATCTACTCTGTTCCGAAGCCCAGAGACTTTCAGACTGATGTGGGCTTTCTTAGATATATTGCTAGTTTTGCCTGCTTTTCTCCAAACTCCACTGACAATTTACCATGGGAGTAATGCAAAATCACCCCTATGGGGGAGTAACAAAAACAAACAAACAAACAAAAAATCTGAAACCAACAAACAAAAAACAAACAACCCCCCAAAAAATCCCATCAAGGAGAACGGGCTCTTGAAGAAAATCTCCAGATGACTAAAAACTACTAGTCTGGACCCTAATTCAAGTCAAAAAGAAAATTTCTCCTGCACGCTTCTTCTGCTATCCCCATTGAAAGAGTTTTGTTGGGTTCTTCCATAGGTGATAACATAGTGGAAGGAGAAAGTTTCTGCCTACCAGGAGGATTCCCACGCAAACAGAGCCCAGACACCTCCCACTTTCTTCCCACAGAACTGGTCACCCTTGTCTAATCTCCTTAAGTCATCTGGTGTCTCACTGGGGAAGTGCTATCTAGGACAAAGAAGTCTGTAGGGATGCTGGCAAGAGTGGAAAGTGAATCTTGTGACTGAGTGCACCAGAGCTGAGCTGCTCAGGAAAATGATAATGAAGTGGAGGAGTTCTGTTTCTCATGGAGGAGCAGGACAAAGGAAGAAAGGTAGCACGAGGACCAGACCTCCCTCAGTGGGGAGGGAAAGGAAGAGAGAAAGGAAGGAAGAAATGCACCTCTCTTCACAGATACACAGGTCAATAACTAAACACATAACAATGAAGTTTAAATACCAAGTTATTTTTTCAACAATGCTCCTGTATGATAGCTCCAAACTATGACCTTTCTTTGCTGATGCTGGAAGAGAACCAAGATATTTCAGGAAGAAGTTGGGTCTTCAGGTAAGTAGATTAACTTCTATGTAGCATGTAAGATTTTCCAGACAATGTGTGGATTGGAAAAAGGCTTTTGTTGACATCCACATTTCTTAGGAAGTGGAATAAAAATAGCCAGAGGCTGTAGCAACTAAACTGAGTCCTGGAAAGTCAGCACTGGACTTCCAAAATAAAAATAAGGAATACTGCTGGAAAGCATTTCAATGGGAGAATAATGCAAACTTATAAAATGGAATCTCTTTTCGTACTGTGATCATACAACTGTCTGAGTATGCATAATACCACGTATTTTACAATGTTTTGCATCCCTGTAATCTTACGCATAGATTAATAAAGTATGGCAGGATACACTTACAAACGATTTAGGAAGCTTTAGAGTTCAACCAACCCTGCTGAGAGGGGAACAGGAAGGGGGAAAGGACTTCATTATTCACTCAGTGGACTGAAAAAAAGACTGTATGAGCTACCTGGAATGTCATTAAGAGGTTACCAGAGACACGCAAAAAAAAATTAACCACCTGCTTGTATTTTTTTCTAAAGGACTTTTAAAATTTACATATTAAAGTCTGTTTATAATGATGCATTTTGTATACATTATAGTAAGATCCATATTAAGGAAGATGACAGTCTTTCAATGTACCTATTTTCAACCTAGACTGGTGCAGGGGATTTTTCTGGATGCGGAAATCCATCTCCACATTTTGTGAAATAATTCTGCAGTACAAAAAAATAATGCTACGAATAATTATCATTTACTGTTGATATAGTATAAAGGCTCAAACATATAAAAACATACTTTTTCTTTTTCCATCTCTTAGTTCAGTTGAAATTTCACTGTCCACCTTGAAATGTAAGTCACTCCCAATATTAATGGGATTTTGGTTAAATTAATTAGAGTATTGAATAAACACTCATCGGATTTTCTTACATTTCCATCAATATTTTCACTTTTCTAGCTACACTCAACATTTTCAAATAAATTTTGCCCATAAGAAACTTAAGACTGTG
The DNA here is from genome assembly GCA_013396755.1 of Sclerurus mexicanus. NCBI lineage: Eukaryota > Metazoa > Chordata > Aves > Passeriformes > Furnariidae > Sclerurus > Sclerurus mexicanus. The sequence goes on from VWZF01003203.1 coordinate 111,729, forward strand.
ATTTGAAAATTGAAATTATACCTGCAACTTTTAATGAAGAGTTTTGAAGAAAGCATACCTTCAAACTATCTAGCTATGAACTGAATAATCTCATCTCAAAATTCATTAAGTGCTCAGTAATCTGAAAAGCACTACACTGCTCGTGTCTTATCGCAGCAATGAAAAGCAGAACTCTGTTGTAATTCACTGAAACTCAGCGATACCACATTATGCTTGCATTTGTAAAATAGCTCTTTACTTTCACATGCAAAAGAGCAATCTAATACTACAAAATGAAAAAAAAAGGCACCAAAGGAACTTGTTTTTCAGGCATCAAAACAAGTTTTAAAAGACTCTTCAATATATTAAAAATATCAAACCATCAGTTCCATGCAGGACGGAAGTTTTAAAGAGTTCCTACCATCAGGAACTCTCATTCTGTAAATTCCCCTCCAGCAACAACAACTTTCCCCTACTTTTAATAGCGTAGCGTGAAAATGATGGCTATGCAACCCTGTATTCTGTACCACCCACAAGCATTTTGGCCAGCCCAGGACAATGATGAATTCACACTACTTGAAACAGACCTACGACAGTGTATCTTTTCTTGGATGAAAATAGAGCTTGGGTATGTTGGTGTATACTGATTTGCCCTCGATGCTGCTAAAGTCACTGGCAGTTTTGTCACTGGAAGTCTTTGCCACTGCCTTCCAACTAAAAGACGTGAATGGCTGAACTGCACCTCAGCTGAATAATTTTTTAAATAATAACTTGAAGCGTATCTGTTTAGCCATTAAGCTCTGCTTAATTTAGAACAGCTACTGAAGGTTATTTTTGTTTTAACACACCATTAGATCTCATGTTTTCTGTATTTTGTAGTAACGACTTTACATAACAGCTATCCTCTTTCCCTGTTACAACCATTTTATGAATCACAAGAAAAAACAACACTGAACATTTCTAATTAGCAGCACACACTTCAACGGAACATTTTTCATGTACGTGTATATGCCAGGATCTATCTTACCGTGAACTTCATGACATTCAGTTAAAATCATAAACCTAGAAACGCAATGTAAGTTGCTACATGTTCTACATACTTTTGCTTTTCACTATATGTTTGAAAGCAATACCAAATTAAAACACAGGAATTCATAAATTTGCAAAACTAGTTAAGGTTGCTGTAATTTTTCCATTTTAAAACTTGTTCTTTGTAGTGACTGTATTCTAAAGGTGGTTTAGCATTACTAAGACCTTAGAAATGAGGCAGTCACTCTAAATCTCACTGGCACTGGTGATGATACACTTCAGCTTCAACCCACATGCTGTTCTCCAGCAAATCATACTCTTTAAGACAGCTATAAGACAAGAACTTTTGATAAGGTACAGGATGTAAAACATCTTCGTCCACTGCATGCTCTGGGAAATAACTTCCTGATCTAAAATACAGTTCTAAACTATTTTAATAGTTAAAAATTATTCCATCTCAAATTAGCCATGCACAATTTGAATGTGCATATACTTCCGAAAATTAGTCTTGCACAATGTGCACAACTAGAAGGACAGAAATCAAGGCATGTTATGCTTGACTGAAGCAGGCTGGCAGAAAAATCCATACAAAAAAAAATTAAAGATCTGAAAGGAAAGTTAACTAGTCAATATAAACATTTTACAAGTTGTTGAAAAGAGCAAAAGGATACACTAAAAAAGACGACACAAGATCCTCCTTTATACAGAAGGCTATTCAAAAGACATTGTACATCTAGCAAAGACAAACTCCTGTAGCAATGCACTGGGGCAACACTGCACTCACATCCTGCACCTGCGTCCATTGTTCCACCCATGTCTTGTATTTATAAGAATTCATTTATTTAAACTTTTTATAAGCAGCCTATCTTCCATTCTCCTTGAGAAGGAAAAATATTATGCAGCACTCCACAGTTCTTAAAACGCTGTATTGAAGGGCAAAGGTCATCTGCTATAAAATGTGACCTTAAGCATAAAATGCACGTTACATTTAATTTTCAGTTGCAGCCTAACTTGTGAACTGTTTCAGCCCTATTGCCAAGGTATGCTGTCTCCTCAGCCTGATTTCCTAAGGATTGGAAACTTATGCTTCAACTGTCTGACAATTACCCATGCCTTCTATCTAACTCTGCAACATATTGGCCAGTTCCAACCAATGCCACAAAACGGCAGAGAACTCAAAGAAGGACTCAAAGTCTAACAAGATCATTGTTGGCTGGAAGAGCTGCTGACCGATACACATGGTCTGACCAGCCAGTCAGCACTTACCAAAAAGTGCCCTGACATGCACTGCCTCTTGGCCAGCTGGAAAGTGACTGGGACTACCCTGAGGAAAATCAAGCAACAGGAGACCTGAAGGAGATATGGGCTATTTATCATCACTGGAGATGTAGGCTGGGCATCTACAATGCATTCACAGGCAATCAGAATTTATTAGCTCCACTATTGATGGAAGAATCACACTTTACAGGACTGAAAACAACACTTAGTGCTCCTGTTGAAGATCAAAAGCAAATTATGCCAAGCACATACTTCATTCTGCTTTAGCCAGGAAAAAAAGGCAGAAGGAATGAAGGAAATGAGATTTCAGTTACTTGCTGGAATTGCACAAGAGAGCAGAGATGACTGCCAGAATATGCCTCTTTTTCCAGTTAGGGACTACTTACTGACTCAAGTTCAAATGCTACGTACCAAGGCTGGCAATATAAAACTATGTTAGCTCATTTGTATGATATTCATATATGGCTATTCAGAGTGACTCTTTAATATAAGATAATATATACTATGTAACACTTGCAGAACTTTCCCCCCCAAACTAAGAAACCTTTAGGATTATCATCATAATAATTTCATAAAATAAATACAAACCACTTTGTACAAGCTTTGTTAGGACCTTCAGCAACCTCAGAACACAGTAACTCTTTGGGCTGGCTATTTAACAGAAACTTCTGTAATCAAAGACACAACACAACAGTCCAAGATAAAGTCAAAATTAGATTTAAATTGGATTTCAAAACCTAAGTACCCACCGGAGATATACTAGACTTACTGCTGTACTGTAAAATGTTTGAAAACTGTTTTCACAGCAGCAAACATTTATTAACTAGACGGAATGTTCCCACTCCACAAAAAAAAAGTCTTTGTTTTAGAGAGTGTTCAAGAGTCCAGAACAGAACATTAATTTCATGCTTACTGTCTAAAGTCAATTCATATGGATAATCAGAAATAGTCAGAAGTTAAAATTTAGTTGAGTCTTAATGAACACGGCTTGCTGCCACCACTTGCTACCAGTCACTAAAATTTCCAAGATACGTAGTGAGTCAAGACTAAAAAGGTCAAATAGAGTAATGATTAAAAAAAAGGTCTCATCTACGGACCAGAATAGCTAATAATTTTGAAGTCTACAACTACATTTACAGGAAAGTTAAAGTCAGAAGTTATTCAATTCCATATTACATTTAAGGGTGTAAGCTCACCGCAAACTTTTTTTACTGTTGACACACAAGTTGTAAACCAGCTTTTCTAAAATTCATCTACCAGAAAAGTGCAATTTCTTGACTAGATAGAAGAATGGTTGTCTCTGTAAATGTGGCTGCTATTTTTTTTGTCTAGTATCACTGCCTGCGGTTTAGCTGCTATTAAGCACCTCTTTTTTTTTTTTTAAATACATTTTCATACTTTTAGACGTGGGACATGCTTCCAGCTCCTAAATGACCTGCAGTGCAATTTACTGTAGTGTGTACTGTACAAAGTTCTTTGGTATCCACAGGAACAGTTACCAACTGATGTGAACTTCCTTCCCTAAAGAGCTTGTTTTGAATAACAAACTACTCCAGGGGGAAATACATTATCTTGTCTAATCAAATGTTCAAGCGAGGCTCATTTCATTCCAGGGTTTTACTATGTATTGTGCAAATGTGTGTGACACTGACCTTTAATTAAATCTCAACCCTAAAGGAAGACAGTAAAAGCTCAGCAGCCCAGACTGCGTATATGATTTTAAAGCTGTATTTAAATGATTTGAAGAATTAATCAAAATCTCCTAATTTTTAGTGACTGTGTTCTCTAAGATGTTTGCTTTCATGTAATCTGCATTAAAAGGGTTTTTGCAAACATCAGTAGTTATTTGTTCTTACTTTCAGCTCTAAAATAGATGTTAAGCATACCACCTGACATATAGTTCGTATTATTAACATACTTCCCTTTATCCAAGTGTATTTATCCTCCATTTTTTGATTACATATAAGTGTTCCACACTGAGAAATATGTACTTTAGACAGAGAACAATTTAACAGCACAGCATTACATACATGTAGGGCAAAAGTTCATTTTTCACGTCAGAGATCTCGTGTCAAGTAAAAATATAACTTGGCCTCTCGTGATGTCTCCCCAGGTGGCATGGAGCAGGAGCAGCCAAGCCATTCCTGAGAGTCCTTCTGCTGAGGAGACATCTTTGAGGGAGTCTCCTGCCCAGGTCCCACCAGGGAAGAGATGGACATGTCAAGGACAGGCAGGAAAGAAGAAGAAACCAGGAGAGGTACTAGGGTGCTTTCTTCAGTGCCCTCTTGCCTTCATCTCAACTACCCCAAAGCTGATGACCCTAGATAGGAGAAGAGAGCATTTAGCATGCTCATGGCAAACTGGGAAAGCAGAGCAGGAAAGTCTGACACCGTGAAAAGCACTACTTAAGAAGGACATACTCTGACACATTACTCAAGTATGCAGTGTTGATTATGTGTATCCATGAAAAAAAAAACCTACATGATTCCTGTGGTTAAACAGATATCAATACTGAAATTTTTTGCCACTTCCTCCAGACTACTGTCAGAAAGACAATATAATTGCACTATAAATAAAATCAGCAATATAATAAAAAAAAATTTCAAAAACTGGTCCGTTACTGAGGTGCTACTATACTTTTGCTGTACTGGTCAAATACAGTTTTTACAGTAAACGCTTTACACATGCATGCATGGTACAAAGGTCTTGGTAAATCAGAATAAATCCATTAAACCCCAAATACTCTTGCTTTTTTGCAACTGATGCAAACCAGTTGTATTACTACATCCCTTGAGCATTCTCTGCTTGCAAAGTGAAGAGTCACAAGTTTAAGGTAGAGAAGCTCTACCAAGCACCAAAGCTATACCTTTGAAATGTTTACATTTCAAAACTATTTTAAAAAATGGTCCTAATGATTCAATTCCAAGCTTTATTCTGTTTGTTCTTAATATGTTTTTGATACCCATTCATGTAAATGAGAAAACAAAGTAGTTATTCTTACTATTAATTTTCAGTTCTAGTTAGCTGCAGAGGTTAATACTAAATTAGCTAGTTTTCAGAACTTTCTTGAATTAAACCTTTAGTTTTGAGTTAAATGCAAATTCTTCTTTGTTTTTGTACTTGTTTTGAAGAATAAAGTAACAATATTAGCTCCTATTGATATAGCATTGTACTAGTTTTGAACACATTTTTGTATATTTATATTTTAGATAATTTGTGTTTAGACACAGATGGAGGATGATTTTATTCTAGTTTAAAGAAGCTTGATTTTTATTTTTTTGTAACAAACCTGGTGACAAGCATGCTCATGCCAATATTTTACTTCACATAATAAAAAAAGTGAACTTCCTTTCCATGTGCCTCTTTACATGCTCAGGAAACGTCACTGGGATGTTTTCCTTGTGATAACAAAGCACTCAGATTGTGGAGAACTGAACATGGAAACTAAGGTAAAGGATGGCAGTAATACAATTTAAAACAACTTACAAATACTACCAGATGGAGAGAAGCATAAAGCTTCCCTCCACACAGTACTCGTTATTCAAGCATTCAGCTAAGATGGCATTTTTGCCAAGTATTTTTGCAAGCCAGTATTTTTGCAAAGACAGATATATTCTTTTCCCATTTTTTTCAGGGTACATAAATCCCGGTTGAAATGCAAAGAAGGGTTTATTTCTTCCTCTTTTTTCATCCATGAGAAAAGAGATGAAATCATTTAATGCCTGAGCTACTACAGGCGCAGATACTAGAGGTCATATTTAACATTTTTAGCAGGAGTTGAAAAGTTCAACTGAAAAGCTTCAGTGGACTTTATGAAGACAAAACATTAGATCGTATCATATTTGCTCCTGATTCATCTCCTAAACAACACAATTTAGCTTAACTAAATTCTGAATTGACCCTCAGGCTTTTTAAATGTATGCATTAGATACAACTGTGCCTCTCTGATAGCACTTCAGAGGTTGTGAAACTTCAGGAGCTTCACTGCTAAGTATGTGTAAAATGGCCTTACTCCTTTAGTAGCTCCTATTGAGAGCAGTTTTCCCTCTGGATAATCACAGGCTCTCTCATGTTATCAGACAACTGCTTTTACAAGGACAGGCTGGTAGAAATGTGTGGATGATTCCCTTTTTGTAGAAGCCTCTCATAGCTTACAGAAAGAAAACCATCATGCATTCTTGGCAAGACAGGCAATGTGCTCTCTCACGTTTGCTACAGTGCAACTGGAAAAAATGAAATAAGGGCTAATAGGGGAATCTCACTGGCATATTAAGGCAAAACTTTCACCTGAACAACAGCTATGATTCATTTGTTCTTTTAGTTAATCTATTTAAAAATGAATCAGCATAGTGCTGATATAGGATATATTGGAAAGTAATCTCTTCTGGAAATGACTTTTTAAACTTAAACTAAGAAGGCTTCTGCAGGGTTACACCAGAGGTCCTTCTAGCCCAGTATCCTTTTCCCAGCAATGGATATCCAAAAAGACATGGGCAAGTTCAGGATAAGGATGCATAACAACACTTCTCTCTAAACAGTCTTCCAGGACTTCTCAAGAACCTGAGCAAAACCGGGTTTCTACATGCTCAGGAGCCCTCAGCTGATTTCTGTTTTGTGAACTCTGAACTCATCCCATCTCCTCCAATGGCCACGCGAGCTTTATTAACATAGCTTTGGTTCTACTTACTGTCACTGACATGGCATGCACTGGAACAAGGCTCCCTTTTTACTTTACATCCACAGGAACACTATGACACTGGCTTATCCAATACCATGGGAATACACACAGAATTTAAACACGTATGCCTATAGGTACCATCCTCAGCCAAATCACCACTCATGGGATTTTGCATATCTGTCTCTCATATTTTCAATAAAAATAGTAAAGTAATAGAGCAGAACTGGCTTGCAGTCATACAACAGAGCCAAGAGAAAAGAGTTTTTGTGACATAAGACTCAAACAGCTACGTAAGTCTTGTATACTCAAGTTCACGTGAGTTGATTGCTTTTGAAAGGCATCAGACTAAGCCTTAAAACTCCAGTCCACAAAGTTAAGTTTAGAAATAACTGCAGTGAATGTAGCTATGTTTACTTATCCAAAAGGGTAAGGGTGAGCAAGACAGACCTGTTCTTATACCACCTAACCACTGCAAGAAATGCCAGTGTTCACATCAGAAGCAGCAAAATCAACACACTGCACTGGGTTTCTTCTGATACACAGATTCCCAGTGGCTTTCGGTCTGACTGTAATCTCTGCCCATAGATACAGAGGTGGAGGAAGTAAGCCTGCTTGTTTAGATAGCCATCACCTTCCCATTACATCCTACTGCTTGTTCCATCTTTGCTTTCTTCATCCCCATTTTGTGTCACCCGCCCTCAGTTAAAACCACGGAAATAATCTGCACTAAAAATAACCTCTCCCTCCACCTCATTTGGTCAGGCCAAACAAACAGCTTTACCAGGACACAGCTGAGGGCACAGTGCAGGCATAAAAAATGGGAAAGCGGAGTGGATAGTGATGGGGGAGGGTTGGAGGAAGGAGGATGATGGCCTAGCCTGGCAGCACTGCTGGAACAAATACACATGAAACTAAACAGTAAGCACTCCTTAGCATGCACTTTCAGAGCAGTGACATGATTCAAAGACTGATGACTTGCTTAAAATATAAAACCTGGAGAGAATAATAATTGATGTAGAGACATGAAAAGGGTATCATATGAGCACAAGCATTTCAAAAAAGTAAGTAAATTCAAAGTCACTTGGCCAGTGATATGCCCTCCAGTTCTGAAATATCAGGTCCCAACATGAACCCACCCTTTTCACACTGGAAAAACCTGCCCAGGAAGAATATGCACTGACACAACTTAGCCAGCTCTTAAATACAGCAAACAAAGAGTGCTCAGAGCAAACTGTTCTCTCTTGCTAGAAGCGAATGCCTGGAATTCTCCCCAAAATCAGGCTGACTGTCAAGAGTCAAGATTTTCTCCCTACTACATTCTTACATTCCATAGAGCGGCCCTTCATAAAATGACTAACAAATATTTCACTTTAAATTTCCCAAGCAAAGCAATATGGTTTGTGTTTTGTTTTTTTTTTAACACCCACCTAATTATGTTACTTGCAAGGATGTTTTGTTGTTCGTGTTTTGTAAAAGGAAAAAGAAAACTTCCATTTACTACATACTTTTTATTTCTGTATTTCCCCAAGGATTGAAACCCCTAAAATTTAGTTATGTTCGCACCTATCATGTAAGCACGGATCAGGAATGGTATTAGTATGACATTTGGCTGTACTTGTACTATAATAATCACACCACTCCTAACGATTATTGAAGCAAAAAAAAGAAAGATATGCCCTTCAGTGTGATAATCCTTTAGGTCAACAACACTCCAAGCTTCTTGTCAGCAATTTTCCCCCTTAAACCCACTTCATTAGGAAAGCAAGAACTACTGGTAACAGGAATACGAAATGGGAGCTGTTTCTCCTTTCCACAGAATTCGCTATCACAAGCAAGATTACTAATGACACCTGATATCCTAAGATCTGTGTCCGTAGCTGTTTAAACCTCTCACTAGCAAAATCACCAGCTTTGTCTTTACTCTCAAAGCTCTCTCATGAAGACAAATACACAACACACATCTCCAAAGCCTGCAGACTACCAAGTCCTATGGCACTTGCCATAGGACTCATGTGTCCCTCCTTGCTGCAATACTTGGGAGCTGTCACCAACACTTAAAAGCTACTCACCTGCCACTCTTCACTTGGAGAACTTTTTCACTGATGCCACAGACTTGAGATAAACTTGTTTTATTCTCCAAACTCTTGTTTCCATTTTCACATGCTGGAGGGGCTACTGCTACCAGCCTCTGAAATTTATTTTTCAGCCCCCTGTTAGCCACCAGTCCTAGTTCTTGAATAGATTAGAACCTTGTACAGAAGTACAGAAAGTTTTATACTTAAATGCATAAACGCACACCAGTGCGCACATGTATGAAAACAAAAACAAGTTCTTGCTGCTTTTAATTGAAAATATCTGAAGGCATGCTCTTTGCTTCCTGGAGCCTTTAGAGATAATACTTCTGACTGCATTACCTCCCACAGACATTTTTTTTCTGATTAGAAAATGTTAGGCCCTGTCCAATTAGATATGTGTAACTCTCCATAATAAGAACTGAATCTTTTGCATCTTAGCAGGAATTAGATTTAAAACAATCAACATGTGGAAGCACAAGACAGTTTTGCATATGCTATATTATAGTCTGCTACACTGTCTGATAGCACCCTGGAAGAACATCCACTAAGAGAAATTATTACTGTCTGTTTACATAACGTGGCCAGGACAAATCAGGTAGATAACTAATGAAGTCTCTAGATTAATTCAATACGTGATTATAGAAGCTTTAGTTTTGAAAAAGAAGTCCCAGGGGCTTTCAACCAACATGCCCATAGGAACTCTGTGAACTGAAAGAAAAATGGCAAACATGAAAGACCAACTGACATAACTTTGTGTCTTCCAAGGTTTTGCACATTTTCAGAAGTTTTTACCTTCTTCAGCATGAGGTGATTCATGTCACTGAAAATATAGCTTTAAATGCCTGAAATAGGGCAGTTGTATCTCTGTGTATTTGTGAGACTGATCATTACATTCCCTGTTGTAGAATATCCCAAACATATGGACTACCATACATCACAGAAAAGAGGAATTTCTGCTCTCCTCCACTTCACTTTCTCGCTCTGAAAAGACGGACACAAGAATATGCAATTACAGCTTTTTAAATACTAAAAATTGTATTTGGCTCCCATTCCCCTTCAACTTGGAGTGTTCTCTTTCCAGGAGCAAACATACTCAGTTTTCTTTGTCTCCTCTTACTCCTGATGCTCTCCTCCGGACTCCATTTGTGTACTTCTTCTTAAGTTCAGTTCCCAAAATTAGACACAATACCTCAGCTGAGGATTCACCGTTGCCAAAAGGAACAGCATAATTAGTTTGCATTTTTTTGTACAACAGCCTTGTTAATGCATCTCAGAATGAGTTGAGGTCCGTTACTGTAACAAAGAAGTTTTGCTGCACTACAAGCAGGGGTTTTTTTGCATCATGTATCCTCTTCCATTCCCTTCCCCAGAGACTTTCTGTTTATTCCTAAGAGGCTGCCAGAAAGGGATGACTGTTGGCCTGCTGGAGACAACCAAGTCTGACAAACTTAAATGTACAGATTTAGTATTACCAAGATCCTACAGCAACTTGTTCTTAATTCTTTGTACTGCTAAAAAACCTTGAAAAGCGAAACAGAACTTTATTATTTTCTTTGAAATGTACTAGTCACAACTGATAAAGTAAGATGAACAGAGGTAGAGATTTAAAAATGAAAAAAAGTGATCAAAAAAGATTTTTAACTAAGTAAAAAGATGCCTTCGCTAGTAGCCACTCCTTACTATTTTTGCTCCTCTAATCACAATCTACAACTCTTTTTCCCACAAACCACAAGTGCTGAATCATGTAAGACCTAAACTGACATAAAAATAACAAAATTCTGCTACTTGCAGTGTTTCCCCAAGGGAGATCAGAAAGTTCAGACCATTTTCTCTTAGTGACACACAGCATTAGGAACTGCGAAGAAAAAAAATGGCATTTTGGTATTTTTAAACATTTTATTTCTCTAATGAGAATGGTTGCAAACAATGGTCTTCTTTTCTGCTAAATCAGGCAAACTGCAATGAACGATTAAGGAACCCTGAGCAGATTCAAAAGCACAAATGTCCTTTGTGGTACTGTAAACATTCAAAACCAGGCTGAAAACCAATTTATTTTCCATTTTAAGAATAAAAATAAAGTGTGTTCTTCTGCATAGAAGAAAATATTAGTCATGGTAGATAATTTTAAAAATGCTTCTTCATAGGGCATACATGGCAGCATAGCAAATGAGATGACATGTCATTACACATGAAAGAATAAAAAATTGAATGCAATGGATTTTTTGAACAGACTAGTCAAAAAACGTATGACAGATCTGAAAATACCAAAGCCCTTTGGGCTCTGCTAGTGTTGGCAGAGAGACCTTCACTCTTACCTGCAACTGTGTTCAAGTTCTCTTGGAATTAAGAAATAATCTACTATAATTCTGTAAAGATACCAACTCAGTGTTAAACTCCCCCCAAAAACATAAAACAATGACAACAGAAACCTCTCCCATAATAACAAAAGACTAAATAATGAAAAAGAAAACATAACACCTTGAATGCTGTTTCTCGCTGCAAACAGGGTCTAGTAAAACTAGAATATATATGGAAGGGCCACAAGAATGAGCAAAGACATAGAATAAGACCTGCGAGAGAACCAGTTGACTCCTTAGCGAAAAGACAAATATCTGAAGGGATATGATATGCAATGAGAAGGGCAATGTAGAAAAGATTAAATATTTCTAATAGAGAAACTAGGGAAGGCCAGTGGGCAGCAGGCTTGAAGGAAAAAAAAAACCTAACAAAACAAAACAAGTGAAACCTTCCAAATCGATCAAGTGGCACTTCCTCATACAACACATACTTAAACTGCAGAACTCACTGCCAGAAATGAAAGCTCACACAGGTTGGGGGGGGGGAAATTTCCTCGAAGAAAAATCCACCACAATTCTTAAATACAGAAATACCACTCCCAGTCAAAAAATACCTCAGCCATAAAACTGCAGAGACTAGGACAATCCGTGTGGGAAACATCACTATGTGCTTGTCCCCTTCCTAAACTCTTTTTCCTGTTTCACAATCAGTCATGGTCAAAGATGAGATGTGGTGCTAAATGAACTCATGATCTGAGCTGGTAGTTTTCTTATGGTTTTATTGAGCTGTGCAAATCAATTTAAGGTAAATTACCTAAGACTGTGCATGAAACCTTTCCTTCTGCACAGAAAGTTATGCTGGTGCAGCCTACTGTTCAGCAAGCCTTTTAAAGATATTATTATTAAAAAAAACCACAATATGAAAATGAATCACAGTGATTGAAAAGACCTACTGTTCACAGCTTAATAGCATCCAGGGAACTGTCACTTATCTGAAAAAGATTTTGCTTATTTCAAGTTCTGTGCCAATCTCTAACCTACACAACTTTACCCACCCCCAAGAAAATCCATAAAAGTGCTCAACGACCTCCCAAATATAAAATTAACAGGGGGAAAATGATTCGCTTGTTTTGTTTTTCAGTTGAAAGTATTTGTGATTTTTATATTAATATCTCTGCATAACCGGAAACTCAACTGCATGAATGCTGTGCTGGCAGTACTAGCTGTGCATTTACGTCCATATATATCCGTATGTTTAAGCCTTTGCAAGATTAGACCCTAGGGAATATAGCTGCTTAGGATGACTTCTGTATTTATGGAATATTACAGTCCTTGCCAGGCTTTCATTCATCAGTGAGGAGACTCAAAACCTGTTCTGTAGAACTGAAGGCCAAGGATGAAATTTTATCCTGTATTTCTTCAAAATCTAGTGAAAATCTCTAGTTTGAATGGTTGGCTCTCAGAAATGTCAAGAGCCACCTTCCTCTACTGACATGATTTTTAGTTCATACAATTATCTTTTAATTATGATTTCTCATTTATGTATTCCCTGACTAACTGCTCTTTTGGTCCAAAATATACACTCTGCTGTTGGTTAGCATGTTAAATTTACTGTTGTTAAAATCTAGGGAGAAATTTAGCGGATAAAAACAGTGACGAAAAATGTTAATTCTAGGGGTGGAAAAAAGAAAGCTGTACTGTTCAATTGAAAGTATGCTATCCTAAATAAGCGAGTTTTCTCTTCCCAAAAGGAATAGGCAATACTGACACTCTGGAATGGAAAGAGAAGCTAGAGGACACCTGCCTGCCAGAAAGAATAATCTCACTCAAATGTTTAAAGCTCCAAATCCTGCCATGAAGCCTCACTCTTCCGTGATAGCTGCAGGAAATCTGGCAAGTAATGGCATGGTTTCAGCAGCAAGTGGTGATACCTGACCTCTTCCTCTAGCCAGTGACAACACAGAAGTGACCATGTATTCATTGCACAGTTTTTTCATTGACATTTCTCCTCCAACCTTTTTTGTTCCCTTTGCCTGGAGCTGAGAACTCCTCAAGAAGCCTCCAGCAAAGGCACTCTGGAGCTGACTGGCAACAAAGTCCTGCTGCTATTTGTGGTCAGCTGCAGGTCTGCCCGCAAAGGGCACCTAGTTATCTGCACAGAGGGTAGCGAGGACACACTTTCCCCTATTTTAATTAACTATTCTTTGCCTTTTCTTGTTTTCCTACTTGACAGTTCTTAAATTTGATATTATTTAGCTCCTATGAAAGAAAGTATGTGGGTGTATGTTAAGAAAAGAATGATCTGCACAGTTCTGTCACTTAACATCCTATGGAAGTGAGGGTGGACGTGATCAAAAAGCGTTCACTGAATTAAGAGAGATAAGAAGGCTTGCATATCTTTAGCCTATTTTATCCTGCTAAACAATTTCACAGTTCAAAACAGTGGGATAATTATTTGCATTAAAATATGTTTAAGTCCTACTGACAGCACTAAGAAAATTCGAATGGAATGAATTGGCAGAAGTGTCAGAAAACATTTACTTTTAAAAGATTTAAAAGGCAAAGTTCATCTCTAACATCGACATAACAGAAAAAATTCCAATATTCTTCTTGCCTAAGTATCCTTTCAAAACATCCAGCATAGGTTTTTAAAACAAATACTAGTAGATTGATTACAAGAGTACACTTTAAACAAACCAAAATTAATCTACTGATTTAAAGCAAGAAACCATAATCTGCATGCTTCAAGTGATAGCTGGCATGCTTACAACCACAGGTAGCTTTGTTCCAAGAAATTATTGCAAGAGTTTCCAAAGTAAAAGGCAATATAGACTTAAAACTGTGTTGTACAAATTACATTCTCCTCCTGTCTCCTTTTAAAAAGAAGGTCCTAAAACTTGAACTGAATCTCTTTAACTACAGAAAAACAAATTATGTGACATAGGTGACAGAACAAAACCATAAACATTTTATGGAAATTTTTAGCAGTTAACTGTAAATGTGCATTGTTCTTGCCTTTATCTGCTTTAGAGTCCTGTTTATATATATTGTAAAGAGCTTCTTAGACACCCAGGGGAAAAACATTTTCATAACACTTTTTGGTTTTCAACCTATTTACTTTATTGTATGCAAGGTATAGAGTCTCCTGTTCACGCTGTTTAGCCTGTTCTCTATTCCTCAGCTCAGGTTGCTACCTTCTGCAAACAGACTATCCTATCTGTTGATGCAGACTGTGTTGACATTAAAGAAGATAATCCGCTGTTGACAATAAGTACAAGCAATGGACAAAGCCACAGAGGTGATGAAAAAAACAAGCATAGGTCCAAGCTGGCAATGCTCAACCCTGCTTCAGAAAGGGAAGCTATGACCTCATCAGGTGCTGGATAAAGGGGATGCAGCATTTTGCTCTGGAGCAGATGAACACTCACTTCTTTGAACTCTAAATAATGACACTAATATTATCTGAGTAGATGATATCCTCTGCTCCATACTCTCCACTGGCTTCAGTGGCAAGGTACATGCATGTGATAATTTTACCCCTGATCTATAACCTTTTTATCACAGGCAATGAAGTTAAAAAAAAATAAAATTCTCCCTGACTAGTAAACACTACTTTCTTTGACAGAGCCCTCAAAAATTGTAAAAGTAGTACATCAGCTTGCTACCCTTGGCTTAGGAGACCGAAAGAAATAATTGATAATAAGGACTATCATGAAACACACCCTGCTATGTTTACCTTTTCTTTGGTTGCAATGGAAATTCTGTTTTAACATAGTTCATAAATAATGGCAATTCATTAAAAATTTCAATACCCTTCCTCTAAAAACTGCCACTTGTAAAAGTCTGATATGTCATCATCCTCAGACTAAAGGGACTGTGTCTTCATTAAGAGTATGGTTACCTTTTACACCTTTTTAATTTACTTTCATTATAATTCAGTTTGATTTACACATAAGGGAAGAAAAAAGTGACTTTCTTGCAAACATTTTAAGTGCATATCAAATCTTAATAAACCGCATGCTACGTTGTAATTAAATCTTCCACAGAGATTTCAATGCAACTCAACCTAAGTGGCAAAAATTAAAAAAAAAATTATTTTATGTTTCTTCCCTGAAGAAAGACTGGGAATGAGGATCAGCACAGTTGCGAAGGAATTCAAAGCAGCAGCCCCCCAAAGCAACCACGGTTTAAAATAAATCAGTGTCCTTCACAGATCTGTGACCAGTATGAAGACAATGATAGTAGAAGCTTCTTCAATTTACTGCTTCTGCCTTTCTTAAATTGAAAATTAGGGTGTACAAAGAAAAGTACATGATGAACAAATATATTCTAAAGCTCATAAATGATTCTCTAATACATTTTTGGTTCTGCGAGGAGAATCAGTCACTCCTACTTAAAATGATAATTCAAGTTATTAGTCTTCCCATTGTCATCAAATCAAATATCCAAATTTAGATGTAAAAATATTTTTATCCTTGTAAAATGCAATAGAAGTATATGAAGTTTTTAGCTAAAATTGTAGCAAAAAAAGGCAGAATATGACTTTTATTATTAATAATTTGCAGTAGTTGACTGGATGCTGGACTGACTGTCAAAACATCTCAAATTAATTTGTATTCAGAGGTTCAAAACTTGGAAGTTGTATGAGAAAATATCAACCGTTTTGGAGACCAAAGAAGTAACTTAAGTTTCAGTTAGAAGTAATAATAATAAATGATAATATCTTCCCAGTTTTATAGTGAAAGTCTCTCTGTTGTGTGATGATAATAAAGGCAGGCTAGATGAAGTGTGGAAATCAGATTCACAGTTTAAGATAGCAAACATTTAATTTGGTGCTACTATGATGATGTAATATTTAATGTAACACTGCACTTAATTCATAAGCAGCATTGTTCATAAGACTTTCTCAAATAACTGCATTTTCAGAATGAAATTACTTATTTTACACTGTAAGCTATGGAAAAAAGATATTCTAAAAAAGGTGAATTTTTCCCATATATTTTGAAGTTGAATCTGTTCTTAAAAGTATTGCGACAGGAAGACCTAGAAACAAATGCATAATTTAATATCTTCTTATTTTAATTTCTTTTTCTGAATACAACTTCTATTTATTAATTTGTGATCATGTACAGGATATCCTATGGCCCCCAATCTCTGTATTTCTACTGTTAACTGTTGGGGGCCTAAGCAGATCCATGAGCTTCCTTCCTGGGATACAAACTTAATTATTTACTTATCATTGGTATAAACTGTTGTGGTTCAGTGAGTTTGGAACAAGAAGAGTAAGAAATATGTTGTTACACTTTTATCGAACAGAGTAGTGTACTACTAGAGCAAAACCCTTACTTTACTTTATGCTTGAACATAAGGAATTCTTTCGCCTAAAGCAAGCACCTCCCCAAATACAAATGGTGTATTTCAAGCAAGAAATCCTGAGCCTCACAGAAGACCTGTATTTTACAGAAACCACCCCAATTTTAAGTTGTTTAAGTTGTTTTCCTTTTCCTTTCACTACAGTATTTATATTATTATTATTATTTATTAATGAATTCAAATAGAAGAATTAAAGGAAATCATGGTACGATTTTATAATTTTACAGTTCCAGTATATATTGTAAGTTGGAGAAGTTGAGAGGTTTCAGGGTTTGTTGGTTTGGTTTTTTTTTTTCCTTTTTTTGCCCCAAATTGTCCTGTACTTGTTTATATTACGAGTTTTAGTTTTATATTTTTGAAACTACACAGTTATCATAATGACTGATTATTTCCGAAAGCACTACTGGATTGACTGATTCATCAATAGCAAACTTAAACCTTACAGAGAATAAGAAAAAGTAACATGTAACACTGAAGTATTTTTCTGATCTCATGTATGAAATGCTTGTAACTTTAACATCGACTAATGAGAACATTAGGGACCCAGTCTGCCAATTTGGCGAGAAGCAGACGTGCTTATGCTACCTCTGTATGCAAACAGGTATTTCCTAGACAAGGAAAGGTATTGCTGGGCATCAGCAGAATCTGCTCCTAACATGAAAAGAGCTCAACTTCAGTATCTGCTGTTAATTAATAGTGTACAGCATGAAAACAACTGCTATCACAACAAAAATTTCACCTGTTACATATGGCTACTTCTGCCTAATATCCACTACTTCTCAGTATCAGCCCTCTTGACAATTTTAATGTTTGTATGAAGACTAAGGAGCTGCCAACCACTGTAATAGTGTACATGTTTTCAGGTGTCCTGCTCTGACAGCCTTCTTCATTAGTTCTTCAGGTGTGTTAATTCAGGGTAGTAATACTGTTTGACCTATACAATGTTATCATTACCTGGCCTTTCAGATACTTTCTGTTTGTTTAAAAAGGAAAATATGTGTTTGTGTAAATATGGAAAACTACCAGCATTCATCTCAGATCACAAAAAAATGCAAATTACTTACTTAACATTGACTCACACCATAGTAATGTTATCACAGGTAGTTATAAAAACTTGAGTTCATTCGACCCCAAATAGTAAATAAAGTCCTAGAGAAAAAAATCTAGATATAAAGAAAAATCAAGTGAAGCCACTTGAGTGGCAATATTCACTGTATTCTCTCTTTTATGGTATTTTCAAGTAAAACATTGCATGTATTTTCATACTCCTTAGAAAGACGAAAATACTGTTCTTTCAAAATCAAGTAAGATGATGCTATTTTGTAACTCCTTTGGGCTTCATCAAGTATATATAAAAAGGAAACCTTAACAATTTGTGGACAAATTGGATACTAAAGTCACAGCATTCACTTCACAACCCAAGCAAGTTTAACCCTATATAAACCATACTTACCACATTTTTAATCTTTTATTCAAGCATTTATCCAGAATAAAGATTTTCTGCAGCCCAACAACACACTTCACTAAAGCAAGATTTTCAGTTCCTTCAAACATTGAGACACACACTATGAAAACCAGACATCACCAGGCAACACGAGTTTGAATTCGAATACCAGGTCTCACAAAAATTTGAAATGTCTAACTGAAGTACCTGCAAATTCAAATTCTGAGAAAAAAATATTTTTCTTTCTTTCTTGTGTCTTCATATTATGAAGACCTAATTTTTAAGAAGAAAATGTGAAGGAAAATTAATCAAATTGAACTCTACTTGTAATACCTGAAAATGTAAAGCAAACCACAGACCTGATTAATCCAAAGTACTGTCAATGTCCGCATTAACATTTCATTCTTAGAAGCTAAATTAATGAGCTTGCCTGACTAATAAAATAGCTGTAAAAATAATATTGAAAATTCACATACTAAAATCAGCACAAGGGGCTACATCCACAGAATTCACTATTTTATGAAGGTTCAACAAAATTGTTTGCCTTTCTTAAACATTCTCTGCAAAAGAAAACGAATCTTTGGAAAACTCTCCCCACTCCCTAAAACCCGGGTGAAGAGTTTACATGTTCTCTCTTAAGCAGATGATCCACATTCACTGGTTCCTATGGCCAAACACTGTGGAGGTGCTGACCCCCTCCTATTGAGCTACACACAACTGAGCAGATGAGCCTCATCCAAGACACACATTATGCAAAGCAACTTAATTTGGCTACGTTTTTGGGGAAGTCGAAGAGTAAAGGAATCATGTAGTGATTCCGAGCAGCTTTGCAGTGCCCACAAAATGCAAATACTTTCATAGAGACAACTGAACTTGAGTAAACACATCCTTACATAATACACCATGTTTTTCCACAGCTCCCAGCATAATATGGCCTTAATATGTTCACTCTGATTCCCAAATGACAAAATACATCCCCATCAATAAAGGATTAAAATTGGAGCAGGTCAGTTCCTGTTAACTTTAGCAACTATCAATCAACACTTCGCCAAAAATAATAAAAAAATCCTTTTTGATAGAGCATGCATGCTTCAATTTCAGTGTTAAAGCCCTTCTGCTGATTCTACCTGGACTACTGAGCGGAAAAAATGCCAAAATGAGTCAGATGAAAATTTATCTTGATTCCTTTCACAACTTCAAGGAAGCAAATATGGTGGACGCTTGACTTCATTACATTTATTAACTCTGTAAAAATTCTAGCCTTGATTCTTATCATTTTTAATTAGACTCCATCAGTTATCCAGGATATATTTTGTAAAAATTGTACAATCTTTTATAAAAGTAATAAAAGACAACATAAAGAAATACAAAAGAAATCAAGAAAGCTCTGATTTTGTTTTATAGCAACTAAATGAATCATCAACTAAATCAGATTAAAGAATAAGTTTTAAAAAGTAAGTGAAACTACTGTGGAGGCACTTCACAGACTCTTAAAGTAATGTTAGAATGCTGTAGAGAGAAAACAGTTTGTTTTAAAATTTTTATCACTACTAAATAAAGTGTTCTGCTTACATATTGTAGAGAGCTATGTAATGAAAAGACCAGACAAACAAAAACCCTAAATACCTATCTGAGTCTAAATGTGAAGTCCACATCTTTACTCAAGGTTCTTGGAATTTCAGCCATAGATTTCAATTAAGAGTATGATTTCACTTATAGGAAATCAGTATTTTTATATCCACTTATTTTAAAGGCCAATTTTGGCAATTAAATGTTTATTAGTTAATTTGTATGCAGTTTAAGAATGCCTGTCCCAGCACATCCAGTATGCCACAAACATATTTAAAATAGTGCCCCATGAGTGTTGGATGTTGTGTCACCAGTGAAATTTCTGCATTTTTTTGGGATCTCTCTTTAAAGATTCATGATAAGGTGCAGTCATTTTCCCACATTTGGCATGCAATATATCTGAAATGCATCTTCAGCTAACACACATAGATTTTTGTGACAAAGATTACATGGCTAATGTCATCCAAAAAATAACGCATCTGTAATTCATATTGCAGCACTAAAGGTCTTTAACATCTCATTACCATCCACACTGTTAAAAAACCTATAACTGATTATTCCTTCTTTCAAAGAAAGAAGGGTAACTTCTGTCACATTTTAGAATGTGCCAAAATTTACCCCAGACTTGCCTAAGTCAGCCTTTTTTTCCTTTACAACCGTTTTTAAGTAAGGATGATTAGATCTTGAATATCTACTGCTAAATACTGTATTGGTTTCTTGGGTTCAGAAGGCCTTATTCCATACATCAGCTATTATTTACAGAATCAGTAATGCTTAGCAAAGGATGTGTAACTGATTACTATCCAAGTATTTATTTTTATATTTGTCCTTATCCAAAAATACTAAATGGGTCAAAAGTTACTTCAGCTGGAAACCTAATTTTACTTTATCATTGACTTAAACTGGAGTAGAATCAAGCCCTGAAGCACAATAGCACTTTTTTTTTTTTTTCAATCTGTCTTGCTCACAAACCTTCCTGGAGATAAATAACATACTAAACTAAGAAAACCCAAACCATAACAAAACCAAACCAAACCAAACCAAAAAACTAGGCATACTTTACATTTTACAAATATTAAGCCTATGAATTGAGCTAAGAAGAAAACAAGACGGAAAATATAAAAATGACATAGAAACATATTTACTTCCAAACCAGCACTAGATTTCTTCTTTTAAACTTGTAACAACTTTTTTTTTTTTTTTTTAAATTAGGTCTAGTAATTGACATTATTTTCAATAATGTGATGGTATTTTCAAAAAACCTACTTAATTAAAAAACAGTTACTATTATCTTTATTTTAAACAAAAATGGACTTGGAATCTAGATTTCAAATGAATTATTAATTGTTTCAAAGTCCACTGGGTCCTATTCTTTCTCCCTCTGAGAAGACTAAATTTTCCTCTCTATAAAATATCAAACAGTGAGTCAAATTTGAGTAGATATAGTCAACTTCTGTGAAAAAGGAGAAAATTTGCAAACAATAAAAAAATAAATATCTCCAGTCCTATGGAAAGTCCAGTTTAGCTTTCTTTTATTCCAGAAACTCAAAAGAACAGATGTACTGTAGAGGACTTCAAAGTATATATGCCACCACTTACTTTACTCAAATATCTAAGGGTCAAAATTCAAGCAAAAAAAAAAAAATCCACATAAAATGAGCAACAAATGCCTCAGAACTGTAACACCTGCATAAGACAAATATTTCATGTCAAGCTCACATTCCATTTCTAAAAAGAGTTTCTCATTTTCTCTAACTTGCATCCACCAATTGAGCAATTATGCAATATGTGGGTGTACCTTGCAGTCGTTTTCTTAACATCTGCATTCTGTGTTAAATTCTAGCTGTACAAGATGTCTGATAATTTTTCTTTATCTTGAACCTTCAAAGTGGTAGGTTTACCAGAGGCAAAACCACACATCAGAGAATATGAGTCATATAATAAAGAAACGACTCTTCCCCTTCTCCCCCTTCCACCCTGAAGCTATAATAACCTAAAGACACTCTGTTATAAATGGCTTCTCTGGTAATATTGATAGCATGTACAACTCACAATCATTTAGCCAATGAATGAAGACTTTTTAAGTCCTTACTGCATCCATAACAAACTGTTTTCAGTATCATTTTAAGACAAATTAAAAATTGTGCTACTGCAAAAATAAAATTCAGAATGTCTATGCACTTGCTTTCATATAATGCACAAAACAGCAAACATTCTAGGCATGTTCCTATAAATAATAACATAGAAAGATAGAAATAATATAAGATGCCTACGCAAGGTAATATGAAAACTACCTCTCATTTGTCTACAAAAGAGTCGCCTCCACACAGAAATCCTTCATTTTCTAATGATTCCATATCAAAAGAAGGCAATATTTACATACAAGCAACTCACTGCTCATGCCAACTACAACACACGAGGAACCAAACCACCTTCCTTGACCACTGCTTACAGGAGTTTCCACTCTGAAGTGCAGTAAGTTTGTGAAACAACACTGAGGCCACTCCAGCCTTTCATATCCTTTTCTGTAGGCAGACAGTAACTCCTCATGCTAACATCCTGAATGTAATTCCATGTATGAAATCAGCTTTCAACAAAGTCTTATTTGATGTGTCAATATGTACGATTGCATCAGAAAATTTGAAGAGAACTGAATGTAGAAACAGCAGCATTTACAAACAGCAGCAAATAAATCCGTAACAACAAAACTCTGCACCACTAGAACAGGTGCAATCACCATAGTCTTGTAAGAAAGTTAACCAGAGGTGATGGTGGCACAAGCTCTTCCCATGACCATTTTCCAAAGAGTAGAAAACCCCAATGTTTCAGCAAATCAAAGTGAAGTAACATGTTTCCCCTTGAAGCAGAATAAATCAGTGGTTTCTATTCTTACCTGTGTATAGTCAAAGTCAGAAAGAGGAGCTATGCTCTTGATGTAGTCCATTCGAAATTGGTTTTCTGGGTTGGCCAATGGAACTGGGGGTATTAAAGTGCTCATAGCTGAAACTATAGTCTAGAATTGGATAAAACAAAAAAACAAACATTAATCTGGATAAACCCGGGATACAGGATCAATAGAAGATAATCCAATCTGATCAGCAAAATGGGATTTGTCTCATCACAATCTTGGAGAGCACAATCCTTATCATTTCCAGTACAGCTAAGCATTTAAGAACAGTATAAAGTGTGTTCTTACCACAATCGCATCTTTAACATTTTTCCGAATATCCAGTATTTTCTGTTTCTTTTCTCTGCATAAAACAGAAATATTAACACTTTGATTTTTTCTTCTAAAGCAGTTCAGTCAGTTGCATTTTTTTCACTGATCGCTTGTTTATCTACTCTTCAATCATTAAAACATACTAACAGAAAAAAAAGGCAAGGAAAACATGTTTTCCCCTTATCTGTTTTCTTGCATAGCATGAAGAGCAATGCACATTCATCTCTGATATATTTTTTAAAATCAGACAATCACAGCCACATCTGCAAAGCTTCCCCTGATGGAACTGGAAGTCATTCTTTCATTTCTACAGCATGCTGTAAACATGCTCTAAATTAACAACACGTAGTTGAAGGCAAACAGATATCTAAAATTAATGCTATGGATTAATAATGATTTCAGGCAAAGAGTTCTTCAGGGAGAAAATGATGTAGCCTCACAAAACAGGATGATTTCTAACAAATATGCAAAAATAGTTTCAGTTTTACGCTAACCCCAACACCGGAAAAACAGCACACGCTGTCATCCTGAATATGACTTGACATGTATTTTTGTATTACAGACAGATGCAATATTTGGTTATTTGCTTCTATGTAAAAAGTAGTCGCCATGTTGTTGCTACACAGGGGCCTGTCAAGCGCTGCAGTAGCAACAGTGTAAAATACAGTAAAGGGGCCAGAAGGAGAAAATGCAAACATACAATAGCAGCAATTCCCTTATTCTCACTCCCCTCCCTCCCTCAAAACGCAGTGTCAAACCACCAAAACACAAGGGATGAGAGAAGAAATTTCCTAGCCTACTGTGTCTTAAGCTGTTTCCAACATTTAAGGAAAAATAAGTCACAAAGTGTCAATAAGTCTTACTCTGAATTAAATCCATTGACATGTAGGATTCGCATTTGTTTCACAATAGTGCTTTTTCCTGACTCACCAGCCCCTAAAAGAGAAAGAAGGGAGAACATTGTGATACACGTTCAGGCTGGAGGGCTCAGAATGGGTTTTTCGGGGTTTTTTTTTGGACGCGACAGCATCTCCCACCTCGGCAGCATTTCTGTATGTGTGCATCCATGTGGCTCAGGCGCTGAGCCCGATCTGTGGACGCCTCGCTCATTGCTCAACACAACAGCCCTACATTTTTCATACCTAAGGCGCACTCCGCATCTCCCCTCTCGGCTCGCCCTGCCGCCCCGGCGGGCTGGGGCAGCTGCCCCCTCCTCTCCCCGTCCCCCACCTCTGCCCCTTCCTCCTTACCCAGCAGCAGCAAGCGGTGTGTCGCTTTATAAGCCAGCCTCTCTTTCTGCAACTGCTTCTCTATTTTTTTGTTGGCTTCTCGCTGCGCTTTCTCATCGATACGCTGATCCTCCGTTTTGCTGTTGCCCAAACACCCCATAGCCGCTGCTTAGGGTGGATGTCAAACCGCTGCCTTCACAGATTTAGTATTTACAAGGGGAAGAGGGGCGGGGGGACGGGGGAGGCAGAGGACAAGTCTTTATATCCGTGTGTGTCC
>VWZF01003203.1:139423-207864 GCA_013396755.1 Sclerurus mexicanus
AGGTAACACACTACAAATAAAAATTGACAGGATCTGCCAGGCTGAAATACGCATTTTTGAAGCATTACTGAGCTACATTTTTTAGGCCTGTCTGCTTTTTTCCCTATTGATATTTTCCTGTCTGGAGAGGCAAAAAGCACCTCAGATACAGATAGGTTTAGAAACACAATTCAGAGTGACTGCTGTTTTTGGAGGCTGTCAGACACAGGATATATGATGAACAGCTTTTGTGAAAAGCAGTCATGTTTGCATCCTGCCACAGCACTGTGAGGGCTCAAAACTGAATTGGCTTGGTTAGAAATCACTAGCTGGGTCTGAATTTTCATAGTTCCTCAGCGTCCGAAGCTGCAATTTATGATACACAAGATGTGTGTAGCCATATTTATTTCCTATGTAAATACCTCAGTTTGAGACCTAGGTCCCAAATCTGGCTAGTGTCAGTCGGAACTAGCAGCTAAATCTGCCTTGTTTCTTTCCCCTCCTCTCCTCAGCTGTTTTCTTCCTGCACATACTAACACTGGGATTTTTGGTGCAGATTTGTTCCCAGCTTTGAAATGGTTCAGTGCCAATAAATAGAATTTGACAGGATCCTGGTATATCCTGCTTTTACCTTTCTCCAAAAGAGGGAAAGTGTTTCTCATTTCCTCTCTCCCCCTCGAAAAACCCCATGACCCTTTTGGGTCTCTTCCTCCTGAGAAAAGATCACACAGTTCAAGAATGACACGCGCAAGCAACCAGTGCCCAGAAAGAACTTTTGTCTGTAATTATATTTCCAACCCTCCCTCTGCTTTTCCCAAACACAGCACTTATCCTGACATAATCAAACTATAAAATCCTAGAAGCAATAATAAACACGAGAGAAATTTTCACCCCCTTTGGACACACCTTTTTTTTTTTTTGAGAGAAATCACAGCTATCACATCAATGTCTCCTCTGCACACAGATAAATCTAAAACTCTATAAAAGGTTTCAGCAGTGCTGCCTCACCAAACCAGCTTCTAGTACAAATTGTACACAGGAATAAAAACAAAATCGCGGACAAAGGAAAGGAGACTCTTCCTGCTCTTCCCCTCTCTTCCCAGGCAACTAACGTGGGATCCTCCTTGCATTCCTAGTCCTCCTGAAAATGTTGCCTCTGCCCCTGCAGGTCAGGCAACATATGTATACATACATATTTTTATAGGTGCACATATATAAAAATATAAATACTGAGTGGGTAAGTGTGTGCAAAATGAGATTAATTTTCTACTTCATTCTCAAACTCGGTGCTGTCCCATCATGAAGCCAGGCAATACATCACAAGCCCTTCTGGAGGCAAACCGAAGACACCTTTATTTCCTGCTTTCCTTTGTGAGTTCCCACCTCAGGTTGCACTGTTAGTGAGCCTCAAACTGAATGCTGGGGACCCCAGGTTGTTTGCGTGAGGCCATGTTCACATTCTTGTATGGAAGAGGATTGACCCAGCTTAAGCCAAGTTCAAGCAAAGAGCCACCCTGGGTGGCCACCCCTGCCACAGTTAGTCTTGTTTCTTATGCCTGTTGTGTTTGGGGTAAGGAGGGACAAAAACCCAGTAAGAATTGATGGGGATCTCCTAACAGATAAGCTCAAGAGACCCAGTTGCTTCTTGCCCCTCCAGTCTAGAGCAGGACTGATGCAGAGCTTTTTCCAACAAACACGAGGTAGAGAAAGTTTCTCTACAGAAACCCTGCAAACCCTTTGCAGACCATCTTCCCTTTACACAGCTTCTATTGTGGCTTTGGTTCTGTTTCTCAAAAAAGAGCAAAGGGAAAGACAGAGGTAATCAAAGGCATAAGAGAGATCTAAGCAACTGATAAAGAGATTCTTTCTGCTTGACACTTCCTGCCTCAGGGTCTCTGAACTCTCTGCTGACACCATCCTCAAGTATGGGCACTGCACTAGGTGGGTAACAGTGCTGACCGACCTGCTTCTCCTCACTGGCCCCTCTTTTTCATGTAGCCCATCACTGCAAATGAGGATATGCAACTCACTAGTACCTGTGGCTTTTACTTCACCTCATCATCAAACCAGGGCCTGAAAAGGGAAAAATAAATCGCTATTTGCCTAGGTATTCAAGACAAATAATTCTTTCTCTCTGGTAATAAATTCCTGGTAAGTTGGTCTCTCTCCAGATGTCAAATATTAACACAAAAGTACATACTCTGTGGAAGGCTACATTTGGAGTTTTATAAGATACATGAACTGGGAACCAAAAAAATTATGACCAACTATTAAAAATACTGACGAAGGGTCCAGAAAATATACAGCGCATAATGTGCATAAAAGTGAATGTCATGCTGAAAAAGTCTAACGTTCATTCTCTTGTTTAAACACATGACCTCAAAAAAATCATCAAAAGAATTTTGAGAGGACCTCATCTGTTTCAAGAAGCAGGATGGGAGAGATGGCAGAGAAGGTGAAGTATGCATTTTCACAGTCTATGGACCTGATCCTGAATTGCTTTCACATCCATGGATTAAGGACAATGTGGATGTAGAAGAGAGTCAGGCAATGCTAAGGGGCACATCAATGCTCTGAGTAGTTCCTCAGCTCCCTGACACAGTTTGTTGTCCTCATTCCCATGGCATACTCCTTTACTTGGCAGCTGTCACCATGTAATTCACCTGACAAACCAAGGTATGCTGAGCCTACTCCTCTCCAATAAACCACAACGTGCCCCACCTCTGCACAACACAGACAAGCAGCAAAAGGGAGAAAGCAAGTGACGTGATGTAGGAGAAGGCTGTGGACTGAAGATAACAAAGTCTGAAGAGAAAGAAAAGTTTTCCAGAGAAAAACTGCAGGCATCAGCCCACAGAAATGAGAGTGATAGCCTCTTGCCCTGAGAAAGCATTTGTGAAGGGGAGGATTAGTTCAAAGCAGGAGCCAGATGCTTTTGGGGAAGCCTGCACGGAAAAGCATCAGGTGAAAAACAGATTTGCAGTATGATTGCAGTAAAGAAAGAGGACAATCCTCTTTCATTCAAGCTAGTTATTCCTTATCCAAGCCAGTTATTCCTCATCCATGTCCCACAAGAAAGCAGAGAAAGTGGGGAACTTCTGCTATGGCCATCCCCATCAGCTCAGGGTTTCCCTTTAGATCCTTATTGGTAAAATAATTCCGGTATTTATTACTTGTCTTTTACCACTAGAAATTCCTTATCTATGAAGAGAGACTCACATGGCAGCACTCCACACACGTCCATCTGTTGGTACCAGAGGCAGAAGCTGCTGATTGAAACTAACATAAATCCAGCAAGGTCCCAATAGCATTTAAAGGACTAAGTAACCTGCTGTGGTTTAAATATTCTTACATATTACAATGAAATAACATTGTTAAACAAAATGACACGGATGCTTTTGCAATAAGCAAAAGGAAAACCTCATCTGATGAATTTGCAAGACCGTTACAGGATATCTTACAATTCTGGCAAAACAGGAGGCAGTTTATGGAGAATTTCACTTGGCTGGACACTCTAAGAGCACTTCCCCCTCTTCTTCCCCCCACCACTCCCTGCCTCTCCCACTGAGCAAAGTAATACATTCCCATTTTAAGGCAGTGGGAAATTAGTTCGAACCAGTTTTTTAGCAGAGTCCCCAGGATTAAACAGATTTAAATAAAGGCAGGCAAAACATGCTAATATTGCCGTAATTCAGAAGTGAATTCATCACTAAATGAAGAAGTCAGCTAGAATTATAGCTAAGTTACCACTTTCAAAAAATGGGGAAAATCTATACAGGAGACATGTCCTGGAT
Source organism: Sclerurus mexicanus (assembly GCA_013396755.1). NCBI lineage: Eukaryota > Metazoa > Chordata > Aves > Passeriformes > Furnariidae > Sclerurus > Sclerurus mexicanus. The sequence continues at coordinate 143,197 of VWZF01003203.1, forward strand.
TCCCCGCAACATGCTGATCAACATTTTGCACAGCTATAAAAGCAAAGACAAATAATTTGTCTGTAGTCTATAAAGGGTTTTGTATGTCATATAAAATTCTGCATTTAATAGTAAATGCTTATCTCGATTATCACGATCTCCCTGTTTGGAGAAGAATAAAAAATTGGAAAGAAAGCCAATTTGCGAGACACTGAACATATGTGAGATGTGCCTTAACCTCACCTTTAACTGCGAGGCACACGCCTCAGCAAAACACTCACAGTCACAGCATGCCTGCCTCCACCCCTAGTCATTAGACAACTTCTGCTGAGCTAGATTGTCTCTATATTCACCACAAACACATCTGACCTCTGATTTACTCGTGTTTCTGTTACCCCTCTGTCTTTATATAAATGTAGAGGTAACTTTTTAGTTTCTTCACTAGTGTTTAACTCCTCTGCTTGAGAAATTAAGCTTTAGCTATCCCAGCAAATGGTTGATTAAAAAAAAAAGAAGTCTCTACATAGTTAAGTTGCTGACATTCAAACTCAAAGTTATGCTCTAATTCTTATGAGTACCTGCATGGTCAAGGTTATCCCTCAACAGAAAATTCAATAAAGAAGATCCTTGCATACAACCTCCTTAACATGAATCAATTCTGTAACCGCTTCCTAAAGCTGTTTAAAGATCCCAACATGTAACTACACACAAGAGCAATCAGGAAAAATTGGCTTCAGGAAATAACATTGCCAACATGTGGGTAGCCTCATGTACTCACACCCTGATTTATATCAATAATATTTATCACAGAAATACAGCTTTTGCTTGACTGCATGACTATTAAAAGCAGATAAAATATCAAAACTTACTGAATAAACAACACTACAATATTTTTCTCTTCATCCATCTGCTTTTTTAACGTATACATCTACTTGTAACAAATACCTGTTGAGTCACATTCTGTTTGGCCTTTTGTGATACAGATCTTAAGCTTCCTATAGGTATTTCTGTGGTATATTTGTATAAAGCAGATGATCTTTGGATTAAGTGGCTCTCACATGTTTGCTTATAATTGAAGAGACATGGCTGTTGACCCAAGTGGTCCTTTCCAAAACCAGGTTTATGTTACAATTAAACTTCCGCACTTTCAAGACAGGAATTTATTTATTTCTCTGGGCAGATAAAATGGTCGATATGAAGACATAGCAGATAGATGACTATTAGATATAGATGAACACGTAGTATATCTATCTGTGTGGGAGAGGGGAAAACCAATGGTAAACACATGGTGATAATTTTCTGGAAAGTATGTGTATTTTTTTTCTCTTTTTTTGTCTATTTTCTTATTCACTTTATTCCCTGCTAGTCTCAAAATTACAATGCTATTCTTATAGAATGAATTGATGAAATTCAAACCCATATGATTTTACTGATCTTATTTTTAATAAAAAGTTTTTTCTAGCACCTACTGGGCTTTTGTGTAACATGGATTAAATTCTTTGGAGCAAATATTTCTCACAGGACCATTTCACTTGGGATGAAAGGTGATAAAAGCACTGGTGTGTGCAGGAAGAACAGGGAAAGGTTGAAAAGTCCACAGAAATTGCAGACATTTTGGAATGAGCTATTTAATACTAAGTTACTAAAGAATTTGTATTTTGTCACATACTTTGGGAAAAAAAGAAGTTTGTTTTTAAAATAAAAATGCATAGTGTGAGAAAACTTTCTAAAATATGGTGATATTTTCTCTGGGCTTAAAGTTTCAGCCCGACCAACAATGGTGTCAGGTTTCTGTTACGTTACAGGCACATTTGTTTTGGGCTTGGATTTGGTTGTATTTTGCTGTTGTCTTTTTGTTTTTTCTTTTCAAAGAAGAACCATTGTAGCTTAATGCCTTGCAACCTTCTTAAAATTTTAAATCTTAATGTCCAAATGATGCAGTGCAATGCTATGAAGAACTCTCACAGCAGTGTCTGAGGTTAGCAACAGTACAAGTGCAAAAGGGGTCTAATCCAGCAATCTCAGACACTGCACTATATGTTTTCAAACACTGAGAGGGTTTTTAAAAGTTTATAGCTGCTTGGAATACCTCACAACTTACCACACTTACCTAGCCAACCAATTTGACTACTAATCCTAAATCATTTAAAGGCCTCCAAACCTAACCATATGCAAACACTTCCTGCTCAGAATCAGCTATAGCAATCTGCCACCTACATCACTAAACACAATTACAAAGACTATGCTTCCATGTCTTTGCAGCCTATTCTTCACAATATGCAAATCTTCAGGAACTGCATTTCTGATCCTGATGCAACAGCACAAAAGCTATTGTCGTAAGAAATGGTTTAACCTGTCAACAACACTGTCACCACAATTACTACCAGTAATAAAGATATGATCATAATCTGCCACTTAAGGATCATTAGATACATTATGACTACTGTATTCTTTTACATAGTTCTTTTACATGGACACTAATTGAGAACGCTTGATTTAAATAAAATCATCCATTATAAATTTTCATTGACAAATCTGTTCTTAACCTTTAGAGAGCTTAGAGTGCTGCCTGTTCGTGTAGGAAAAAACCAGCTATTAACAGACTAACCCTGCAAACATTTATCAGAAATACAAACCAGTGTAACACTGTATACAAAGAAGAGAGCTTGGAAGAAGCAGACAAGGATGCTCTGTCTGAACATGTAAATGACTTACATTAAGCTAGGTTAAAACTCCTCAGTACCATTCAAATGCTTGTGGTCCACACAACAATTTATAGTGTGTTTGGGAATGAACAGCTGTACGTTCAGAAAGATTCAAGGATTATATCTGTAAAAGGCACACAGTGCACTACAGAAGTTTATTCTGTGTCATTTATTTTTAAATTATTTTATTTAGGCTGAAAAAACTAATGATGAAAGAGATAGCAAATGCCCAGTTTGAGTGGCTTATGGATCTCAGATGCAGCCTTTCTACATGTGTATACCATCATAGACTCCTCCCCTTTGAAAGCTTAATTTCTGGATGTGTTTCATCTCAGAATGACCATGAGTTCTCAGACTGATTATGAAAACAAAGCCAAAAAAGGAACAACCACTCTCCCAAACCACCCCAAACTGGAGACCCAGAACATATCAAGTAAGTTACTCATTAGACAAAGAAAAGTATTAACATTATACTAACAGGAATTTGTAGAAAACAGGATTGACACTGGGTCACAGTCTGGCAGAGGTACAGAGAAGAGGGATGAATGTAAGACTGGATGGCTGGTATCAGAGAAGTAGACTAAGAGGAGCAGGGTTTATCAGACATGGGATCCCTGTTGTTGCCTGCAAAGACCAGGTGAAACACGTAGTATATCTTGTCATCCAGGGCCACAAGGGCTGCAGCTTTCTAATACAGCAAGAACACTCCAAAGGGCTGTTGGCACCAGTGTTGTATCCAGAACTGTAAGTCAAGGCCACTGGCAGAAATCAAAGGTAAATTGTTGCTTTCCAGAGAAGTACAAGAGAGCTTTCCTATGACTAGATAAAACTATTTAATATATTACAATGTGAACCATTTTACCTAATCTAATAATTCTGTCTTGAGATGCAGCAAGCCACGTGTAATTGAGACAGGAAAAAAATCAGAGTTTTGAGCTGCCAGAAGAGCCTGGCTCTGGTAAGAGCATGACTGCAGAAAACAACAGCAGTATCCAGACTGGTCCAGCTCAGAGAGTTGCCCAACTGTCCATTGGGAAGAGGGGGGACCTGGGGATGAAGAGGTCCCTTTCATCATGCTTCCACCTTATCATGGCAAGCTGCTGTTTCTGCTATGGAAGTCCCATCCAGCAGAGGGAAAGGAGGCAGAAGATGGCAGACGTCCACACACCTTTTGGAGCCTGTTCCTTCTATTGTGTCAGCAAACAATAGTCTCCCTGCTATCTGTGAATCTCCTCAGGCTCCCTTCATGCCTTTACCATACTGCTTCCCTATCCCAAGTTACCTTCTCTGCTATTTACAGAGCTCTGAATGGTCAGATTATTTCTTTCTACACCCTGCAAGAAGGTAAGTAGAAAAAAGATGTCACTGAGTCAAGTGCCTAAATTTTCAAGTTTATCTTGGTTACTTTCCATGTTATCTCTAAAATTTTATGTGATTTATAGCATGAGCCAATGGCTGTCTTCTGTTAACTGCACAGAGCACACAAAGATTAACAAAAAACTGGTGCTGTGGCAAAATACTTCCAGTACTGCCAAATTCTGTATTTCCCTTCTTGTGAACTCTTAGCAATTTCAATTCCCTATGGAAACCTGAATTCTTGTTAGTGTACAACGTACGGTAAGTAATGTTGGAGTTTACAACTCTTGAATGTGTATGGGGCCATGAGCAACCTGGTCTAGTGGAAGGTGTCCCTGCCCATGGCAAGGGAGTTGGAACGAGATGGTCTTTAGAGGTCCCTTCAAACCTAAATCATTCTCCGATTCTATGATTCTTTCCTATGCCTTTTTAAAAAATACTGAATGGATAGACTGCACTTCAAAAATTCAAATTTTGACAGACATAATATTACAAATTCTACGTAACTATTAAGGTGATATTTTTTTCTTTAAATTACACTATCAGATTTTAAGAACTAAATCTTAGCAGATTAGTGTTCTAACTGTTTGTTGTTGAAATCATGATGGTTACTTAAAAAGTCATTCTTTATACGGAGCAATACTCTGGAAGTATTTGGCTTACTTATAAACTAATCAAAGCAATGCTATATTATCTATATACAATACCAAAATAATGTAAATCTTTTTAAACAGCTTTCTCTATTCCAAATTACACAATAGCGTTTTTTTTTTTAAGTTTATGCTTGAAATCTGCTCACTTGAATATTTTTGGGATTAATCAATGAAAAGAAGAGAAACCTCTGCTATGGGCCAGACAGAAAATCTGCAATAATTGTGCACAGTAAGGACATGATGTTACATCCACTAAAGGTTAAAATGGTACAGATTATGCCAAACTCTTGTCACAGATAAGAACTTTAAGCAACTGCAGCAAAAAAGACTGAATCTTATTATAAGTCAAAAGTGGGATGCAATGCATCTCCTTCTAACACAGATGTTTAAATTCTAATTACAAAAAATATTAGATTATTATCTAATCAATTCCTCCCTTGAAATGCCTATTTCTCTTCAGACACTATAAAAGGATTCAAGGTGAGTTCATCTAGAGATGTAATAATCAGTGCCCAGAAATCACTGTGAAATGGAAGAAAGGTTACTAGCAGGAAATACAGCTGAGGAACTGCATTGTGTGGCAGCAAGCCAAAATTAGTGTATTCTCAGCTATGTGTTAATAACTTGAAAAGTGAAGGTGCAGAGCTGGGGACCAGTCAAACTTGCTGGTTTCCAGCAAGCGAAAGAGCTTTTGTGTGCAGTTTAGCACCTCTGCTGACAATTCATCATTTTTAGTGGTATTAATGAATGCACTTTTTTCCTTAAGAAGTTAATCCTAATATATTTTAATACTTTTCTTCACTTAAAAGGAATAGTTCTTTCAACACAGTGCTGTTCAGTTTGGTCAATAAGACATTCAGTGACCTCAGGCAATAAGGAAATCCATATGGGCAAGCAATTCACATTCTCATATCTCATGCAAGCAACCCCAACTTTAGTGATGCTTCACAAAGGTGGAAGAAAAAAAATGCTTCAGCTGTGAACTACTCTCTATCTATTCACTACAGGGTTTCTGACAATACATAATTTTTTTAAAAAAGCTGGCATTTTGGCCTGTTTAAATTCCTCCCCCTCTAAACTGTGCAACTACAAGCTAGTACAATTTGAATAAAATGCTTTATGTGCACTGATGCCAACACATATGAAAATTAGCACTTACCTATCAACATACTGAGGTAAGCCCAAAATTTCCTTAAAATAAAAATGAAAAGCAAACAGCAGATAAGAGCTTCCCTCTCCTCCATGTAGAATTATGCAACTAAAAATCTACAGTAATAGGTATGTTATTAAGTTTGTTACTGACAAAATATATACACTTAAAATTTTTCTGTTACCTCTTATGGCTCTCTTTTCCATACTTTTAGGAACATTCTTTCTTTCTTTCTGTCATTCCCTTCACCTCCTCTCTCTACTAAAAGAAAATCCCACCAAAAATAAACCTTTGCTCTGTCTGTGTGCCTGTCCTGTGTGTAAATGAATGAATGAGGCGTATCAATGGCATATATTGCATGCAAGTTCAGAAGCAATCGCTTTGTGAGTTTAAAATTAAGAAATTAAATGGTAAGATGAACGCTGAGCCTTTAGAAGTTTTACTTCATCAGAAATGTAAACGAAACGCAGTTCTTTGGACTGACCTGGAAGGGTAACTCAGAGATTAGCCTTATTGTTACTGCCCTGGGCACTGGTGCTGCAGCAGGATGACTGATCCAGCCCAAAGTTGCAGCACTGCTTTTTAGGATGGCAACTCAGGGATGGGGTGTAGATCTAAACAGTGTTTTGATGATGGCAGCAGCCTGCTTCTGGTTACCAGTTCTTCTGGGAGCCTAGCAATGTTCAAGAGAATTTGTTTAAAGTTAGTGTCATAATCAGTCTTTATCATGGGCTCCTAACCACCCAAACGCCGACAGAGTATTCAGCTTCACAGGCTGAGTTCTGGTGAAGTCTGATGAATGTATCAGAAACTACCTTAGAATCCAAGGCCTATAAAGATTGCCCAATCATACTTCAGACATTTTTTCTCCAAATGACCACACACATCACAATGCAAGACAGAGAATATTCGAAATCTGTATGGATTTCTATAAAGTGAGCAACATATTGCATATGCCCAAGCTAAACTATTTTAGCTAAACATCAGTTTTAACTTAAAAAAGATCACTGTAGAGTGCTGCAATGAAGTTACAACGGACATTATGAAATTTTAGTTATCATTCTGCAGCTCCACCCTCCATTTTGTTCTGCATTATTGTTACTTTTATTTTTGAGCTCTTCTTCACTATTGCTCCCAACTTTAATAGCTTGTATTAAAGAATGTTAAACCATGTCAACCCTTTTACAGAGCAGGCATACATGTCCTCAAAAATCCCACAAGGCAGAAGACAGACGGACCTTTACATTAGAGTAGCCAAACTTACAATACATGAGGAACCACTTTCAAACATGAAATTAAGATGTTAAGGTCACAGAATCTGTTAATGTGTGCAAGTGATTGGAATCCATCTGCAATTACTTCAAGTTTTGTCATGCAGTTTCAGTGATCAAGATGGACCTCTTAGATACTCCCTTTCTGGGGGAAAGAGGGTGCCAGAAAAAGAAGGATCTGTATTTTCTACACAAAAATGCCAGAAAACTTAAGTTGAAGCTACTCAGAGTCAGCATATGTTTAGCAAGACTAGTTACACTGTAAAGTGACAGCCCAGTGATTAGATGACCTACAAGAAGAAGCTGTTCCCTCACCAGCCTGCTTGCTGGAACAGCAGCTGCACTCCCATTTTAATCTTTAGCTCCTGATGGGTTGGAGAGCCCAAATATGAATTATTCTGGGTATTCTGAGAGCCATGGCGGAGCTAGGCACATAGAACTGTTTTGCTTTGAGCTTGAAAAATCTGCAGCAAATAGGATTCAATACAATAGCCCAGAAAACCTACAAAAACACCAATGGGGGTTCATATAACCTTCCACAGCAGCCCAGAGAAAGTGCTGATCATAACACAGCTTGTTTCATTTCAGTCATCAGCTAGGCAAGGTCAGGTAGCTGGAGCAAACTGAATACATCCTGGTCTACAATTACTCTGTAATGCCACTAACATTTTTATCTAGCTAGCTATCTTTAGAATAGGAAGTAAGTGCATTAAGCAATACCACCTTCCTTTTCTTTCTGTGCCCTGATCCCCTTTACTTGCTTTCCAAGTCTAGTTCTCAAGACTAACGTATCATTTTATGAAAGATTACATTCTCTAATTATTATAGATGCCTTCTTTGATCAATTTCTCTCATTCTAAAAAAATTTTTCTCCCCTAAACCACCCCTCTGCTCTGTACATTCCTGCTTGAGGACTATTCAATACCTGCCATCCACTGTGACAATCAATGCCAGTAGCATTAGTTTTGCAGGAAATCATATAGATGATTTCACACAGCTGTGTGAGAACTCATAACCATCATAAAAGAACAATATCAACTTTAAAACCCCCTCCCTCCAACTTTTCATGCTCATGAGATAAAAGCTGTCAGTTCTTTTGATACCGATGATACACGTTTCAGAAGATTGCACTGAATATGTAATTACATAAAGATAGGAACTAGCCCTTTGAAACTCTCCTTCCTGATTTACAGGGCATAAAAATCTCTCTCAAAAGAAGCAGTAAGACTCCTGTTTCCTGAAAAAGTTCTGCTCATAGATCAGTATATAAAATTCTAAAGAGCAACCCCATTTCTCAGTGCACCTCTTAAAAGGCAGATTAAGTTTTGAATGATCTTGAACAGAAAAACAGACACACCCTACCCTCAAATATACTTTCAAGAAAAACTTGATTAAAGCAGCTGAGGGAAGAAATTGGGAACAAATTGTGAACAAAAGCAAAGGTATATACCCTACAAGCCTGATGTTAATACACAGAGCATGTTGTGAGGTGTCTACTGCTCCTGAGAAATCAGACCTGAAAACATGAAAAACAAAGCGTTTTGACATTTTTTTTCCACAAGCAGAAGTATATATCCATTTTAAAACACTTTCCCCATTGTTCAGTACCTTATCTATATCTTAGAAGCAATGATTATCAGTGCGTTTCAGTTCAAGTACAGAATGGGTAACCTTCAACCTAAGGCCGAAGGCCAGGTGACTAACCTTAGAGACATATGTACACTGTTATTTTTAAAGTGCACTTTGTGTCATATATTTCATTACAAATTTTTAGATTCCAAGTGTGTAACAGGGACATAAATTAAACATAATAAACATGACTTATGGTGATGACCTCAGAGTTAGAGCATAGGACGGGTTTGGCTGTGGAACAAACAACTTCTGGAGATGTTCCAGGACAACAAACTCCCTTTTTTTTCAATTAGATGATCTAACAGACCCCATGATGATCCAGCACAACAAACAAATTGTCTGAGGACATGCCAAGTAGTAAAACAGTAAAACATGATTTTTTGCCTCTTAGCACTAGAAATTTACTCTCATTAAAAGGGCGCTCTTCTGCAAATAAAACCCAGTCCTGTAATACACAGCAGTGAATTCCACTCTTGTCCTAAAAGACTGAAAAATTGCTGTAGGATATTAAAAAGTTTAATATAGGGACTACCCGTCCTCAACACAGTGAAATGGTTAGCAGCCTTCCACATCAGTCACATTTCAGTGTTTAGGAAGAAGACAGTTTGAAACCAAAATCAAAACAAAACCAAACCCTAAACAGGATTTTCTAAGGACTCATCACTGTGTAAAAATAGCTCATATGTTTTATCCTCAGTCATGAAAACACATTACAGAAACCTGAAAAAAAAGACACACAAACACTTTTCGTAGTAATCAGACACATGTAGACTTTAAAACAACCAAAATATCCAGTCCAGACATAAACTAAAAGGTGAAAGGAACCCACAAGACATGTAACTCATGAAAGAAAGAACAGCAGTTTAGTATTGCGAAAGCAGTGCTATGGGGGCCTTGGCTAGCTGCTTGTCCCCTGGTGTGCCCCAGTGCACAACTCATGTGTTTGGAGTGCATTTTGTCCCACTCACCTTCTCAGCTGTAAAGCTAATGAAGTCTTAACAAACAGACTTAAGTTCAAACATCATTAATTCTGCTATTAAGGTATGTCACTGAGAGGTTCTCCCACTTATATAGTTATGAAGTGCTTGGCAACAAGGACATTTAAAAATCATTTCTCTAAAGAAGGAAAGACCAACCTGAATTTTATTGCAGATCACTAGCTGTGTTATTCTTTACAGATTCAAGACCCAGAACAGTAGCAAGAAGATGACAAATCCCTCCAAATTAGCGTACAAAAAGCTGTTGCCAAAATGGCATCAACAACTATGCTACAGGTCCGTAAAACAGAATGTACAAATCTTTCTCTTAAAGCATTATTTCTTAAAAAAATTAACAAGGGCCTTCAGACCAAGGCAACATCACACACTTCTGAAGATGTCTTAAAACACAGGTTTCAGTGAAACCATACTAATACAAGTATGGTTGCAAAGCACATCAAAGGGGTGTGCCCTCTAAAAGCCTAGTTCAAGACAGCAGATAGCATCAGCCCTAAAGCCCTTCCCTCTCTTCCCCTACCTGGGAACAAGGAGTGAACCACAGAGGACCTGTTCCAGTCACCCCTTCTGTGCAGTTCTCTCCCTTCTTCCTTCACAGTGACTCCAGTGCCACACGCCTTATGGGTCCAAAAATATTCCCCCACCATATGTTTGGCACACTGTGGTTACCGGACAGCAAGCTGTTACATGTTTCCTTCAAGAACCAAAAGCATATGCAGTTTGAGATGCAAGAGTTTGCACTTTGGCCACAGAAGACATGTGCTTGGTTGTTTGATAGAGAGGGATTATGCTGCCCCAAACTTCCACAGACATTTCAGGACATGTGGCCTGTTCTAGCTGAAAGATAAGCATCCCCATTCACAGCAGTGTGGTTTCTGCAGAACACATGAAAAGGGCTTCAAGTCGTAGATCACATTAAAAAAACAGGGATCTCAAGTTGCATGCAACATTTTTTTGTTGTTCAGTTTTCCCCTGCTTTAAAATAACTTCTTCAGTTATAACAGTAAAGCTGAATACTGTGCAAAAAACTGGAGAGCAGCAAATCATTGCTCTAAGGTGCCATTAGTGCTGTCCGTTGTGGGTTCTCAAACACAAAAAAAAGCCTGGTTTCCACAACAGTTGCTCCCTAAACTGTCTGCCTAAATGAAAAATAATAAATCATCAGTTAGTTCTGTGGATTTAGCCCCTACCTGTAGTGCAAGGTGAATGCCAAATGTGCTATAAGGTGAAGAATGCAATGTTGTACAGTGTGAGAATTTTAACTGTTTTATCTTGGAGCTGTATTTACACAAACTACTTTCACCAAGGAAAGCTTTCATAGTGCAGGCAGAACATACTGGGAAGAAGACTTCAACAATCTGCTTCAAAACTGTAAGACTTTGGAGTTCTTGATGCCGAACATTTAGTTAGTTCTGGTTTGGTATGGTTACCTTGACATAACAGTGGTGGCAGCTGAAGTTCTGGTGTGATTAAGCTGAGGTATATAACCTTAAGACAATGACTTCTGTGAATACAGACCTCACCCACTAAATCTCTGTATGCTTGAACTTGTGGTTAACGGTAGTTCTTGATCTAACTGTTCATTGTAGCGGCACAGAACTGGTAGGTGTCCCCATTACCCTACTGCAGGCACATACATGCTTCTTAAGGAAGGTACTTCCCCTGGCCCTCTGCTGCTGTTTCTCCATTTCCAGTTTCTTCTGCTTTCCAGAAGTCATCTAGCCCCAACATCAACCTATCCACCTCTCACAAATCCACTTCCTGCACAGTATATCGGTCATCAATCCTACCAACACGCTGCACATCTTAGGGTTCATCCTTTATCTCCAGTATCACCTCAGTCTCCAATGATGCCAATGATTTGGCCAACTGGGAGATAACAGGTAGATACAGACTTCCCTTTATGAAGATAAATATGGTTCAATTAATTGTTTTGTATTTAGTCAGGTCACCTGCAAAGTGTTCTTCTGTGACTACAAAAGCCCAAATTCCCCAGATGAGCAAAGGTGGTAATTTTCTCAACTGATGTTCAGCTAAAAAACAGGTTATGATCCACTGCTCCAGGTGACTTTCTTTCAAACAGCAGAGCATTAAAAAGCATGAGAATGCAGAAGGGGAAAGAACTGATGGGTCAGAGATGACTCAAGGCAGCGTAGAAGAAGCTCATGCAGACCTGAGGAAGATAAGTTAATATAAATATGGACTTATTAATACACATACCATAGAATTATGAAATCACTGAGGTTAGAAAAGACCTCCAAGATCATCCAGTCCAATCTTTCACTGATCACCACCCTGTCAACTAGACCATGACACTAAGTGCCATGTCTAGTTGTTTCCTGAACACCTTCGGGGGATCGTGACTCCACCACCTCCCTGGGCAGTCTGTTCCAATGCCTGACCACCCTCTCAGCAAAGAAATTCTTCCCAATGTCCAACCTGAACCTCCCCTGGCACAACTTGAGTCTGTGTCCTCTGCCTTGTCCCTGATGAAGTGCATCTCTCTTTCCCCTCTCTTTTTGAGACATAACTAGCCCACCTAGAAATGTATTTTGAATCTGTATTTGCAGTACTTAGTAAATTATGCAATTCTGACTAAGATGTGAATTAGAAAAGAGAAAAGGTAAATTAGGTCACACAGAGATAACCAACATAGCAACCAATCAAGGTTTTATAATTTTTAAAAGAATGAAACCATTCATTAGCCACCAGATTTTTTCTTAACCTCTGAAGAATACCTGACAACCATTGAGGTTGGAGGTGGCAGAATTTTTCCTACATACCTCCTGATTTCATTAATATTTAATTTCAACATAGTCTCTATGAATACCATCTCTAGAATCTCTAGTACTGATATCAAAGGAAGGCTCCAAATTTTCTCTTTCAATCTATAGATGCATATGTATAGAATTTTAAACTACTGACATTTTAAGAGGCATCTCTATTTACTGAACCTTTGTATCAGCTCTAGCTTGCATGTTACTCAACAGCACAGGTATGAAGGCAACTATTAATATAGGAATTTGAGGCAAAATTTTAATTCCAAAAGAGCTTTGGTAGCCAAGTAGGTAACAGAGATAACTGTGCAGTGGAGGGAGGTTTAAAGCAAACCATCAAGAGGAACTGAGACTGAAGAAATACACACCTGACCAGAACTCAGAGCTGCCTTAATCGGGGAAGATGTGCAACAAATGAGATGCTGAACAAGCAGTGGTGTGAACACTATCGTGAGAAGTAGCTGAAATGCCATGTGCCACACATATCAAAGTTAAAATTGTTCAAGTGATGACCAGCATAGACAAACAAGGCTGAGACCTGCCCAAAGCAAACCTATAAAGAGCTGTAAAAAGCAAACGGAGTTCTTGAGAGGAGAGCTTAAAATGTGATCACAGGTTTTTGAACTGCTTTTGGACACAAAAAAGAGAAAACTCTGTACTATCAAAAAAAAAAAAAGAAAAAAAAGAAATGTAAGTTTACCTACCACTACATGTCCCAAAAGCAAAAACACCAATCCTTATTTTCTGTAACTGTGCCAAAATTACAGGCTCTCTGATGACAAAAATGCAGAAATCTTCCAGCTGATTCCCCTAGCTTGGTCCCTTTCCAAGTTCCCCAGCCTTTTCTTGATTTGTGTAGCCAAAATACCTTCTTTGCCTACTGTCAGATATATAAAGACATAAAACTTTCTTGTAAATCCATTGTTAAAGCAGATAAACATACAAAATATTCATATTATGAGAATAATCTGTCACTCCCCCTGTGACTGTTTCAGTACTCAGTTGACACCCTCCCCCCAATAAAACTTGCGAGAAGCCTTTGAAACAGGAAGAAATTGCCTGCTGGTTATCTTTGCATCACTACTCTCCCAACACATTCAAAGAATGCTAGAAAATGAGTGAGACATTACTTCCCTTTGCAGAAACCGTGCTCCCAAAATGAGCCCTTGCTTCTTCCAGAGGAGCAGACCAGTACATCCAAGCTGGGCTTTGTCTGTGTTTATTGCTTGACGAGAAAGACCAAAAGCATCATTAACTCTGTTACACAAAGAGAAATTTTGGAGATTCTTCTTGGTTAGACCTAAGAATGTTTTCACACATTTAACAGCTGACAATGCCCCAAAATGAAAATACCTCCTAATTGTCTCCACTAAGTCAAATTTCCACAGTGGTACGTGAACAGATATGTAAAAGGGTACCTCTCCGACAGATCAGAAAACAAAACAAAATATATGGGTTTTTTTGGATTGCTCCAAAGTTGACACATTTACTGGGAACCAGGGCAAGGGGAGGGAGAGGAAACTGGTAACATTAATGTTCTTAACTTGAACATCTATAGTTAAATGCATATGTAAATCTGAGATGCAGCTAACTTTTTCTTTCCCCTCCCAAATGTAATTCTTCTAAATGTTGCTATTTTTTCCCTGCAATATGAAGGTGACATTTCAAACCATGGCTCAGACTGTGAAAACGTTCTTTATCTCAACACTTTCCCCTGGATTTAGAGCATAGCATTCACTGTACAGTCAAAAAAGCAAAGAGAAAACAAGATTTCGAGTCCAAATGTTAGCCTAGGCACGTGCTTTATGCTCAGAAGACAGTGCATCTGCAAAAACTATATATCCAAATGAATTTCTAGCTTATCAGTTTTCACTTGAGCAGAGTGGATGGAAGAGACCAGCTGAGCACTGAATTTGAACTGTGCTCAATCAGTATCAGTTTGCATAACACGACTAGCAGAAAATTGAAAAACAGTAAGAAAAATGCTACAATTGGCATTTGTATACTTTTATTTTAAAGAAAAGTTAGCAGAACATAATAAAATTCTTAAGAATCAAATTACCTTTGAAAAGAAAAACTGCATATGTGAATGCACACTTGCACGGCTAGGAATATTAAAGAGTGAAGAAAAGAGGTAATAAGAAAAGGGGATTGGAGCTGTAGTGAAAAATGATGGGAATGAAAGGGTGATGCTCAGCCGCAGTAAAATTTAGTGCAGGTGGAGGGAAGAAAGGAGAAGAGAGAAGATCCTTATCCGGATGAAGAGAATCCAGATGACAAAGAAAATAATACAGGTATTTGACAGAAGAGGAATATTAGTGGGAGGAATGCTTGTCAGCTCCATATTCCCTCACCTTGAATGCAAGATTGGAGTAACCCTTTCCTTTAAGTTTCCTTTTAAGTTTCTTTAAGATCACCTCCCTGCTCTTCAAATGTGAGTGTCATACTCTCTGTTAGGAAAGGAAGCAGGCTGGTGGCTGTGGTGGGGACAGGGAATATAAGGGAGTAGGCTATTCTTTAGAAAAGCCCTGACCCTTACAAAGTTTTCATTCCTTCCCTGACCGACATATGTTTCATGATCTAGGGCAAGCTCAAAGAAAAATTCTGGTGCTAGAGTTCTGGTACTCAGGGACTACAAATCTAAATGCTGTCAATATGTACTGTGTTCTTCTCTGTAGAAGGAAACACCCGACAAATTTCACAATTTCTTCACTCTTATGCCACTAACAATACATTTTTCACTAACATCTCATTAAGCCTACAAACCACCATCAGCCCTCTTCACTGCTGACAGATTTATGAAATCACATCTTTTTTATAACATATGCATGATCTTCTCCATTACAATTCTAGTTCTGCCAACTTACTCCAGTTGTCCCCCACACCATTCAATAGAGCTGGAGGGTGGCTGCAGTATTTCCACAAAAATGTCCAAACTGCTGCTAGCACTTCTTAGGGACAGAGCAAAGGTAGCATGTGTATGTGTCTCATGTGTTTGTCTCTGACTTTTATGAAACTCACCACTCTGGAAAACCATGAACTATCATCACAAGTCCTTTGAATGCTCCACATCTGGACTGCAAATTCTGGGCTATGACTCTTAACATGTAGCACATCTTCTCATTACAGCTGTCAGATTAGAAAGAGGTGCTGAGTCTTGAGATTTGTCTATGATTATGTTAAAGGTACCTAAAATATTATAACCAGTAATTTGCAAAGTGACCCCAAAGATGCAATATCTGGTTTGGACTGAGAGCATCACATGTAGTAAATGTATGAAATTCAACTTGGTATGAAGTAAATTAAGGATGTATCAATCCCAATTGCATATGCATGTATTCTTTCTGCAAATTTGTTTGTTGCAGATTTAGTTTTGCTATTTGAGAAAAGGATGTGGTTATTTTCTTCCACATCAGCAGCCCCTGAATTTCTATTGCAGTAATTTGAATAGAATTCCTGTCCCCACTATTTGCCTGAATTACATAAATACAATGTACTGCACAAATTATATAAATTGTACATCTATAAACACGATGTATTATATATATCAATGAACTAGCCAGCTATGAGCATTAGTGAACCAGCAAAGATGATTCTTTAAGTCACCAGCATTTCCATTGTTCTGCAGACTGCTGTGAGAACTGCCGTGTTGAAAACCTTGGCGTTTTGGAGTTGAGGCAGGGGAAGAAGAGATGTAAGAATGAGGGAAGGAGAAGGAGGTTAAGCTAGAGAATGAAAAGAAATATAATAATGCATAGTCCTTGCCTATAAAAAATTCAATGCAGGTTTTTGAAGGGAGAGGGTGTTTATCCCAGACAAAAATCTTGATCTAGCAATTATATTCTCCTTAGTTTTCATCTTTCTGAGTGACCACTCTGTCTTCTGGTTGTCCTATCAAAAATAAGCCAAACTAACCCCACCACATTTCAGCAGTGAGTAGCATCAGTATATTTCCCTCTAAAAAACCTCTTGTGATTCTTACTTTTTAGGATTCAATATTACACTCATTAATACTGCCTTGAAACAGTATTTTAATATTTATGATAAAATCAGAACTACTCTTAGAAAAGCACATGGAAAAAGTTATATAATGTACTCGTAAGACTAGGAAATATTGATGCTTTGCTCAATATTGGAAAATGAAGAAAATAATGGCAAGATGGTGCCTTAATCAATATAGGAATCACTTACAGCATTTAACTGGATGAATCAAAGTCTGGACATGAGCTTAAATTTCCGAAAAAGTTTAGTTCAATCCCAGCCAGAAAAGCCTCAAGCAACTCCACTGTTCTGAATTGTTTTAGCTTTTCTAAACAAATCAGAACAGCAAGTGCTATTGGAGGCATAAACAGATTTCCTATTTAAAATGCTCAACTTTAAGGCTATTGACCACATTCCCTCCCTTCCTGTCCCAATTTAAACTTGGCTTTCACAGCTCCTGCTGAAACCTGAGGTGAGCCAACTTTGAACCAAATTTAGTTTTGTCTGCTTTTAATTTGATTGGACTAGCTTTCAAAACAAACCAAGCAAACTCTCACAACATGGGGATTTCAAATTACTGAACTTCTTTTTATAATCTCCCACTTTTTATCCTAACCTTACCCCTTATTCAGGGCTGAGAAAATATGAAAAATACACTTTCAAAAGGAGGCGGTTTTTTTTTGGTTATAAACTGTTTAAAAAATAAAAAGGATAAGACTTGAAAATTAAATCAATATGCTCATCAGCACTTGAAGCAACATATGTATAGGAGATGTGCAGAAAACACTGTCCAAAACTAACATAGCAAAAAACCCCTGAAGTCACTGTTAGTGGAAATAACCTCAAATCAGGCAGCTTTTAAAAGCATCAGTATGAAAAAGGTCCCCCTTACCACAGGCCAACTAAAAGGCATGTTCTCACAATCCAGCAATTTGCCTTACTTACAGCCCTGCTCTTGGATGTCTCGCCGATTTATCCTCTACCTGCTCCTGTCAAAGTTTATTAAATCTTGTTAAAAACCCAGTATGGTTACTGAGCTGAACTAAGGCAGCTCCTACTTCTGTGACAAGTTCAGACTGATTCCTTCTGGAAGAGATCAGCCTTATGCAGTACCCAGATGTTGCAACAGATGCTCTACTATGGTTATGGATTCATCACCTGAACATCAGCTCCCTGCCCTCCTTGGCATGAAGTTGTGTAAGTTTAAAACATAAAGGAATGAGTTACTACCCATGAAAAGAATTCCTACATCACTGACGACTGAATCCTTACAACTCTCAGGAAACTCTTCCTGATTCTCATGATCCTGCTTTCTTACATCACAAGATACAAGAGCAATGAGACTAAATATTCCTGTAATGGAAAGCTAGAAAATGGACTCTCCAGTCAGTTTTTCCCATATCTTGCTCAGAGTTATCTTATGCTTAGATAAATAAGATCTATACCTCAAGACAAAGAAAAGCTTCTACTGCCCACAACATGTCCAAGATTTTACTGTTACTACTCATCTATTTAGAAAACAAGGAGAGAACAGTATGGTTTGAAAATCAGGTTTTAAGTTATCAGTCTCTTAACTGAGTATCTAAGGTAATCTAAGCAAAGAAGCAGCTTGCATCTCAAGCTGTTACTTAAAGTGATAGGCTAATTATATAGTTTTAAAGTGTTATGTCCCACATACGGGTAATAGAATAGCTATATATATATATACCTGGGCTAGCAGTAAAAATATTACAAATATTTGCTTTGTTATATTATTCATAATATACTTCATTGCTCTGGCAGCAGCATGTTAAAATCAGACAAATGGCAAACCAGTTAACGATTAACCCCTGCTATTTCTACTACTGCCAATGACTTGGCTGTGGAATACCACCAGCACTCCTGCAGAAGCAAAAGTTAGTGCAGCTACTACTTTTAGTGTTCCTACTTCCTCCAAGTGAGTTCTTTCCTAAGTCCAGTCTTCTCCAAAGCTGTTTCCTGCCACATGGCCAGGTTCTAGTCTCCCCATGAAAAAGAACACCCCTAAAGTTATTCTGCACTATCCTCTGTGAAATAACTTTTTTTCTTTCTCCAGGTTCAGCGTACTTTTGTTATTTCTTTCCCATACGCTTCACACAGGAGCAGTTTCCAGCACCAAAATAACTCCTCCACCACTGGGAAAAGAGAAAGTAGACCCATTTTCCTGTACACTTCTTGAAACGGTCTTCTTGCCAAGCATTGTTTCTCATCTGTTGTGGAACATGACACCCTATTTAAATGTCAGCATGAGTTCATCTCGGGCAACCAGCGTATTTTTGAAGTGGCTCTACTTTGACCTTCTTCCCTACTACCACCAGGTTACTAAGAGACCACATTTAACAGTCTCTGGATTAACAATAATCCTAATGTGCATGTTATTTTAACCTTTATATACACCAAAATTAGAGGAACTGTTAAATTAAGATTTTCTCATCTGTGCACAGCTATTCATACTCTGCCATATACACGTAGCACTGCACCTCTAAAGTCACGATCACTGAGTAACTCAGTGGTCTCTGAGTTAAAACTAAGTCCCATGGGCATGTGTGATGTGGCTCATGGAGACTCACTTAAAAAGTGAAGGGATCTAACACAAAAGCCTGAATCTGTAGCTGCAAGGCTCCAAATGTGCATTATGAATGTTACAGAATGAAAAATTTACATTAAAACCAACGCACAAAAAGTATTATTTAGGTAGTCACTAAGGTACTACACACTTACTAATTTCACAAAACTAAAATTGTGAGAAAACCTCACATAATAGAAATAGAATAATACTTAAATATTACTAATTCATTCAGCTTCACATTTCTCAAATGTTAGCTCAAATGATCACAATTGATTATTTTAATAAGGTGTACATTTTCATTTTTTCAAAAAATAGTTATACTCTAGCAAACATAATTATTAACAACTGAATTGGAAAGGAATATTTATAAACCCTTACATCAGCTTCAAGAGAAAAGCAAAACATATAAACATTCATAACCCCCCTCAAACTAATGCATATGATTAATTAATACAACTTCCAAAAAATATACTTATTTAAGATCCCCAAATATCTTGTCTTTTTGCCTGTTCTGGTTTTCTGCTTTTGTATCATAGCTGCCAAAACTCAAAAAAGAGAGGACAATTCTCTTTTGTACCCTAACTGCCAAAGAGGGCAAAAGAGAGAAAAAATAAAAACAGTTTTTGTTTGTTTGTTTATTTTTAGAGTTTCTCTGCCTAAGGAAGCACTGCTCTCACATACTCATGTTCTTGAAGGAAAAGAACAACAGCATGTCAACTGATAGTTACTGCAAAATAGTTGTTGAGAAGATCAAAGAAGATTCACTGTACCAAGAGTTAGCATCCACTGCTGTCTCACTGTATCGAGAATATTTCAGGTGTCTTTGAGAAGAGGATTTTCTGCTGCCCAAGCACACAGTCAACAAGAGTTAAGCTCTAGGAAAGAGTTTCTCAGGACATCTGGAGGTGCAGTACTTGGTCATAGAGAAGATATCAACAAGTACCAGCTGCAAGCAAGCCTAACTCCTGGAAGCCAAAGGAGTCTCTACATTAAAATCTCAGGATTGTGGTAACAGTACAACTTGTCAGGTACTTATTTTTCAGATAGCATTGATAATGTTTACTTCTCTTTCAAAGTTCACATTTGGGTGGTCTGTAGTATGAAACTATACAGCTAAAGCTCAGTGAGGTATTCCTCACATGTGCTTCAAAGCTTGTTTCAAAACAGATGCTAAGAGTCATAGAAGTATCTTCCAAAGAAGATACATATCATCTCTAAATCAAGAACTCACAATTAAAAAAACCAAAATCTTCTTTGAGAGTAAACAATACCTTAGGAGAAATACAAAGGGAGGGCAATTTAATGGGAGGGCAATGTACTGGAATAATCCAATTTATCTGACAGTCAAAGGTGCTAGAAGAGGAACAAAATAGCTAAACCGGCCAACACACAGTGGAATGAGATACCAATACTTTCCACCAGGTGATTTCAGGTTTTTACAAAAGTTAGGCTTCTGAAAATCTTTACAATTCATGGCTAACAAAACCAAAACAACATAACTGATAGCTGTGCACCTAAAAAAATTAATACGTTACAGTAACTTGCAATTTGTGCATACTTTTCCACTTTTCTTAGGAATTGTTTCATTTCTTGTCCCAGACAAAACAGACTTTGGTCATCAGAAATGACTATTAAATTACAAGAACTAAGATAACTACAGACTCTGCTAAACAAAGCAGCAACAAATAAGGATTATAAAAACAAAAAAGGAAGCCAGAACAATCTTATTTTGGTCCTTTGCATGGACAGAAAGATCTAAGACTGTAATTGAAGATTGGTGTATCAACTTTTCCGTAGGTCATCTAACTCCTTTCAGTGAGCAAGCCAGCTGCTTTCAGCGTGATTCAGGGCAAAGTTAAAGACTGTTTTCTCTGAGTCCTGCTTCACCTTCACAGACGCTGCGTGGAAGTGCATCCATACAGTACAAGGACAGCAGCAAGGGAAAGGCTACAGAGCTAGTTCCTGGTCAAATAATATAAGCAAACAGGTGGACAAGAGAAGGACTGTGG
This sequence comes from Sclerurus mexicanus, assembly GCA_013396755.1. Classification (NCBI taxonomy): domain Eukaryota; kingdom Metazoa; phylum Chordata; class Aves; order Passeriformes; family Furnariidae; genus Sclerurus; species Sclerurus mexicanus. Next base: position 164,292 of record VWZF01003203.1, read on the forward strand.
ACAGACAAAAATAGCTTCTCTTATTTCAAATATCTGAACATTGTTTGGGTGAACTGGAGTCTATCCTTATCTCTAGATCCCTTTGTAAGTTTGTCATTGGATGGATGTCTCATTTGAGAAACAGTGACACTTAAATAAAAATACTCTGTCTGAATACCTGTTTGGTTGGTTCTGAATTTAGAGATAGCATCTAAACACTTGGTCTATTATTAAAACATTACATTTGCTAACAAAATTAGCAGTTATTAATTCTTGTACTATACAACCACCTCCTGGCCCCGTAACTAGAAGCCTCTTGCCTCTTCTCTGAGTCTTAGTTCTAATTAAACCCTAAATTATCTCATTAATGAAAAAACGTTAATGCATTTAAAACCTCATGTAAGGTCATGCACTTTACACAGTGTGACTTACTTCTTTTGATCTCCACTTCTTTTGTGTTGTATATCACCAGAACCACAGTGATCTGAAATTGTTTTACAAATTTCTGACAAAAGCACAGCTGAACTTTACTGTGGTCTCCTGAGAACACTGAAATTGCCAGGATTTGAAATGTATGTCAATTCATTATCGAGAACTATGAACTTTGTATTCAATTGTTACACATACATTTCATTCATATTCAGAGGCTTTAGTTAAATTCTTTTAAAAAACCCACCCATCGGTGACTTGCATTTGGAGACCTAACATTGCAAAACGCCTTAACGTAAATAAATGTCTGTAGTCAGCAGAAACCAAGCGCCTGTGATCTGCAGGAACAGCTACAGGCAAAGCCAAGGGAAGGGGAGGGGGGAGGGAGGGAAGGAAGCTGTGCTCTGAAGATATGGTGGAAATTTTGTAATTGTTTAAAATTTGGCCAACGACAAACATCTGGCAACCTCCACAGCAGCAGGTTCTGAGTCCTGCCTATGCTTTGGTCCCTTATGCAGTGCAGCAGGAAGGCAGTCACACATTTGATACGGCCTGAAATCACATATAATTTTAGTAGTAATAACTAATAATAACTTCTCCGTTTCCCAGGCAAGGGGAAATCAAGCCTAAACATACCGTTTTGCTAGCTTATGTGCCAGCATGGAAAATCCAGGCTCAAAGAGTCTCATGAAACTTGAGAGAGTAGACATATGGGTAAACTACACCTCACTTCTGCATATGTAATGACTATTTACTTTTAGGGACAGAGATTTGAAGAGTATCTTTTTCTCCTTGGAATCACATCCCCAAGGAATTTAGGTCTGCTTAAGCTTTGCTTTTCACATTTTTCTACTTATTTAGAAACTTTATATATAGTTAATAAATATAACAAGTCATGTAAAGCATAAAGTGTGCCAAACTACCTTCTCTTTTCAATATTTTTAGATTTGGCTTAATATATTAACATGGTTAGACCACGGTCAGGTAAGGGCAGCTTTCACTGCAATAAAAAGGGCAAAGTTTAACTTAAGTGCTAGGTATCGTGTCTTCTATAAAAAGAAGTTACTCAATTTAGCATTTTTAAATTTAAATATGGAGTTTGAACTCTCTTTTAGGGCTGTTTTCAGACTCAAATGAGCAAGTATTTGATCCAAGGCCATTGGAGCTTTAGAACATTTTTGAGAATAATTTTCTTTAATGAAAAAATGCGTTTCTCATTTAAGAAATTATATTAAATATATCTCTGATATTACAGCATTCACAGAAAACCATTCTTATGGATTTCTACCACGATATAAATTTGTTTTTCAAAATACTTCAACCCAGGTGTGTATCTCCATTGTAAGATTATCTTTAGAAAATTCATTCACTGTCTTCTCTTCACTTGAAGCTAATGTACTGGAAAATTTAGAGAGGCCTGAGTGTTATTTGAGGGATGGGAAAAGAAAATACCAGGCAGTGGTGGGAGACAAGGTAAAAATACTACTCACCACTCCTTGGAGAAAGCAACATACTGCAAAGTGCACCAGCAACAATTTTACCATGTAAAAATTTTATTCTACTATTTGTTGAATTTAATTATATTCTATTGGCAGAAAACATTTGAGAACTCTTGTGTTTTTGACTTTTTTTAAAGATGAAGAAACAAAGTTTGCTTCTTGTCACAGTTAGAGCAGATGAGGCAATTCTCAAACCCGTGACAAAATAAGTCAACTTGCTGAGGGTTTCCCCACTTGCCAAAATTAATCTCATTACAGGTGAATGCCTGGCATCTGCTTTCATGGTGTATTTCAAATGTCCATTTTCACTTTTTTATTTTTTTAAGTCTGTTTCCTTGAATAGGAATAATTTCACAGATCAGGCTGAACTACATGAGAGCAAGATGTGGTGACACAGTGATGTCTTGTGATACATATTTGCAAAATACTTGTTTTAAAACACAGGGAAACAAAAATTGCAGGAATAAAAAAAAGGTAACGGAGTTCATACAGCAAATCCACTGTTCTTTCCACACTTTCTACAACAAAAAAGAGAAATAAGCAGTTCTCCACAATTGAAACAATTTAGCGGGTGAAATAACATCAGCTTAACATAGTAATTTCCCAGCTAGTGCCAAATACTCAAATTTACCACAGTGTGATTTTAGGAGCTCATCGACCCGGTGCCTGAGAGAGCTCCTTGTGGGTGCCCTGCGCTGCACTACCCATCCCATGTCAGCAGCAAGGGCACAGAGCCAGTGCAGTGCCTCCCAGGCTCAGCCTTTTAAAGAGCAGCGAGATAACGATCATTATTTGGCCAACCTTCCTCCAAACAAAACTTCCTGCTCTGAGAAGCTGCCCAAAGTCCGAGGCTGCCTGCAGCCACCTGGCCAGGCCAAACCAGCCTGCCTGGGAGCCGCATTTGTGACTCCATAGGCAGGAGGAAGTCGCCATGTGGTATAGGCAGTGCTGTAGGTCAGGAGGCACAGGGCATGGGCTGTGCCACACGTAAGTGCAGGAATTGCGCTGGGGACCTTGTTTGCACACATTAGATGGGAGTGGGAAAGGGAAGGAAGACTGCAGGGTTGTGCTTTGCTTTGGAGAGCGCAGGACCTCCAGTGGGAAGTGAGAGAGCATAAGGTTAGATTGGCTTGTGTGACAAAGCACGAGCTAGGGTTTAAATTTGGAGAAGTCAGAGGTGAGAAAGCATGGGGCTTAGGATGCTGACATGGGCACTCCGGATCAGAGAGATGAAGGGGAACCTGAGGAGGATCGGTTTCTACTTTGAAAGAGAGAGGCTGCATGACTATGCTGGGCTACTATCCTTATCTGGGATTTCCTGGACAGAAATAAATGCGTGTGGCTTTTCCTCCTCTGCAGGTCATACTGCAGCTGTACGATACAGCTGATTTACACCCATGCCCAGGAATGCCCAGAATTTTTCAGGTTATGGCAGCCTGTTTAGAGGCACTGTATCGTCGCTTGAACAAGCTTCTAAAAGTTTGAAAAGCCTTAAGAGAAACTTAAAATCCTGCTTTACCCCTGAAAACATTGTGAGAGAGTTGGGCACGAGTGCATAGTTGTTGCTGCTGACAGCAGCAGCTAAGCAAACTTGGTCTGGAAATTCCACATCCATCCTTTAGCCCAAAGGCATAATTTCTACATGCAGAAGAGTTAAAGACGACAATACCAGGCATGTTAACACAATTACACAGCAAAGCCTTCAATTGCAAAAAAAGCAATTGCTCTCTGACCATCCAGCCCCAGAACACATAGGGAGGACAGATGAAATGTCTGCTACAGTGAAAAGGGCTTCACACTGTCTCTGAAGTGATTTGGAACCTCTCAGAGGATCAGCAGCTGCCAAAATCTATTCTTAGGTATTTGAAAAAGTTAGACCGTGTTTGAAGATGGGATACTTTTCTCATTCATAAGCATAATTTTTATTTTGTAGGAAAGTTACGTAAAGTGCATTATTATAAACCATACTTAGTAAACCTCTAAGGAAGAAGTGCAAACCCATTCCATACTATAGAATAACATTTTTAATAAAATAAGTTTAGAAAACATTGTTTCTGCTTAAATTCCTAACACTGCTTTTTTTCAGGCCAGCCCATACAGATTTCAACCTTCTGCCTAAAATGAATAAACAACCTCTCCCAACATACATTAAAAAAAAAGAAAAAAGAGAGGGGAGGAAACACTTAAGGGATTCTGCTGTGGCAGCCACGTATAAAACCAGGTACTGCCATGAATTTTGTTATGCACACCCCTATCATGCGAGTTACGATCCACTTCCAATCCTTATTTGAAACTTCTGGCACTAACACAAGCAACTGAGATTCACAGAGACACATTAAGTGAAATCTAGGGGAAAAAATGGGCAGGTCAATGACAGTAATGCAAAAAGTCATCTTAAGCTTCAGATGCAAGCAAAACTTCCACAAAAAACGGAAACATGATGCCTCATATAGGTAAAAGTAGCACAGCAAACAGTTTACCAAATACTAGCACACAATTATTAGTTCACAGAGTTTAATGGAAGGTACTTCTACACATTTCATAAAACTGAAACCACCTTTTTAAAACATCCACAAGGAGAAAACACAGAGAAAGAAGCCCCCATCACCAAAATGTTTCATGCATGGGCAGAACTGAGAGCAAAATTTGTTTAAGAGCATCTTCTTTTTGGAGACAACAGTCATAGAACCATAGAATATCCTGAGTTGAAAGAGATCCACAAGGATCATTGAGTCCAGCTCCTGGTCCTGCACAGGACAGCCCCAAAAATCCCACCATGTGCCTGAGAGTATCATCCAAATGCTTCTTGAACTCTGTCAGGCTTGGTGCTGTGACCACTGCTGTGGGGAGCCCGTTCCAGTGTCCAACAACCCTCTGGGTGAAGAACATTTTCATAATACCCAGCCTAAACTTCTTATGACACGGCCTCACACCTCATTCCCTCAGGTCCTGTCACTGGCCACCACAGAGAAGAGATCAGTGCCTGCCCCTCCTCTTCCCTTCAGGAGGAAGTTGCGGACTGCAATGAGGTCTCCCCTTCTCCAGGCTGAACAGACGAAGTGACCTCAGCTGCTCCTTTTACTATCTCCCCTCTAGACCTTTCACCATCTTCATGGCCCTCCTTGGGATGCTCTACCACAACAGCTTCCTATGCTTCTCATATTGTGGTGCCCAAAACTGCACACAGTACTCAAGGTGAGGCAACTCCAGCACAGAGCACAGGAGGTCAATCACCTCCCTTGACTGGCTGGCGATGCTCTGAACACTATTGAGAGTGATTCTGCTTGTGTTACACAGACCACAGTGCCTAAAACAGGTTAGAGAACACACTATAAGAAAAATGATCACACATCTATGGATGAGAGTAACAGGACATTAAATTCCATACACAGCTGGTCTGAGGAAAGATCCTACATTCAGACCAGTTGGCAGGACTGTTCTGGCACCCAGTGTATGTGGTGATTCTCTGTATTCCTTCTCTTGGCAGGAAAGAGTGAAATTTCTTCTGAGATAATGCAGAAGGGGAAAGTGTGACAGAAGAAAATTAAACATATTGCTGAAAGATTTACTGCTTTGAGGCATCTACTTCAGTTGCTCCACAGAAACTTGTTTTATGGTCAAGATAGTTATATCATATTGTCACAGCCTAAAACCAGGCATCAGAATACATTTAATTTATGATTTTATCACTAATTATGTAAAACTAGTTCTGTTAATACACGTACAGTAGTTTTTCTGGAGAAAGACATCTATGCAATGTTTTATTATTTTCTTTCTCTTGTCTTGCTGGTTCAATTGTCTGCCCACAGGTATTCTTTAGTAGAAATTTCACTGCACTGAATACTGAAGTTCTTCTTTTTCTACATATTTACTATCTTTTTAAAAAAAATACCAAATACCACCACTTGACATGAGTCCATATTGAAGATTAAGTCTGTTTTGGATACTAAAAGAACTCATTAAAGTTTGTTAGATTGTGATGCTGTGGCAAAATAATTATGAAGACTGCCTTGCCTTTTAATAATGCATCTTCAAAAACCTTAACCTCATCTGACCTCACAAAGTTCTTAGAAACTAGAACTGTTTTGCTATTCTAATATAGTTTATTATTCAATTTTTATTATTCTCTTAATTCCTTGTTTTCAGGAGTAGTTTCTTAGATTTTCAGTATTGGTATCATAATAATTCTGTATTTCAAAATGAAAACTGTGAAAGACTTTAAACCGACTCTCAATTTTAATTCCTTCTTAGAATAACTTTGTTCCATTGAAAAGTAACTCTAATAGTCAGACAAGCTGCTTTCTAACAATCCAAGCATTATAGTTGCACATTTTGCCATACATGCCTTAATACTTCTGATGTTTTTAACTCTATGGATTTTAATTTTAAAGGGCTGTAAAGAACAGGTAAGTTACATGATTACTAAGAAGCCTATTCTTACTAGGCTCGCCAAGGAACTCATTCTCTAGAGTTCTGGCATACTTATTTCACTTCAGAATTTTGTTCAAGAGAAATATATAACTGAGTTACTCATTGTGGTTTGGAAAAATAACTAGAAAGGACTTTTAGTGTTATCCATTTTAAGGAGTTAAACATGTTTCTGAACTAATTTAGTATGTCCTTGTACAAATCTTTTCGGGCTCCCTTTCTACCATATGCTAAGTAAATTTAAAACCTATTATACATACTCAATATCTCTTCATTGTGGTATTTTTGACCTAATTGTAGGTTCTTTTAAAAACAGACAAAAACATGTGTAGTGTTTTCTCCCAAATTAAAAGCAAAAAAAAAAATAAAATCTCTTCTAAAGCCACATGATCCTCCAAATCAATTACAGTCAGAAAGGACAGAATCCTTTCAAAGTCTGCTGCCCCTTCAGGATGGAAATTAACATTGTAAACACAGTCTGAACTGAAATAAATTTCAAAGGTTTGGCTCAGAATAGCCTATTCTGTATTTGAGTTTACTTTTTAATTGATTCAGACTAAACCTGCAGTGCTACAGTATCTTGAACAGATTCACACCTTACGTCTTAGTAGGAAGTACAGTTCATATTACATCCAGGAATCCAAAGGCTAAGGTTGTTTTTAAACTTAGAATCAGTATTCAATTTGAATGTAGGTGACACTGCAGGAAAGAGGAAAAAACCCACAAAAATTTAAATAAGATTATACTTCTGGACAATGTATTAGCATTATGCAAGGGCAGCACTGCTGCATTTGCAGTAAGAACATCCATTTATTATTGTTTCACAATGGGTAAGATTAGAGCACTACATATATGTGGACTCGCGGTTTAATGACTTCTGGGGTTTTTTTTCGAAACTCACTAAGACTTTCCACAGTAATTTAGAATATATGTTTTCTAAAAGCATGCTCTGTAAATAAAGTCTATTAATACGTGGCTGAAAGCAAAAGGTCCTAGGACAAGCGTGCACAATCTTCTGCATAAAATGCCTAAAGCTACAGCACATGACCATTTCTGAGACTCGGAATCTCAAGAGCTGGCCCTACTATAGAAGGATGGTGCTACGTTTTTATGATCTAAGTTGGTATCTAAAGTAGACTCTTGACTTCAGTCCTCTGTATGACATTTCACTGCTCTGCATTATAAGTTGGAGAGAAAAAGGTTTTCAAGGAATATGAATAAGAAGGGAACAACGCCAAGTTTCCAAGCAGTTTCAAGCAGCAGCTATGGCTAGACTCCTGCATATTGTTTTGTGAAACGAGTCCATCCATAAAGGAAGTCACTTCTTCAGCTCAGCTAAAGAAGACAATTTAACTCTTGCTTGTGTTTAAATAGTGTGGACTATTTCCATTTCAATTAGAACATTAAAGGAAACGTTGAAACATTGAAACATTTCAGATTCTTATTAGGTAGGAGGTTTTTTTGTGTTTCTCGTTTGGTTTGTTTCTCTTTGCACTGGAATGAACTAGTGGTATATCAAAAATGTTCTGAATAAGTGAATTTTCAACACATGGACACAGAGTAGGTGAAGAAAAGCGTGCCCCTAGGGGAAAAAAAAAAGGCACAGCTCTAGAAGAAAACAAAAATTCAGATAAAACCACCTGCAGAGGTAATTCAAGATGGAAGGTTAGACAGAATCTCATGGTACCTCAAGAAGCAGAGAATGGCAAGACATGAACAAAGTTATGAGCTCATGCAATCACAGACCATCATTCAATAGGCAATTAGTTCAACAGAGTTGAGAGTACACTGGTAGTGCTTGCTCTGCTCCACAGGCCATAAACACAATACGCTGATCCAGGTGAGCAGGTCAGAATAGAACAAAAGTCCTAACCTTAAAATGTTTCAGGAAGAATAGCAAGGTTAAGGGCATTGTCAGTGTCTGAGGTTCCTGCAACGGCAGGAAATGTTTAAATGAACTTGCAAGCAGCACACACCAGCTGTACTTACCTAGAGTAAGGCAATAAACCACAAACAGCAGCATATTAGACATTTATATTTTGTCTCTAACCAAATCTTCTGCATAATCCTGAATACTTCCTTAAAAGACAAAATTACATGCCTGAACTCCAGTTATGCGCTAAGTGTAATTAAAAAAAGGAAAGAGAAGTTCCCCATGATCCCCTCGACAGTCAGAAATACCGAAACTGAATTAATGTCAGATAAATATAAAGACTATAAAGTAAACAAATGAACACTCTTGCTACCTTTCAAAACTCATTGGATATGTCAACACAGATAAGGATCCATATCACAGATTAGTTTTTTCCTCATAGGAATTTCCTAATCCATCTTAAACTGTTTTGTGCAAACTTGATAACATAAAGTAATTCAAGCTTACTGCGAACTAGACTGCTGTTCCAGTCAACACTGCTCAGGTGGATAAGAAACTTTCAGTTTCTAGTCTGCATTTACTTTGATCAGTCCACTTATAATTTCTCTAACATGCCAGTCAAAAATTAAGACTCACAGTGTCAAGAGGTCAACAGGTTTACACAGCATTTGGGTGATCTAGGCAATGCTGAAGTGGTTGTGTTATTCATCGGTCACTACCCCACCTGTTACTACAAAATTTTAATCCTGAGTGTTAAATACAGACCTTCAACAGAGAGGAGAGTATTCCAGTATTAGGTAGAGGCCATATTTCTTTAATACGCTTTACAGGAATTACTAACACGAATGGATGGGATCTTCTCAAGTCAATAATGGAGTATCCAAAAACTGTAGTATGTGTAAAAAACCTTATCTGTGAAGAACAACTGAAAAAATTGTGTTTAACATAGAAGAGATTAACCTGAAACAAACACAAAATACTTTTTAAGACTCTGGAGACTACTACAACAAAGATACTGATCAGTTCAGTCAGAGAAAAGGGGAAATATTTACCTTAATTTGTAGCAAGAGAGAGTTCAGTTTGACACCAGGAAGAGGCTTACTTGCAAGAATCAAATAAGTACTGTAACAGGTTAATTCAGGACATCACAAAAATCTTTAACACTGGAGAATTGTCAAGATCAAGTTGGATACATGTCTGTCAGGTGGAGCTTAAATATACCTCTTTATTAGGGAGGTCCACCTAAAAGGTCTTCTCTAACCCTGTAATTTTATCATATTAAGGTACACCTTATTTTTGTCTAAGTTCAACCATGGCAAATCAAATGACTTTGCAGAGCATACTTTGAATTTCATAATAGTATATGGAACATGTCGACAAAATGGATTTTCAACAGTTAATCAAGAGAGCCCATCATCACAAGCCTAACCTGCATTGCTCTAACAACAAACCTGATCTTTCTTTTGACAAATGTAAGTGCAGGTTCAAGTTTATTATGATGATTATTTTAAATACTGACAAACACCTGAAATTTTCCAAGACCAAATTCCCCTGCAGACAGGAAGTTGTGTCCTGGCTTAAAACAGCTTAGGCTGTGGTTCCTAGACTAAGAAGGATATGCAGGCTGTCAGCATCACTGAGAAGTTACAGCTGACATCTCAACCCAAATACAGTGTCTCCTTTTTAAGCCAGACTTCCTAACAGTACTGCATGAAACACATCCATCACCAAACTACAAAAAGCATTTTCAGTGAATTGCCTAATAGCAGACATTTAAAAGTAGCTTCTAAACTTTTACAGTCTTAGTCTGTCAATAAAACCTTACCAATGCCGAGGCATTAAAAAAACCCACCAAAAACGTAGACAAATGCATTACACATAAGCATAAGCAATGTTACTGTGTAGTTTAGTGACTATCATCAGTGACTACCTACCTAAGTTTTATAGAAAAGTATTTATTGTTCCAGTCATGTGTTTGCATATGATTAAAAAACTTAAAAATTGTACTCGTGCCTTTGAAAAAAAAATAAAAAAATCAACATTACATACATCTCATGACTCTTAGATATGTGTGATAAACTAAAGAGAGGTATACCTGCCCAAAACCAAAGAGAACTAAACAGTGCTTTAAATAATTATTTTTTTCAACTGATTACAGACATGTTAGTTCATAGGAGGAAGTGCACAAAAGTGGAGACTTCCACAACAAGAAAATGGCTGGCAACACTTCCACAAACTCTTCCTTTTATAGTCAACTGTAAGATGGCATTGTGCACTGCAAAGAGAGGGGATGTTTCTTACTGACACTGCAGCTTTCTCACCAGTGCATCCATTAACACCGAATCTACAGTAAACCCAAACTCCTTTCCTCAATTAGTTAATAGTGTGAACTTGGATTAATTTATTTGAAGCCTTGAATTCTGAGGGACAGAGAGGCATTAGTTTCATATCTGGAGTCAAAAGTACAGTAGCTGTAGTGTCAGGGCCTCTTACAGCTTTCTCCTGACACAGAACAACTTTGTGCTGTGGAATCATAATGGTTTAGAGTAACATTCAGTCTTTGGGGCAGAAAACACCTGGGCACCTCAAATTAAAAAGTTCTCTAGATGGATCAGCAGCAGTGCTTCCATGCTTTCCTATTAATAGGATTGTCTGACAATTTCCATTATAAGACCCTGCTTTCAACTCCTTGGGACTTCACAAATGTTAGCTGCTGTGCAGAAATGTTCCGTGCTGAGAGTCATGTCAGACTAGACTTTTTGGAGAATTTAGCCAAAACAGGTCATTTCTGTGAACAAAGAGAATAACATATTACTTTGCCTGGTTTAATATATTCTGATGACATGTTTTCAAAAAAAAAAAAAAAGCTCACAGACACCATATAATCAAATCTGAACATCCATATGCTTTGAGTCAAGATTTGGAAGTCTGCAGGGCAATGTAAACTTTAAGATAATGGGACCCATCTGCTATGCATGTGAAAATCTGCCAAAATTAGTCAATTTTCCAGGCCTTTTCTTTTTGAAGTGGAGTCAAAGAGGGGAAGAATGTTGCACCTGCTTGGTACATGCTTGCTTTCCCTAGATGGAATGCTTCAACCCACAAGAAATTCTGTATTCCCAAAACAGCAGTTGCCCTTGATTTGGGACCAGGAAAGTCTAGAACAAAGATATGTTCCCCATGTCTCCTGTGCAAGGTTCAAGCATCATGGAGTTATAAGTGGTATCATCAAAATGCAGGAGCTAGGTCTGCTAAAAGTTACTGGGACTGCAAACTAGTTGAAGAGGGTGGAAAGACCCTAGAACTGGTAACTGTAGAGGACGATCAGCTAGGAGTGATGTCTGCCATGCGGGAACTTGGCCAAAGAAAGAGACAAACTATTTCTGGAAGGAGATTGAGACTAATGAAAAAGTGAATGGAAATGAATCTGACAACTACAGACCTGAGACTGATGAGTATCTTGATTTGATAAGCACAGAACATCAGCTCAGAGAGGCCCTGTGAGAATGAATTCATTTGTGGCAACCACAGACACCACAACAGAGGAGGAGGTTAGAGAAGTGAAAACAGAAGGCATTTTGGTCACACTGATGTGACTGTGCTTTAGATCAGAATGGGAGAGAAGAAAGACCAAAACACAGTTAAACTGGTAAAGGAGCAGAGGAAGCTCTGACAATGGAGGAATCCTGTGGAAGTGCCTATGCTCGCTGCCATCTACCTTAGCCAACAGCCAGATTCCTGCAACTCCTCTACAGCTAATACAAAGTATCTTCTCTGCAGCCCCCAGTGCCATCCACAGGGCAGGTAACATTCCACCTCTAACAGCAATTTAGAATAATAGAATCACAGAATCATTTGGGTTGGAAGGGACATTAAAGATTGTCTAGCTCCAAGACCCTGCCATGGGCAGGGACACCTTCTACTAGACCAGGTTGTTCAGAGCCCCCACCCTCCAGACATTAGATATTCAAGTGTGCATAGGAAGCACAACAGATCAAGAACCTTTCTGATGGATCACTTAAAGCTGATGTAAGTTAATCTACGATGTCTCATAAGCTTATTTTAAAACCAACCCAAGAACGAGTAAGATGCAGACTCTCCTAAGCTAAGAATACCTGTGTGACTCTAATTCCCTCCATGCCATTCTCCCTCATGAGTGTTTTATGATGCAACATCCAATTAAATGACAATGCCCTCATTTTTCCAGTAGGATTCCTTCCTCATGCTAAGCACAAAACTGACTTCCCCTGGGAATGAACAAGTGTTATGCTGTAAGGGATACTTGTTTCTAGGACTCTTGACTCCTCTCTTGCAAAGCTGTAGCAAATGAGTTCATGAACTGCAATAGTCATTAAAGCAATTGAACATTTCTTCAAAACAAAACAGAACATGAAAAACATTCCCTCTTCTAATTTCATAGGACTTCACTGTGAGTTTAGGAAAGTAGTTTAAATCAAGTGTTCATCTCACCTTTGTTTTCTTTTTTTTTTTTTTTCTGTTTCCCAGATGCTGGACTTGGTGGTCACGCCATTAATATATTGTAATTAGTATCGTGTGCTTAATACAAAAAATGTAACATAAAACTCAAAGTGCTTACCAGGAAGTGTGAAAAGATTTAGGAGCCCTAGAAAAATAGACCCTGCTTCAAAAAAAAACGAAGCCCAAACCCAACCCATTCCCCAGATAAACAACAAACAATTGATAATTAGAGAATGTATTTTTATAAAGGCTGTGAGGCTCAGTTTCTGGGTGTATATGCTATTAAAATCTCTTCTCAGTTAAGTGTTACACACATCAGTTTATCGGTATTTGTGAAATACACATACAGGGTGGTACCGAGTGCTCTAAGAAGCCTCAGAACTGCAATTCAGCCTTCGAAGCATTGTTTAAACACTTCATAGCACCATATCCCAGCCTTCTGGTCATGAAGGTCATGTAACACCTTTCCTCATGGTGTAACCAGGATTACTGCACATGGTCATCACCTTTCACCTGTGAAATCTGTGCAAACAGTGCTGGGCAAAGTCAGAGAGGAGCTTGTCCTAAGTCAGCCTTGGCTCATGTCAAAGATCCCCCACGAAAGACAATGCCTGAGGAACAGGTGCCAGAATCGGAGCAATACAGAGAACTTGTAAGGAGCTCACTATTCACTAGCAGGCCTGCAGGCCACAGGCTGCTTATCCCAATGCATAAAACAAGTGCCCTTACACATATCAACAAGGAAAACATGAACAGTCTTCATGTCTTCATGTATTTTAAGCGAGCACTGGTTCTGTGTTCACAATATTAATGGTTATGAGTGACCTAACACTTTGTTTCGGCTTTAAAAAAAGTGAGAAAATGCCATTAAGTTCAATTTATGAATGTGAAAATGAGTTAGGAAAAGCTTAACACCGGTCTGAGTATTCACAGCAACATACTGGTACTCTTCTGCTAGAGATGTGCTGTCTCTCAGGGAGTTGTTTCTCATGTTTATGTTCATGTGACTTTTCAGATGAGAACAATTTCACTTATTTCTGTTCATGAAATTTAAGTTTCTCATGCAAAAAGGATTAAAGAAAGACTTCAAGGATGTTAAATTGTTAACTGACATGTGAGTTATGACAGCCTATATAAACTTCTTCTAAAGCAATCTTTGGGAATTGTTAAAACACATTTCCAACATTTGACAAAAATAGCTTTCAGACCAGTGATACTTGCTAAAATACATGCAAATCTACTGCATTAATATTATGAAACAAAGAATCCAAACACAAGAGTTCTTTGATACCTTAGATACAAAAACATGAGATTCCCAGTTCACAGCAAAAATCCAATAGTCTGCCTTGCAAACCCTATCTGCAACCTAATCAATGGAACTGCCAGTTGGTCACACCAGGTCAGATCCCAGGATCTGACAATTTCATTTCATATTCTCTCTTCACTTATTTTCCTGCAGAGATTTCCACCACTCTGTAAAGAAAATGCACGTAACGCTTTGCGAATTCTAAAACATTTAATGAAACATCACACAAGCATTCAGAGTGACAAGTTAAGTAACCTTAACTTAAAGCAGACCTTGAGCTACAGCATACCAAAAAATATATTTGGCTTTTACAACAGCATAATTCATAATTTGAAAAACAAGATTTAAAAATTGGGTGCTTTGTTAGGTTAGGACTTAGCTTTCAATGATATTAAAGTGTATTACTCTAGCACTCCTTTCCATTTGCCTTCTTCCACCCTCATGTGAGTTCACATTTTACTAAAGAAGCTCTGAACCCTGAGACCTACAAACGAGTTCTCTGAAGTGGGGACTAATTTGCAGCTGCATAAACATATCTGCACTGCTTTTCCTACACTTCACCTCTTCACAGAAATTTCCCACATTTCAAATAATAAAGGCAAACATGGCACAGTACGAGAAACAGTCCTGGTGTTCAAAAATGGTTAGCAGAAAGACATTTAGAAACATAAAACATTAGTCTGTTTTCCCTGTTTTTTGGTAAAAGAGAAGAGACATTAGAAACAAAGACAAAACCTGTTTTTTGTACGAAAATTTGTTAAAAATTGGCAGTGTGTTTGGATGGTTTGCTACAAGTGCAGAAGATGGATTAGTGCAACCACTGGCTAAACCGCTTGCACTGAGCCTTCACGGTGCTCTATGAAGAAGCAAGATATAACAGTGACCTAAATATATTATTTAATAGGTAATATTCTAATATTCTTGGCCATCAGCTCTCAGCATACCACTGCCAAGGTTCCTCATACCCTGTAAAACAACTACCAATCTTCTCTAAGAACTTTTTTTTTTGTTAGAAACTGACTATATAAAAAACCTCTTGCATTAAAAATTAAAATATCTAGTATTTTTTAATCCAGAGTTATTTTCTTAAAACACATTCTAAGAGAAAAGAATGCTTGCATTCAGTCCAAATCATATTAATAAAAACATTAAAGTAGAACAGATTTCCCTCACCCGGGATAAGTAACTGAGGATCACAAGGTCAGGAGTTCATGACTCAAATCCTCTTTTGGATGCAAAGACCAATATTTCATCATGTTTCCTTCTTAACTCCTTACTATTTCCTTATGGAATTCACAGTCTAAGCAAGAAAGAACTTTTGCTCTGATGAAAATAAATCTGTCCCATTAAAAAATACACATTAACCCCAGCTATTAACTTAGAGGACTACTAGCAACTTCTCCTTTGCAAAATGACTATAAAGTTTGAAATGATTCAGTCTTTATATAAATTATTGGTTTTCTAAGTAACACTGCGTAAGACTACAAAGATGAACCTGTCAAAGTAGAAACATATATCAAAGATAATTTTGTTTCCTATTGAAAAGGAAGGTTAGCTGCTACCAATACAATATGTTTAGAAACTGACAAAAACGTAGCACTAACCTTATTACATATTTATGCAGGGCCCTGAAAACACACACTATTTCCCAAAAAAGCAAACCCCAGCTTTAATAGTATTAATTTTCATACTGTTTCCATAAGAGATTTTCAGCCACTTTTTCAGAATATGGTGAAAGAGTGGTACAAGAGAAGTCCTTCATGACCAGAAAATTCACCACGTTGTTAACTGGACATGACTCCTAGACTTATTTTCAAAACTTGGATACAGCAACAGTACTAATAATAACTTTCTCATGTAATTCATGGAAGGGCACCACTCCAGTATCACATACTCTGCAAATGCACAGTCATTCATTATAAATTACAACACTAATTTGTGGCAGAACTGAAATATTCTCGAGTAGCCAGAAAGTCTTTGTTTCAGCTTAATCACAGACCAGTATTCCCAAACCATGGCATATGTCACACAGCACAATGTAGGCTACTCTTCTAGCTTAGCACAGGCTAGTGCCTTTCCTAGAGGCAGTTTTGATGCCCGGCCCTCCTGACAGTGAGGCACCTCACAAAAAACCCAGTTATGAAATCCTGATACGGATGACTTACTGCCATTTTTGGTCATTCCCCCCTGCATCCCCGGGCAGTCAAGAGTTATTAATTACCAAAGCATGGGAATAACTTTGTTCCTAACAGCCTGTCTTGAACTGTCTCAGGGAACCTGGGGTAGAAGGTAAAGCAGTAAAGAAAAGCTGTCTGAGGCAGTAGTTTCACAGAGGGGTTCTCAGCAGTCCTTAGTCACTACTGTTTGATGGGCTGCCTCGGGTCTCCCATGACCTTTTATAAATCTTCTTAATACCTACTCATACATGCTATTCCCATCAAGGCTGTTGCAATCCTTAAGCCTTCATTCTTGCATCACTGGTGCTGAGTGCTCCAGAACATAAAATGGTTTCAGGATCTTCTTGCAACAGTTAAGCTATTCTTATAATAGACTTACTTCCCCTTCAGCTTCAAACTGCCTTTTAGCTCCCTAAGAATCATCATGCCAGTTCTCCTGCAGCAGTGAATGACAGAAGATCTTGGAGATACAAATGAAACCTTGTTCTGGAAATCCACTTGAGGTGGGTTCTAACAGTGGAGAAAGTGAAGTAAAATGGTATGGGAGTGTATTTAAAAGAAAGGGGTGTACACACACACACAAAAGAAAAAAACAAAACACCCTGAAGCTATGATAAGACACTGCTAAGATTTCAGGAAAGTGTATTTAACTGTCATTAAGTCTGGAAGGGAAAACTGATCTACAGTCTGAATTCTCACAGTGCTGGTTACAGCGCTACCCTTATTACTAAAAACACACACTGCTCAGCTGCACATGACAGGAGGAAGAACTTGGGTGACACCACCTGCATTCACTGGCATGGATTTTAATGAAGAAAAGCATTATAAACCACATCTTTCTGCACGATCACAAACAGGCTTCAGCACATGCTATTCTCCCAAAGGCCCTAAGTAGGCAGGATTTCATCCGACTAGTTGATTAAAGAGATTAGTTCACTGAGTCACGTCATTAGAATGAGTGTCACATTTCTAGCGAGCACAAGAAAAGGCTCAGGCTGTAGCAGAAAAAAGAGCTCACTTTACCAACACTAGTGAAGATGTTTTCTATTAACTACAGTGCATTCAAGGGTTGCCAACCAGGATTTTTAAACGACCACTTTTAGGCAGAAGAGACTTTTCTGGATACACTTCACCTCCCTCTCATTATGTGAAGAAGTAGGAACAAAGCAATATCCTGGGAAAAAGGCAAGACTGGCTTTTCCTGCTTTTAATATTACCTATGTTGCTCTCAGTTCATTGTCTCCTCTACCATAGTTTTATTTACTGTGAATTCTGGGTCTTTCCAAGACCAAAAAAAGCAGCACTCCATCAACCAACGAAAGAAACACTGCTGTTTCCTACAACCCCAGGTGCTCCTTGGACATCTTCCTCTTCCCCACGTCCCCTGGTCCCAGCCATCCATGCTAAATCTGCTCTTAGGGCTTTTGTTACTGCTAGAGCCCTATGACGAGAAATCAGTAAGTGGGAAATATTTCACCACTGCTACCCCGGTAAAGCTGAAGACAGCTATAACAAATAATTGTAAAGGGGATTTTTATGTTTTAAATTGTATAATATCTACCTTATGAAGGCGTTTTTACTGAAGATTGACAAGTGTGGGAAGTGTGAATAGTGCAAGTGTTCACAAATTATAAGGATCCAAAAAAAGTTGAAATGCATGTGTTATAATATTGGGGAGAGGGGAAGAGAGTGGAGGTGTCAAAAAAAAAAGAGAAAAAAAAGGGGGAGGCATTTTGTGAAAAATTTACCTAGAAAAAATAAAATGGTACCATTTCTTCAGAGTTTCACATTTTGCCGAATGGCACCTGCAGTGTTTTTCATGTATTTATTTGCATGTACATTCTACAGACATCAACTCTTTAAAAATATCTTTTTGTAACAAGCACTAATAGCAACTTCATCATTACATAAGAAAAATAGAGCACTCTCGTAACACATATGGTTTATTTAAAAAATTTATCTGAGGTCCATAGCTACATAATCAAAGTAAAAATTAATTCGCCTACCTCATGCTTTCTTTAGGAAGTGAAAAATCTTAGGAAATTCTAAACAAACAGCTATTATTAAAAGATATGACTCAACATTAATGAGAAATACAACCAGACTGACTGCTTTAGTACTGTCATAACTGAAAAACACCAAAACACAACATTTTTAGGAATACTGCATATAATCCCCTAAACGGCAAAGCTTCTGTAAATTTAGATGGATTACTCGAATCATCCTTACAGCTGATTCTACTGATCTAGCTTACAGCCTCTTATGCTCTAATGCTGTAGTCTGTTCATGAGACTACCAAAATGGCTTACTAAACACAAATATTCAAACACAGGCAGATGAGTGCCAAGGAAGCTGCAGAGTTCAATAAACCCTTGCTCCACCTCCAGCAACGTGCCATGTGAATTGCAAAGGGCACTCTTCCAAAAAAGATTAGAAAGCACAGTCTGGAGCTGAGAAATTCCTCTGCAGGAAAACTGGAATAAAATAATTTAAAAAAAAGAAAAATGATGATGCATGTTGATTGTAAAAAACCCCAAAAGACTAACATGAAAGAAGAGGGCTGCAAAGGGAAGCTGTTTTAACCTCTCCAATCAAGAAAAGAGACAAGCAGACCTTGTAGGTATATTTAAAAAGACATTCTCTGAGAATTTTTTTTTCTTTATAACAGACAATGCTGTGCCTCAGCAAGACTCTTCAGTCAGAGGTTAGGAATCCTCTTTCTTCTACAAGAAACATAGTCGCAAAAATCTGGACACAAGACGGACATGCTAAGAGATGCAGTTTATAGATACAGCATTTTTACTCTGGGAGAATTGACCGATCCCTCCTGGAACCAAATGGATGACTGGAGCTCATGAGGGAATGATTAACAAAAAGGAAGGGGAAAGGACATGAGCTCAGTGACTGTGACACAGATAACCCAAAACAGATTTCTTAATGTTAGTCTGTATTTTTTTTTTGTCCTTAAGTAATGATGCAGCTAGAGGGCCTCTTATGGATTTTCATTACATTTTTAAACAGAAATCATTTTACTGCATCCAGTATGCTTACACATAGACATCTTTTATGCATATACAAACAAAATTTATCAGTACCATAGGACAAAAAAATTACTCCGCTCTGAGTCACTCCCACCTAATAAAAATATTTTCATTTCTTACTCTAAAGTCCTGACTTATGCCTTAAAGAATCTTAAAGACACAGAAGACCATATGTTTATAAAGAGATTTCAATATAGACCGAAAGCCTTTGTTTACTCATAAACTCATCCTTTCCAGAGGAACAGCCCAAGAAAGTGATAGAGATCTTTACACAGATGCTGTCAAATGGCTAGATATAAACATCTTCTACTTAGTGACAGATATACTGCATGAGGATGTAGTTTAGATCTTTATTCCACAAAACTCTGAACAGCAGAGGGAAGGTTCAACAGATTCCCTCCCCATGCAACATGATATTAGACAGGATAGCAAGTTAAAAAATTTAATTTTGGACACATCGAGACTTCATAAATTAAACAGTATCCATATTCACTTTATTGTATACTTTATTACTATACAGTAACAAAGCAGGGAACCATTACATTTGCCCTTAACTTTTTGGTAGTGTACTGTATAAGCCATGAAAGACACAATATCATGTGCCAATTAATATGGATTTGCTTATTAGGTCTGGGAAGTAAATCTTGCCAGTCTCAGCTGCCAATATTTTGTACAGAAATCTTTTTGACTCCACCCATAAGCAATATTAGTCTTTGAATGTTGCCAATACCACTGAAACATTGTGGTTTGGAAACCACAAAGTTTTAAATGCAAAATATGTAACAGATGAAGCAACCAGCCTGTTTCTTAAGCAATTACTCTTTGTGTAGCATACACCTACTATACTTGGGAATTGTTTCTTATATGATCCACGTTACAAATACTGAGAATCAGTGTCATCCAAAAATTAGCAGTCACATATGTTGCACAGTCTTAAAAGCACCAAAGGGCAATAAAGTCACATTCTGATGTAAGCTAGACAACAGAAGTATGTAATTTCATTTAAAACGCTGAAGTAGTATGGCCCATCTGCAGAAACCATACCGTTTCCAAAGACTATACAGACACAAGTATCTGCAGCAATTGACTGCAGCAATTACATCTTATTTTCTGCACCTTTCAATTTTTCATGCAACATCAAACGTGCATTAAAACTCCCACTATTTGATAAATGCACAGACTGCTGGCCTAGTTATAATGAATTCACAAGTGTACACCATTCCCTTCCCCCCCAGCTACAAAGCAACAGCCCCTTCTACACAAGTAACCCATTTCAGCATACATACCAAGCTGCTTCACAGAGAATTCAAATTTAAGAACTACTCACTCTTCTGAATTCCTACATCTTGTCATTCTGCCTCTGAATTCTCAGTCTAGGACACTGCATGTCAGATATTCCTTGGACAAGACATTTTCTATTACCAGATCTGTTCTTGAATACAAACCTAGGTTGCCCTACAGGTAGAATCTTACTTTTTCAAAACTCTCAACAAATAAAAAAAAGCAAAATAAACAGCATGCACGGAGACAAAAAAAATCTCAATATCAAATAATTCCCCTTTTGTGATCATACAGAAAAAACCAGCCACACTCTTGCATTCTTTAAAAAGTGGTTCAGCTTTTGCAATACATTGAGTTGTAGCAGGAAAGCAATACTCTGACCATAAAACACACAAAACCTTACATACACAACAGTTTGCCCACTTCCAACTATACTGATTGGTCTAATGTAAGTTCTCTTCCCACAGACTTGTTTTGCTCTGTGTAATTAACAGGATGAACAAAGGAAAAGAATATCCATCTCAGTCACCAAGAAAGAAAGAGTACTTTATTTGTACTCTGTTCTATAACCACACTGCATCAAATAGCGCTTTTTCAGCAGTGAAGGTCAGTAGACTGTATTATATTTATATTTACATGAAAGGGCAATCCCACCATTAACACTCACAACACAAGTACTGATTTGGGGAATGGAAGTTCATAAATCTACCACATTTAACAACATAAACCAGGGCTATTGAGCTTCAAAAATTTCCTTGAACAAGACAGTGGCAAGAAGGCAGAATAAGTATTACAAAAAAGGTAAGGAGATCTGTCAGTTGTTGAATAACACTGTAGTTTTAAGACCTAACACTGTGATTTTCTCGAAAATTGCTGGCTTAGATCTTAAACTTGCACAACTGCAAAAGCTGCACACATCAGCCTGTCCTCTTCAGCATGCATCAGCCTGAGCTCATACACAGGTTATCTAATATTAGAAAGTACGCTCCTGTTTTAGTTGAGTTGGGCTTGATGGTCCTTGTAGCATCAAAATGAATATGGAGAACACACAGGCTTTTTTCCTAGTAGTATTTTAAAGTTCTTTATGGAATGAGAAGTGAAAAGTCCTACTCTTGATTCTCACAGAGTAACAATTTACCCCGGCCCTATAACTAGTTCTGCAGAGATTTCCATCTTGAGCTCTCAAATTTATTTGAAAAAAGACTTCAAACAACTAATATTAAGACTCAAGGGTAAAGTAGCAGATGTCTGGAGGCACAGTGGGCTATACCTTCTATTTTTTTTTTTACTCTTAAAATGCATTCTATGCTAAGCAGCTCAGGAAGGTAGAGGCATTAAATTGGCCTATTAGCCCACTTCCAAAATACAGGAAATAACCCATACAAATATTTCTTATCCATCTCCCACTTCTTGAGTCTTCTAACTGGAATACAGTGCAGACAGAGCATATTTTCATCTTTACTTGATTGAGGGACACCTGAACTAGTTTTAAACAAATTAAGCTCAGATACCAGAACTAGTTCTGCAAAAAGTGTATAGAAATTACATTTACACATTTTCCATATAAACTGCTGTTTGCTTTCCTTCTTGGTATTTTATGAACTTCAGTAGCATTGGCTTCAATTTTAATAGTTTGCTATATGATGAGAGCTTCACAGTATACCAATGAAACACAGAAGACAGAACAAATAACTGGCAACTTTGATCAGAGGAGTATCTCAAGAAACTCGTGTGATTCTGAGGTCAGTGAGATTACATGAAGTGAACCCATCCCTGTGCTGGCTTACAAACCGACACTACTACCCTGAAGTAAGTGTTCATTCACATATGAACAAATAAGACTAATGTAAGAAATTTGACTGCCTATGAACAAGCAAAGTGATGTTACTTTAGAAAAGGCTGTTTCAGATATCAAAAGGCAGCTCCATCTATCTTCTTTAATTAGCACAGTACTAAATCAGGAGCCAACTTTTCAATGTATTAGTAATTGCTTGTTTCAGTTATTGGGTTATCAGTACCTTATTACTAACATTTGGCATTTCTTTCTTTGCCTTGTGTTGATAGGTTTCACTGGATGCCTGGCCTACAAATTTGACAAGTTACACCTCTATTGATCTTTCAGGCTGATACTGTTGCCCTGCTTCCAACTGGTGTACTTCAGACAGACCCTGACTTCATATGCAAATTTAGGAAAGACTGTGGTGGTGCTGTGCCTACAAGAGTCCTGGCACCTGTGCTGTGGTTAACAAAAAACCTCACCATTCAAAACTACAATAGTCTTTGGATAACATTTTGGACAACTGAAACTCTAACCCTGACATATAAGTTTTCTCAGCAACTGAGGATCTTCACAAATGCTACCTTTACCTACTGGTGTAGGGTTGGGGAGGAGAAGAAGAAATATTTCTCCCAACTAAATGGCTCTCTGCAGTTCCTACAAACTGAAATCACAAACAATGAAGTTTTGACCTTCTGTTTTTGAACTGCCCCATTGGAAACAAAACCTAAAAATATAAGTACGAGTACACTCATTTTAAGTGTAATTAAACTTCACGTCAGCTGCAATAGGCTGGCTCCCTTTCTCTTGGTGTGTGCTGCCACCACGAGGATCAAAGACAAAATGCAAAGAATACAGGAATTCCTCAAGAACACCTGATGAAGACCAACACTCAATGGGCAAACCTTTCTCCGGTCAGTCCCACTTCGGGGTTTGTTACCCCCTTCCAGACTATTGCTCCTAGTCCCTTCTGAAAGCCTGAAAAGGGTGAAAGTAGGGAGAAGTCAGTGACAAGTCAAGCAGGGAAACTCTCCAAACTGGCTGAGAGTATACAGCTGAGATTGCACACCGCTCTCATCCCTCCTGCCATACTTACATATTATTTTATGCATCCAAGTTTTGTTGAAAAAGAAGGCCTCCTTCCAATCATCTTACTAGTCCACACAACCATAAAACTTTTGTTAAGAGTTCAGCATCCCTGGTGACAGTAGCACTACTTCATTAACACCACACCATTTAAATGCTATGCATGCTGTTTTGATAAACAAATCTATTCACAAAGTTACAACAACAAAAAACCTCGAGTAACTGATTATTCCATTTTTTCCAAAATGTAACAAGAGAACCACATCTTAGTTTTTTTTAAATCAGAACATCAATGCACAGGTAATTTTATGGATTATCAGGGCAGATAGACTTCTCTTTAGGTAGCAGAACAAGCCTGCATCAGAACACTATTTATAGTGCTGGTAAATTGATATACACAAAACTGTAGCAGTCAAGGATGTATTCCCCTGAGGAAAAAAACTTGTAATGATAATATTCATTCATTCATAACAATACCAATGCAGATCACTGCTTTCCCAACATCTTTAGGGAAACATGATGTCCCCTTAAATGTTTGTATTTGAATGTCAGTTCTAATATGCTGTCCCTTCTGCATCAGAAAATGGAAAGGTTTCTCAGCTTTTTTTCCCCTCTCAAAACTTGACATCCCTTTTTCAGTTTGAGTCACTTCTGTCTCAGAAGTTAAGGCAAAACCATGTTTGAAGAAAACTCTTTAGGGAAATTTCATGAAGTTAGGAACACCCCCCACCACACTGAAGACCTCCAAGTTTATTATATACTCATTATTAGCAAGTTTCAAATGACTGATGTCTGCAGTTAAATGCACATCAGTACTGCAAATGTGCAATTGTATTGCTCAAACATGAAGAGGAGAAGCCTATGGGAACACTTTTACTCAAGTTTTCCTCAAGCTCAACACGTTGGTATATACAGAAGAGTAAATCCTGCAAAGCAAAGCAATTGTGCAGACAGGGAGAAACAATGACTAAGAGAGATGACAAGTCGAGGGGAAAGTAAACACACAATGTTGTGTGGCCTTTGAATGGCTAAGGAAGCCTGCGAGAAGTTTCATTTCTTCCCAAAATAATAATCTCTGCATAACAAAACTGCTTAGGTGAGCTCCACACCCAAAAGAGAGTGTACCCCTTGAAAACTAACAGGATTGTTTCACAGCTTGATGAACAGCTGATAGGAGAAAATCCACTGAACCCACACACCAGTCACATCAGAAACTACCTAACCTCTGCCCTTCCTCCTTTTCTGCCAAGGCAATGACAGGCATAAGGCATCACGCATACAAAGCCATGTGGCTTGAAAAGTAATGTCATTTTAGCGTCACACCTCCCACATCCTGGCTAAGAGATTTATTGCAACATAAAGTTTAACAGATAGGATTTGCTTCATCTCTAAAGAATGGATAATTCCTTCAGTAAATTCCATTACTTGTGATGGTATGAGGTTCAAATCAGGGTATCAGAAGGGAAGCTCAGGCACCAGTCAGCAGAAGGGTCTGTTTGCTTGATCAACTAATGTTCTGGATGAGTAAAGGTGATCTTACCTATATGTCTGATGCATTCAGCAACCCAAAAATCAGAGGAAAGCTCAAGGCATGAAGGTGAACAGCTTGCAAAAGAGGAATCAGATGCACTGTGAATCAACATCAATCTTGTCTAAGACAAAGTTGGTTAAAAATACTGCTTTACAAAACACAGAGTAAGGTAGTTACAAATCTGAATAACACTGGATTCTGCCACCATTCTAAGCATTTCCACTTAAGTCAAGGACAATCACCAATCCTCTTTCCTTCCCATATGGCTTCAGGAACAGCAGATGTAGAAAAGAAGAGGGGTACACGAACTGGCTTTAAAGCTACCAATGTCTTCAGTATCTATCTTTAGGCAGAGAAGATTCTCCTTACGAGGGGTTGCTAAAAAATGGACAAGTTGGAAAAACTGCAAGACAGGAAGGAAATAAGTGAACTGCATGGCAGTCATCTGCTACCCAAACATCTAGTATTAATTTCACAATCAATACAAATCATCCCAAATGTGGTGTAAACTGGAGGAGTGTATGGTGGGAGTGGGAAACTGAAGAAAAGTAAATCAAAAGCTGTAATAAACTTTAACAAATGTCTTCAAAGTTGCTGTTTCCATGTCTACAGCTGACCAGTTATCACTGCTGAACTAAAAAGCCTGAACGCAACTTGTAGAATACATCTCCACCAAGGCTATCGACAGTGGTCTTTGCAATTACTGTTTTGGTGGCAACAGGTTTATCTGTGACTTGAGCTGTTGATGGAAGAAGCAATCTTCCTCATGTGTTGTCACAGAATAGCTCAAGAAACATTTAAAGGAGTTAACAGTCAACATGTGAGTATTACAGTGAAATACTACCAAATACAAGGTCCTAGACATATGCCTTCACATTCTGGGATCTATGAATATTGCATCGATTTTTCTGGGGGAAAACCACAGCATTCTATCATCTGCATCTACTGTAACACAGTGTGATGCATGAGTGCCAATCCAGTGCATGTCACTCCATCAAAGTGCTCTATTTCATTTGGCCTTCCAAAAGGAACTACTCCCTACTATTAATAAAGAGAACGTCTTGCAGAAGTTTTAACTTACATCTGGAAGAAGATGACTGAAAACACAAGGGTCTGGAAAACAAGCAACTATAAACTAAAGCCAACTTGGCATATTCTCATTCACAGACAAGATGGGGAAACTGATAAAGAACATCCACTAAGTCACATGAATGTTGCAATTCTTTATTAAGGAACCATCAGGAAGCTGAGAATCTACTTCAGTGTGAAATAAAAACAATGGGTACTATTATGCAAATGCTAGACCAGCCTCTGCCTTGTTCAGAGGTTTCATCAGAATATGGTATTTCATGACCTGATCTTGAAATTAACTACTATGCACTCTCTGTGTTTTAAAAAAAATCCACACTCCCTTTATAATAACATTAACACAAATTTTCTTTTCAAGTTTACTTCCAATTCACCAAATTGCAAAGATAGCTGTAACAGTTTTAATTACACTCTGGGACAAGGCATGGCAGTTTAGCTACAGAATCCTGCTTCATTCAGTGCAAAGCAAACTGTGAGTAAAGAGCAAATAGAGGTGATGCAGTAGTACCTACAAACTGCTGTAAAGAAAGACATTTGGCACAGCGAAGAGGCTGTTACCATTTTCTTTAAGAATCAGGAACTGTTTTTGGCCACAGAGAAATCTACCTGAACTGGCGGAAAAAGCTTTGAGTGCTACCTCAGAAGTCTTGGTGCCTTAGATATATTAAGGCAGGTCTTCCACTCTAGCTACAGTCACATCACAGCTTCTTTTTGACTACACATCTGCTCAGATCATCATTCAAATTCTACCTAAATTTATTTCCATATTTGCAGGAAAGTCATTGAACTTTATTCCTAATTCCTCTGGCTTTTTTTTTTTTAGAGCAACCAGCAATACCCAGAAATTACAACAGTTTGTGATTCAGTTATTTCTGAATTACTGACATGGTTTTTCCAGCACTGACCTCAGCTTAGATAAGATCCCACAGGATTCATTAGTTCTGGCATAGTACCACAGATACAAGACAAGCACTGAGCAACAGAACAGATGTGGGATCTAAAATAATAAGATAAAATTGCATTATGTTTTGAAGGAGATTTGGATCCCAGTTTGTTCCAATAAAAGAATGCAAGATTTTCAATCGACACTGTCATCAAGCCCACTGATGACATGTTCAATAACTTACACTGCTCACAGAAACATCTGTGAAGTGTTGTTTTACAGTCACACATTTTCTAAGGGAAAAAGGTAGACCAAATAATCATATAGAAGCTCTATGCTAAAAATTGTACCACTACATGACCAGTTCTATCACCAGTGGTAAATCAAAGCAGTAAATACTATGAAGAAGCCTGACTGTACAAGAAAATCCTGGTAACATCCAATTCATTAACCAGTAATCTGCTTCAGCTTGGGGTAAATCAGATTACTGACTGCAAGAATGAGCTCTTTCTTCCTTCTTTTTCCATATACTCTTGTTATGCATTAGCAGCAAGACGCAGGGACAAAATTTTCTCTCACAGGAATATGACTGTCCATCTGTCAGAGACCTTTGCTTGGTGCAGTAAGGAACTTGTATTATTCTTCGTTTATCCTCTAGCTCCCAAAGCTGGTCAGATAGAGACTTTTTAGTTCTCAAAAACTGCAGTAGCAATGCAGTCTGATAATCTTCACCATATGGGGTAGTTACTCCAACACAGCATGCTGCTGCCAAGACACCCTCCGCTATAGTACCTCTCATGCTTATCTGAAGTGAGATGAAGGGACATCAACAGCTGCTACAAGTCATCATTTTTCACTGGACTAGAAATAGACATCACATATAGGAAAGCCAGGAACAGCATACTTTTAAGACTTGAAGATATTCTCATGCTGTGAAGACAGGAAACCTGTCTGACCAGTATCTGAGAGGCCCACCACCTCATTAGGCTTGCATTGGGATATGAAAATAGTACCAGAAAGTTCAGTTTCTTCATAGTTGAGTTTTCACATCTTGGATGCGTAGCCATCAGAGGCCATACAGCTGCAGCATTATTGTTACATTTCCCCACTCACAAAATTATTTGAGAAGCAGTTTTCAGACATTCCAGCAAACATTAACATAATAATTTGGACACCAAAGGTAGTAGCTTCATGTAACAGCTCTCTTAAATAATTTTAGAAGTAGGCCAGGCTGTAGACATCTAAACTAATAATTGAAAATTAGATGTTATGTAAATTTGAACACAATCCACTTCTACTTAGACTTTCCATCTGAACAAGAGGAACCATATCAATGGTTCACTCCTTGGAAAAATCCACATAAGACACTAAAGACTTCTGTATACAGCGTAAGAATTATTCCAAAAAAAAAAAAAAAAAAAGATGACATGCAGTCAATGTCATTCATGTGCTATTATTTATTCTATACTGTATATACTGTAAGGCAGGCACAGACCTATGAGGAATAAAGAAAGGAAGCACGGACAGTCATTTAATCAAAGACAAAATAACACATGTTGAAATAAAGCATATATCCCGAAGTTTGAACAGATACCTTTCATGTTGGAATGCCTAACTCTTGAATGTGTATTTTGACACAAACTAAAGTTGGAAGAATCAAACCCTACTGATTGTTGAGTCTTCCTAATGATTTTCATTGTATGGCAGTATTCAGCTGATTTTATTATGTTTTAATCTCTCAGCCTGGTCTTCCATGATGAATACCAATGGATATTTATGATTAGAAAGGAAAATTATGAAATCAAGCAAGTGCTTCTGTCACTATTTGAAGTAGCCTGCTGCTTTAATATCTACCTGTTACAGTTTCAAAATCTTCCATGGAATTTTTTTTTGTTTTGGCCCTTGCCAACGCAGGGTTTGGGGATTGGAAGCCAGAACGAGATGGCTTGTTTCAGCCCAGCTCTCTCCCTGCCTGCTCCCAGAGTCAGCTAATTATCTAAAGCCTAAACAAAGGAAGAGCTAAAAGCTTTGCATTCCAATATGATGGCTCAGGAGAGGCTTGAGGGAGGTGTCCTTTTTCTGGGGGGAGGACATCACTTTTCCCCTGGCCTGGGAGGTGGTGAGAGAGGTTTCCAGGTGCTCAGTTTTTTTTCTTTGCTGCTACACTTCTGTCCTCCGGCTGCTTGGGTGGCAGGCTCTGCTTGCTGGGCTGGTGGCAGCACTGCGAGGGGGGTCCTGGCTCACCCCCCGACTCCTCATGCCCTGGGCCGTTCTTAGGAGAGCAAACCACCACTGGAGTCATGGAGGGGCCGGTGTCATCTGCAGAGGAGTTGCTAACCAGCACCCCCCAGTGCTTTTGGGCAAAAGAAAGTGTGAGAGGGTCCTTGCACTGCCCACGGGAAAGCTTTCGGCCCGTCCCTGTGGCCACCATTCCCAGGTGAGCTTTCAGAACCAGCACCTCTCCCTACCTGTGTTTTTTGCAGAGAGGACCTGCTTTGTTTGAAAGTTTTGGCTACCATGTTGCTGTTTGTTCTGTTCTGGTTTTGGTTATATATATATATATTTGTACCAAAGAACTGTTATCCTCTTCTCTGTGTTTTCTGATTAAAGTCTCTTAATTTCAAAGGTTGTAGTAGTCTGAGGAGAGACCCCCTTTCTAGTCCAGAAGAATTCCTCACTTTTCCTCACAGACATCTTGGTTTCTCTTTAAAACTAAGACATTACATTAATTTTTTCAGCATCCTGCCGTTGACTCAGGGTTTGCATACTGCATTTCATGGACTTCATGAAAGAAACTACATTTTCAGTTTTAAGGCTCAGAATAAAAGTGCCCTTAAAAAATGTAAAATTAATTCAAATAAAATACATGAATGAACTATTACCATCACTTAAATGCGTATCTAAAGACTGAATCAGGTACTAACTGTTATAAATACCACTAAAACAAAAATAAAGAATATTGCTCTTGAAGGAATATTCAGACTGTGCAACACAACACTTCTGCGTGTAAGTCTTTGTCAATGCTGACCATGTGACTCCAACTGAAGTTGGCAGAAGATGAAACCACTCAGTACTTTTGATGACATGTACCATAATTAGGCTAAAAAATCAGACCTTCAAGAAAATAATTTTCTGCCATTCCTCTGGGACTCAGCTCCCTCTTCCAACCTGAGCAATAAATTCCAGACTGATGGCACTGCAGAATTAAGTTCACACTTGAGATTCCTGCAGTCACAGTAAGTCTTACAATGCTGTCAATGCAAGCATGTGTTTTACATACTTGCACATTACACCAACTTAGAACTTCATATATTACAGCATAATCAGTAACACAACTGCTCCTATACTTAAAAGTCATTTTTACTCCTCCACAGTTTACGTTCACAATCTATTTTGGAAATTCTTTTAAAAGAAAACTCATGTTTGCTCCACAGGAAGGGTCCCTGTGTGGAGAGTTAATTAAAATACTAGAAGACCTGGTTCCAGTTAGAGTATTTATCAGAACACCCACAGAGGAAGGGCTACCCTTTTAAATGTTAAATACACTGTCAACCTCCAAAGGGGGTCAAGAAAGATTTTCAAGCCATGTGAGGCTCTGAAAAAAACATGTACACCTCAGAATCAAAAAACAGACTGTTTATTATGGGATGACAGACTCAATCAAGTATTTTATAAATTGAGATAATTCTTAGCCCACATTTAGCATGAGTTAAAGAAAAAGAATATCCCAATGTGTTCATAGAGACTTAATGCTTCAGTCAAATACCTATTAATAACGAAGAGGACCACGAAGGTAAGAACTCTCCTTTTATGCTAGTAAAAGGTTAGAAATAGAGTGGATTTCCAACATGTAACACATACAACAATTCTGACCATAAGCAGTTTTTAACAGATGTTAGCCTTCTTAACTGCTATAAAAAAAGCCACCGAACAGCTGACCAAAAATAAGTGTTAATTGATTAAGTGCTTGGATTTAAGAGTTTTAAATTTTCAGTTAGGCTCTTTTATGGTAAAGATTGTTTCAAAATCTGAATGATAAGTAACTTTACAACCATAAACAAAGAACGCAAAAAAGTAACAAGTCCAGCTGATGTGAAAGACAGAGTTCATAAAAGGTTTAAGCAACTGCCTGTAAGATCTAACATAGTACAGAAGACACTTTTGGAACACAGCCAGTAAAAAAAATAAAAGAAAAACAAAAAACAACTAACAAAAAAAAACCACCACCAAAAAACCCCCAAAAATCAAAACCCAACAACATCGTGAGATAATTTTTTTCTCTGTGCTGGTCTGTAGTAGCAGTAAATATTCAATTGGCCTAACATTTCATTTTGATAAAGCACTTTCAGCTTACTGAAACTATCAATTTAAGTAAGCAGCTTGTTTCTTTTTTAAGAAAACGAGAGGGAAGTAGACAATTTCAATCACCCCAAACCCAGACTATATAGAGATGAAAAGGATCAAGCAAAATACTGCTGTTTCCAAAGTATCTCAAATTAACACAATTTTTTTGCAAGAAAACATAATAGCACCATGCTCTTCTCCACCAGGCTAGACCAAGACATGGTTAAGCTAGTCCCACTGTTTAACATTCACCCAGAAATGCTGAGTTACACTCTTTACCTTAAAACAGTAACAGAAAATACTGCCCTGTGTGTCAGCACAAGTTAATTCTTTAAACAGAGATTCTTGCCTTCTTCACAATGTGATCTAAATAGTTCTTAATACTTATAGGAGAACTCCCGACAAGAAGGATCCAGGCATGTCCTGCAAATCACCACAGATAACAGAATGTCAATCACATTCACTGTTACTCTATGAAATAACCTCAAGGCCTCAGAAAATAAAGGTTTTTTCAGGTGAGATCCTGTTTTTTAAATTATGCACATTTTGAGAAAAATCATGTTATATCAAGCACTGGACTGGTATCTGCTACCTAAAGTCAATGAATCAGTAATAACTTATTTGCTGAATTAAAAAATAAATATTTGAAGGATATTGATAGCAAACACACTTGATTAAGTTAAGGCTTATGTCAATATAAGATATCTGGTATTATAAGTAAGTAGCACATGTATGCCTGATGTTACTCTGTAAACGATCAATACAACACATTTTAAGTGATTCAGGAATCAGATAATAGATGGATTTCAAGAACTAATTGTGAATCATCAACTAGTTACAGTAAATCTTTAGTCACTGATTAAAGACACCACTGTGAATAATGCTAGCTTATCAAAAGACTGAAGTGTGGATGAAATCAACGTTGCAGAACAGCAACTCTGATAAACACGGTACATTCAAATAATATTCCTCAATGAGCCACTGCAAGGTCATATCTCTGGAATCAGCAGAGGCAGAGGACAAAGATTTTTATATGCCAGTTTCAGAAAGACTTGGATATATACACTAATTATGAACTGTCTGATGAACAAGGTAAAAAAATAATTCCTCCAGAAAATAAATACAAATAAAAACACCATTAAAAGCAGGCACTGCCAACCTCTGACATGTTGGAAAAACAGTCAGACAAGAGCAATAGGTGGTGAACACATTTAGCTTTTAAGGACTATTTTCCAGACTGTTTTCTTTCAAGGAATGGAATAACTATGTGAGTTATAGCTACAAACAAACTGAAGAAAGCAAGTGTAGTATGAATTCCAATGCAGCAAAAGATGGAGTTGGTGAGTGGGACAGTGCATGTCCTATTCTGAACTAGGGTCCCAAACAATACTACTGCTTGAACACATTGTATGAAGTAATAGTGTAATATTCATGTTAAAATTCAAGCAACTTATTAGTTTAGAGCACAGAGACTATGAGGAAGTAAAGTGATTTCTTGGTTACATGGACAATCATATGGAAAAATCTTACTAGTCACTTCCGGACTTTCAGTCTAATTATTCATAAATTCCTAAAATCTGCTCCATTGTATGACTTCTTACCTCATGCTGATGAAGCAGCTATCAATACCAAAATCTTTATCAGTCTAACTTTAGAGAGAACTGCATTAGGGGATAAAGGACCATACTCAAAAGTTGTTGTCTACTTATTTATATGGCACACAATCTACATGGGCTAGAACAGGAGGTGCTGCAGAACCTTGGTAGACTCTGTCACTGCTCACACAACCAATGCACAAATCCCTAAGAAACTGTGCTATTACGACGGTCTCCCCCTAGAGCAGAATTAAGTATTTACAGAACCTGTATTTAAGCATTGTATAGGGAGGTAGACCAATTGTGAAAACATCTGCTCATTCTGTTTCAGAGGAAGCATTATTCAGTCTCTGGCAGATAGATCACCTATCTATGAATCCGCATTAATTAGACAAGGACTACTGCCAAATGGTAGTCGATTTGGAGTCGATTGCTCTTCAGGTGATCCTTTCTGTGTTAAATTATGAGCCACTTCAAGTATCATAAAATCATTCTCTCCATTTCAGCTTTTCCATGAAATAGTTTTCTTTCCACCTCTGGCAGTCCAAAGACATAGCTGACATACACCCGGACCCAGAATCCCCTGACAGAAGAGATTTCTGCAGATCGCAGGCCAAACACCACTGTAGGCAGTTTTTTGTTCTTTTCCCTCCCATAGCTGCTGAGCCAACATCCTCACCTCTGTGAGTTAAAAAGTAGAGGGCCCTTGGAGTGAACATGTTGACCCTCTAAAGAGTAATGTAGTTGCCCCAGCAAAAAAACCCCCAAAAAACAACAAAAAACCAAAACACAAAACAAACAAACACCACAAAAAAACCCCAAACAAACAACCCACAAACAAACCCAAAACCTACAACAAACAAGTAACCAACTGCACTGTTTCAATAATTATCAGGTTCGAAATACACCACTGAACACACAAGTTCATGAATCCAGATGTTGAGTAGAATAAGAAAGCCTGAGAAAGCAGCAAAAGAATTTGGAATAAGAGTGTTATACACTCTGGGTGCACCTGAAACCTCATGGAAGAGGGATTGCTACTGCACCTGATCTGAAAGCAAGATGTCAGGAAGCACTACATCATGCTCAACTCTACCACTTTTGTATTGGTCTTCCATTAAGAGAAAACAAATGCTTTAGAGCACTGAAGAATCACAGAAAGTGTAAACCTGCTCCCCAAATTAAGAAGAGAAATGTATTTACTAAAAGGAGCAATGCATGGCAGTTATTTAAATGCAGTTTGCCATCCAGTCTTTCTCCAAATGCCAAAAGCTTGTGTTCCCCTCTCAGTGCTATTTCATCTATAGGAACAATCCAGACTAATATGAACTTAAAGTACAATTCTGTTAAACAAACGAAAACTATCAGAATTTACATGAAAGATGGGTGGTTTGTTGGTTGGGGGTTTTTTGCTCCCCTCACCCCATTCCAAATGTAAGAAAACACTCCAAAGAATGAGATTTCTGTTTTTTTTCCAAAATGTTAAAGGAAGATCAACTACTCAATCTAAACAAGAATTATTGTCCTGTACTTCCCATCTGGTTTCCTTCGTGGAAATATTTTCAAGGGATAAAAGCAAAACAGTTTGAACAGTTATTCTGCATTAAGCTGTGCTCACAAGTCAGCAGACCCAATGAATAAAAGGGTCTGGAAGTCTATCTAGTCTGAATAAAAGGATCTAAAGCCTATCCTTCATGCAGTTTTCCTGCTTGTTTATATGTGACTAGGTTGCACAGCACCACACATAACAGGAGCATACAGTATACTCTCAGGTCCTTAAGCAAGCTGAAACAGAAAAACATCTCATACATATCAAGCAAATTTTTTAACTGGTTCAGTTTTTCAAAAGAGGTGATTAAATGACTGAGGGGCAAATGGACACATTATGAGACATAAATACCTTCCGCAGCATCTTGCTACTCAGAAAGAAAAGGACATGTTTTTTAACTAAATTAAAATTGAATTTTAATTTAAAAAAATCCCCAAACAACAAACCAAACCACCCCAAAACACCAAAAAACTCCTGAAGCATATCTTTTCACATTATGAACTGGTTCTTTCTGCATATGTCCTTTATACAAATTACTATATTCTTCTGTATCTTAGGTTTATAGTTCATATAAGAACATAAAAAAAGAAATATATCTTTGCAAAGGCTGGTACATATTAGAAGTGCTTAGTATCTTGTTCATATCTCTCCTAGACAGTGAATTAGACAAGTACAGGAAGCTCAGAACAGGCAGCAGATAACGCTGTAAGTCTATTTTGTAATTCAAACATCCAGTGAGTCAAAGGATGAAAAAACGCAATCTTGTTACAGAATCCATTACACTTGCCCTGTTCTTATGAAGATTTAAGCCTATGAGATATGCCAGGATATAATCCAACCACATACTCTTGACAGCTTGTTTAACTCACCTGGAGTCCTCACAGCAATTGACCGCATTCTGCAAGAATGTCAGTGGCTGTGTGTGAGCATACAGACACACACGTGCACCTCTGTCTGAAAAAATACAATTTCAAATAGAAAATTATTCTATAATCAACATGAAATTAATTCAAACACATGAACTAGGAATGAGTGCTTTTACCAAAGAAAAAAAGCAACTATGCTTTTGTTGTAGTTTAGTCCTCCGCAGTATAGGAAAGACATTGAGCTGTTAGAAAGCATCCAAGGGAGAGGCATGAAGATGGTGAAGGGCCTAGAGAGGAAGTAATGAAAGTTACAGCTGAGGTCACTGGGTCTGTTCAGCCTGGAGAAGAGACCTCATCGCAGTTACAACTTCCTCCTGAGGGGAAGAGGAAGGGCAGGCACTGATCTCTTCTCTGTGGAGATCAGTGACGGGACCCAAGGGAATGGCCTGAAGTTGTCAGGAAAGGTTCAGGCTGGATATTAGAAAAAGGTTCTCTATCCAGAGGGCTCCCCAGAGCAGTGGTCACAGCACCAAGCCTGACAGAGTTCAAGAAGCACTTGGATGATACTCTCAGGCACATGGTGGGATTCTTGGGGATGCTCCTGTGCAGAGTCAGGAGCTGGACTCGGTGATCTTTGTGGGTCCCTTGCAATTCAACATATTCTGTAATGTGAAGTGTTCAGAAAAATAAAGATGATTACAAAGAAGGCACTGCCTTACACCATGAAGCACAGTCTACATTTTCTTCAAGATGCAGAATGACCAATTCTCCATAATTAAGAGGACTGTGACATAATAGAATTGGTAAAGGCTCCAGCAACAATCTTTCATTGAAAACTGTTGTGAATAAGTTGCTTAATATAAATTACACTTAAACACAACAGTAAGGATCCACATTTATCCATGCTTTTGGCAGTTTAACATAGCCTTCATTCTTCACGGTGGAAAACTACAACTCTTTCTATTCACTTTAATCCTCATGTGGCAAATTAAATACAGAGTATAGTACATGTATCAAAAAGTATGTATTTTCAAATTAAAAAAAAAAAAGAGGTTGGGAGTGAGGAAGTGATACCCACAGAGAGTGAGGATTCAATTTATTGTCAAGTTTTTATTACAGACATTTCTGAGCCTGCTACTTGCCTCCATTGCATGCACTAAGCCAAATGTTCTCCTGTTCTGCTGCTTTTGAAGACCAACTAGGCAATTTGCTTGAATTGACAGCTGAGAAGAGCTTCCTTTTTGCCCCTTAAAGGAATGAAATATTCTTAAAAGAAATTGTCAAAACTGTATTTCCAATCAGAGAAAAAGTGAGAGATTTATCAGTTTTATTTTTTTTTAAATACTTGGGGGATAAAAAGCCGCCTACTTCTAAAGAGGTTTTAAGCTCAAAAATGCATGTTGTTCCCACATGATGTAAATTCTTGTCTAAAATAAAGCTAAGGATAACAGTATAGAATTTATGATTCTATCTGGATCTGACTTTACTAGAGTAATGGTATTTTCAGAAAGAATAATTTATTACTTTAAATATAGGTGGAATTTATAATTCTTCAAACTTCAGTTTAAAAACAAACAAATGTAAAATACCAGATTATGAGGAAGCAATTCAAGTTTGACTTCAAAGAGATCTTATCAGTCAAGATCTTCCATTACAGGTGATTGATGTTATGTCTTACATTACAGACATTAATTGGCAGCTTTTTTCTTGGATTTTTTGATCTTCTGCATATGAACAAAATAAAATAATAAATATTTTCTTAAGTAGCACTTACTTTTTCTAGTCCCAAGCAGCAAGTGCTTCCTTCTTCATATACCTTATTCAGCAAGGCTTTCAGTTCTTAAACTTTTATTCAATATTCATGTGCAGACAAATTACAAGACACAGGAGCTTCACACAGAGATACACAGCACTACAGGGATAATAATAAATACCACTGGTCAGTGTCCTGGACACGCTCATCCACTCTTGGAAAACACATAAATATGATGTGCACAAACCAGACATGAGGCTGCATTTTTTCCCAGATCCTGTACTCCTGGGTATTTAAAAGCACACAAACAAACCAACCACACCACCTTATTGATTTATTATCAGTCAAAAGAAAATATCCAAAGTATTAAGAAAACCTCTAGAACAGCTGTGTCAGACAGTTGTAAGTAATGGCATGGTAAGACAAAGCTTCTGCCCATGAAGTGAAAGCTGTGTTGATAGCTGCAGCCCAACATGCATCTCGCAGGGCTGAATAACCACTTAAGGCTGCTAATCTTAACAGTAACCCACTGATTTTAACTATCTACAAAAGGCTGCTTTTATTAAGAATATAGTAAGCAATAACTACGGAAATACATTTCCATCTCTAAAAAATAGATCTGCACCTTGAATGAGAGGCCACTTCAGGACTTTTTTTGACTATGTCACTAGTCAGTGGGCTGAATAACTCCTGCTCTGTGCTTTGTTTTACTATCTGTTCAACCCAGCAAACATCTCCTTTAAGAAGAGTGTCTTGTTAGACATTTACAAGAGATCCAAACCACAAAAAATTTAAGAAAACACTGAGAGGTATGGTGAAGACTTCTCCAATGCAAAAGGGTAACTCAGAAGTTTCTACCCCTTCTACAAGGGGGTGACTGCTCTGTTATTTATGCCATTTTGTTTCTCTACTACTATTCAAAAATCCGCGGAGAAGAACCATTTCTACACCATTCACCAAAAGGAAAGTGTTTCTAGAACAGGTTTAGTTGTCAAATAAGTTAAACTTGGTAAGCAGAGGGCGGGCTGGGTTTCTGTCATAGCACAGACAGGCTGCTGGATTAAAAGGAAACAAACAATTCTCAAAAAAAATTAATTCAACTTTCTAAACTCAAATGGTACCCAACTTGAAAAAGCAGGTTGAAAGAAGCCATGACTTTAGGAAAAAAAACAAACCAGTAAATATTTACCCAAATTTGTCATTTCACTGTGTCAAAGAAAATAAAATGGGAAATAAAATACAATTGTGTATGTGTGTTGGGCAGTAAAAAGGGATGAACATGGGAACAACGTTTCACACTGTATTTCTTCTAAATTAGTGTGTGTGTGGGGGGAAAGACACATGGAGGAAGGGAAAACTCAATACTCAAATCCAGGAGTTTCAGATACTCTTTAAAATTTCTGCAGTCAAGAAGTTACAATGGTAATGGAACCTTAAATTGACAAAGAACGTGACAGCATAGTTTGCTTAATTAAAACACTACATTACAATAAGTATTTGTGGAATATACACTGATATATAAAACTTGCCTTCTAGCTGGAAGTTCATACTACCTAATTAGCAGCTGCAGAGCCCATCCTTGCACAGCAGGTAAAGCCTCACAGCACTGCTACACTTAACATGGAGAAAAAACAAAATAGTTCTTTTTTTCTTAAATATTAAGTGTTTAAAGACAACCAAAACCAACTAAAGAACAGAAATCCATTAAAACGGTTAAATACGGGCTAAATGCAGTTCACTTAATTTACAGGAAAAGCAAAAGCTAAGTATTGTTAATCATGGATTGCTTTCAGTACACTTAAAACTGCCAAGCTAGGACTGAATCCCAACACATCCTGGTGACTTCTGCCTACTGATTTCCTCACCTTCAGGAGTGGATATACCACATCCTGTGATGCCATACCTTACAACAGAAGCAGAAGAGCATTTGGAAAGACATGCAAATGATGCAAAGGATTAGGGATTATAAAACCCATTTACTTTATTACATTGGTCAGTATTTGCAGCCCATTATTTCAAAGTCCTGAAAATATCTGTTTCTACCAATTACATATCCATTATCTCCATGTTAGGACTACCTGGCTGTAGGCATCCTAAATCTGCCCAGTTCACTTGCAGACAGGGGAGGGCAACATCTCTCCTGGTAATAAAAAACACTACAAGCACACAGCCTTATGCAGTCACAAGGAAAGTATCAGCACTTCAAGCTAAACTAAATTCAGGCATTTATCAAAAAGCATAAGTTGATGCTACATAAAAGTTAAAATTAACTTTTTATTTTAAAATAAAATCTATTAGGTTTCATTTTAAAATTGGCTTGGATGATAAACTTCAGGATTTGCTGAAGCAGAAAACGCAAGGAAACTGCAATTTTAGTCTAAAAGCCACTGTAAGATCAGAAATCCTCTTTGCAATGAAGTTTATTTCTGACAACAGTTGTTAGGTATACAGTTAAGAAATTTTAAAAAGCATTACTTTTGTAATACACTTCTGAGCTTTCTGGGATATCCTGCTTAAGAGTTTCCCAAATTTGAGAAGGCATCCTTGCATTTGATTTCCATCAATTCAGGGGAGCTATGTTTCTTGATATGTTTTATATAGTTTTGTACGTGAACATGACCAAACATACTCAAATTTCACTATGAAGTCAATACTTAAATATCATGTAAGTAGTTACAGTACCTTTTAAGTGAAGAAAATTACTATCTCTGTTTTCTCTCAATCCTTATATCATTACTTTCAGTTTCAGTTGAATAGAAAAGCTTTTCCTCAGAACACTTTCAGTTTCAGTTCAGTAGGGAAGTGTAAAAGAATGTGTTCTGCTTAAGAAAGTCATCTAAAGTTAGGACAGCAACCAGGTGACAGAGTAAATGGAAAAAATAGAAGGCAGAGGTTAGAAGACAACAACTACCCAGGAAAAAACCCTCTACCTATGGTTTATTTCAACATTACATGAGCCTTAATTATACCACTTTGTTTAAAGTCAATTCCCCTTCACCCCACTTACCCACAAAATAGTTTAACATATGAGACTGGAAATGAGAATGTAAATTGCTTCTATAAAGTGATTTGTAATGTTTCTACAGTTTCTAGGAAATCAGCAGCTAAAACAGTCCTGTAGGAGAGAGTGATTTCAATCCTATGGAAAAAAAAAAGACCAAACAGAAAACAAGACAGAAATCAAAGCCACAAGACTCTGATCAAGCCCTGTAAATCCGTGCAATATGTACACCTAAGAAAAATCCTCATCTCAGGGTTAGTAAAAGCATCCTAAGAATTCTGCACAGGTGAGCACTTTCACTTACAAAAAAAGAAAATATAAACCCCACAAATAATACAAGTGCACAATAATCAAATCAATAATAAATTTCTTATTTTTTTTTAAGGTGGGCATTAAGCAAGAAACAGCCAACTGTGGTGAAAAGCTGGTTTCCATTTTATGTAGATTCTTTTCCTTGCAGAAGAAAAATGAATAGACCCAAACAGCATTTGTTGTTATTCCAGTACAGCACTAAAGCCTCCACATCACCTTTACAGCCACCTGATACGTACACATTATTAATGCGGGAGGCACAGACAGAGCTGATCTTGAGGACTTACTGCACACCCTCCCTTTCACAATTACTGGCTATGACAAAACACATTAAGTGTTTTCGAATGTAGGTTAGAGGAGAGCATCAAAACATCATGTGCAGTACGAGACATTAGTTGAGGGGAAGCTGTGACAGGCAAGAACAGGCTCTTTGAGAGGTTTACCAACATACACTAAAAAAAGCCTTTGAGACTGCATAGTATCTTGGTAACGTATATGCACAGCTCATCACAAAGCTGATTGTTTTCATCTGACAGAATAAAATTAGTGTGCTTTTAAGGAAAGGTCATTTTCAAACATTTATAGAAGCTTCTCTTCTAATACACTACTTATTTAGACTCTAGAGATTCTCAGTGTTCTTATATTAGTGCATTTATTTGCATACCCTTTTGATATCTAGCTCCTTAAAACATACTGTTTTTTCTCTGAAATTTCAATAACGTCCTCTAAACTTGCCCCAGTTAGTGTAGAAGATATACAAGGAAAAATGTGAGGCTATTATTGACAAATCTGTGTTTAAAAAAAGAAACACAAAGCCCATGCCAATGCTGTTGCTCAACTTTGTTTGTTCTGTAACAGTGCTCTGCTGTCACTGCATTCACCATTTCATCTCTGCTATGAATTTCCTCCATGTTGATCTACAAAAATACTCCTCCTCTCTCTAGCCAAGGTATGCTTTTCAGGTTCACTCTGTCAAGAAGACCTTAAGGACAGGGATCCAGTTCTTTACCACCTGAAATGCTATAAAATACCAGGCTGGTAATATTCTTTATTCTAAAAGGCCTTTGTATACATCCTAAGTCTTTTCTTCTCTGAAAGACTGAAGATTACTTTGTGAAATGCAATTTTGTTTTACTCCTTCTCTGACAAATAAACCTTTCCCTATTCTAAATAATTTCCTCCTATCTAGAGCAGCATTTACACTTCTTTCGAACAGCAACACAAAGCACCTGCAGCTCTCCTTACATCCAAATCAAACATTTATATCAGGCCCTGATCTGCCAGCGCTGAAACAATAATATAACACTTCCTCCCAGCAATATGGAGATCAAGAGAACATTTTTTTATTATGACAGAGATTTAATACAAAATTTAACACAGACAGTCTTAGGAATGTTGAGCTTCTTTCAAGGTGCCAAGGGTCAGAGATGGTTTATTTTTCAAATGGCATTGTTTCTGAATAGGTGTTTACTGCTCTGGTTTACTATGACAACCATCCCTGTTATAGACTACACATAGTATCTATTTGCTAGAATCCTTTTGTTCAAACAATTACAAAGCTCTCTAG
Organism: Sclerurus mexicanus; assembly: GCA_013396755.1. Lineage (NCBI taxonomy): Eukaryota > Metazoa > Chordata > Aves > Passeriformes > Furnariidae > Sclerurus > Sclerurus mexicanus. The sequence goes on from VWZF01003203.1 coordinate 206,137, forward strand.
AGGAAGGCCACCAACCAGTACCTCTGTCTTCTTATAGCCATACTAGTCACAACAGACTTTCAGACATTACAGAAGAAAAAAACCACTAAAACTTTAAAAACTCCATTTAAAAAGACATATTTAAGAGTTAATTACTGTGTCAGTTCAAACCCCAGAAGATACATTTTACAAACAATGTTTTTAATTGCATGGAGTATGAATTACATCTTCCTCTTCCCTTTTACTGGCTGTACTAGTATCCTATAGGCTGGTCCTTTATGGGAAATAATAAAGCCTGTGACTTGTTTTTTAGAAAGAGAGCACTACAGTTCTGGTGAGCATTGCTTATACCTTTTATGCACTGCTGTATTTCATATTTTCTTCTCCTCTTACCCACAAACAGGAATGAAGGACTCCAGTAACACAAAACGAGAGCTTTGTTAAGAAAGAAATAAAGACTACCCTGAATTTGGAATGCACAGAGGTAAGCACCAAAACTCAGTACCACACAACTTTACAAAAACACGCAAAGCAAGCTAATGCAAAAGCAAATCAGTATTTTCACGCTAACAGAAAACAGAGATTTACGACCACAGCTAAGAGACCAAATAAGCCCTATGCTCAGACCATAAAAAAAAAAAAAAGCCCTGCAGTATGACTGTTCTGTTTCCTGCAGGAAATGAGATGCTTGTATTAGATACCCCTGTGGTTTTCATACTGTAAATGTATCAGCTGGTACAAATCCTCTGGAGAGGACTATTAACTAATGCTTAGAAAGAGCAGTGGCAACAGCAGACTGCATATAGTACCTTGCAGAAGAGGGGACAAAAGCTGACAGATCATGCCTAAAAAATCTGAAAGCCTAGAGCTGAAGAACGCATCTTGTAGTAGTGGCGATGCCTGAGGAATGTACATACCTACACCCGCTTATTTCCCCTTGCTCCACTCGCTGCTTCTTTAAATAAGGAGCCTATTGCGCATCAGTACTCCTCTCATTTAGGAGCCTCAATCCCACAGCTCATTAAACCATCCCCGGTTACACGCGGCAGAGGAGGACCATCCAGAGGCTACACACATCTTGCGCATGGCCATTTTCCTCCTTTCTACCGTGTTTTCTCTCGGTTAGCGCCGCCGAGCGAACCCGCCGCCCGGGGGCGATGGGGGCGGGCAGCCCCCGGGCCGGGCCGGGCTCCCCTCCGCGGGCAGACCCCGCTGCTCCCCCGCCCGCCGCCCTGGGTGGAGCCCACCGCGCTCTCCATTGCAAAGCCACCGCCAGGGCCAGAAGGGAGGAGGAGAGACGAGGGGAGGAGGAAGGGAAGAGAAGGTGTAAACCTGTCCGGGGGAGAGCCCGGGGCCGGGCACTGCCGGGGGCCGGGAGGGCAGGGCCGGGCCGGGGGTGGGCAGCGGGGAGACAAAGGAGGGATGGAGGGTGCCCCCGGAAAGCAGGGGAAGCCGCGGAGGGGGCGCTGCCGGGGAGCCCCGCGGGGCACCTGCCCGCCCCAGCACACACACACACACACACACACACAGACACACACACGTACCGAGCAGCAGCAGGCGGTGCGTCTGCTTGTACTCCCGCTTCTCCGCCTTCAGCGTCTTGTCGATGCTCTTGCTGCGCTTCTTGTCCGCCCGCTCCTTGGCCACCAGGTCCCTGCGCAGCCGGTGCCGCACCTGCGGGTCCCCGAGCTCCGGCCCGGCGCTGTCCCCGCACGGCGCGGGCGGGTTCGCGGCGGCCCGGCGGGGCCG
>VWZF01003203.1:218472-373248 GCA_013396755.1 Sclerurus mexicanus
TGTGGAAGGTTCATCAGGATATGATTAGTTTCCTCTGATAACGCTTAAATAGCTTCCTGTGATGTTAGTAAAGGAGTCACATATATTGGTTTCAAGTACAATGCATTTCCTCTCACTAATTTATTTTCTTTATTATTATTTAATATTTGTTGAAAAAATAAAGCTTGGATCATTACTTTTTTGTTTTTCTTAGTAGCAAGGTCTAATCAGGCAGTTAGAAGCACAATTAGGAAGCAAAGCATCCACCATCTGTTGAACTGCTCCCGAATTGTGTAGGAAGAGATGAGTCCTAGGGCTTTTCTACCATTACTCCACTGTGTTTCTGAAGCTGCCCAGCTGCTTGAAGAGACAGCGCGCATTGGCCAAGTCTGTTTGACATTTCCTCATGGCTGTGCTTGGGCATGAGTGAAGAACATGAAGAACATGAGTGACGAACATGTGTGGTTTTCTTTGGAGCAGTGGTTCTGTGAGGGAAAGCCCTCCCCTTAGGACACTGCCCAAGTACATCTCTCAGTATCAAGGGCATTCATCCCTGCCCCGCCTCTACTTTCTGCATGACCATTTTACTACTGGATACCCTGGAGTGGTTCTTTGACCCTTTGGGAGAAGCAAACCAATCTTCTGGGTACCCCTGAGTGAGAGGCTTCCCTCATGCATGTGAGTATGTGCATGCACACTTTGGATCATCTTTCTTGTCCATGTGGTGACAATATCCCCAACTAGTACACCAAACCAGTAACTTAAATGTCATTGAAGTGTCATTTTAATTGCCCCTCTTTTTTAGTTTTGGCCACTGGTTTTGGTTGCAAATTAAAGTCTGTCTGAGTTTGTTATCTGTATGAAGTTGTTTTTTGTGTGCCTCTATGACAGTGATAGACTTCTTTTTGCAGCTGAAGACATTGTGCCAATCACCATTGTCAACAGTTTTCTTTAGGATTATGTCGGTCTCTTTTGGAACTGGAAACTACAGGCATCAAGAGTTTTAGGAGTACTGATGTGGGAAAAGAACTCTAATTCACTATCCCTCTTGCCTTCTGGGAAAAACAGATGGTATCTCCAGAGGAGATACTCAGAACTCTTTTACCTTCATTCCTCATTCTTTTGGGAGTCTGGTGATGTTTGTGGGAAGAAAGCAACTGATACTGTTTCTCTGAGATGTAAGAGGTACCAGATCTATAAGAGAGACTCCGTAGCAGGGGAAAACTGTTTTTTTTCCTGCTCTTTTATGAAAGACAGGCTTACTCTTTTCCTACTTCTCATAAAATACAGTTTCTCAGGGCTTCATTAAACTATCCTTTACTTAATCCTGTGAAGAACTGGATTTAAGAAACTGAGATATATGCAAGTTATCAGTACAAAGAAGCTATTGCTGCTCAATTGGATTTTGGATACTGAATGAAGGAGACTGTCAGAGTCCTTGGCTTCAAAGAGAGGGGCAAAGGAAAAGGAAAGAAAATAGTATATGGAGAGCAAAAGTGTTCTGGAAGGTTGTGTGGATACAGTGGCTTGGAAGGCTGAAACAGATGTAAAGGCTTTGAAAGCCATGAATCTAGTGTTGGCTATGTAGGTCTCAAGACTAAAGTTCCATCACTTACTTGAAGCACTTGTGGTGGTTTCATACGTACATTGGATACGTTTCTGCAGTGAGAATTAGGAGAGAGCACAAAATCAAAACTTGCTAGGCTATTATAAACCTTGTTTGATGTATTTGAATTCTGATTGTCAAAGTCAGGATCTTCCATTACACTATTTCATGTGTGATTTTTGTTGAAAAAAACCCCCAAAGAACAAGCAAACTCTAAAATTGCATCATCCTAACTGGCAGCAACAACTTTCTATACTGTTCTTGGTGGTTTCTTCTACTAAATAATGCCAACTTGGAGAAAAACCTTTTTAGAATGAAGGAAGTAGGACTGTACGTGTGCATTTTTCTACAGTGGGGTGGTGACTAAATCCAGCACAGTGCCAGCCAGTGCAAGCAGTGAATGACAAGACAAGTAATTTCTTCAGAAGGATACGATGTTCCTTCTTGAAATCCCTAGACAGAACTTACTCTTAGTTGGAGATTATCCTTTGTCTGAGGCAATGAATCTCTTTACTTCTAAACTAGCAAGCTGTCCTTGTCTTTCTCTCTTATTTCTTTTGATGAATAAAAAATTGCATTATAGAGTGGAAGTGCCATCTTGGAGATAATTGTCAAAAACATGTACAGTGTGTTCCTTCATATTTTCCTGTCATTTTGATCACATATGCAGCATGCTGCACAACATAAATACACAGCTTTTTACAGAAATATGCCCATGTACACCATATAAATTTAATGTCATATTGCATTTTTTAATTGTGCTAGTTAGAATTTTGTCTGTTTAGATGACTCAAGGGGCTGCTTAATTTCTCAGCAAGCACCTCTTCTTGACAAGTACATTTACAAGTTAACTCTAGGGATAACGTAAGATTCTGCCTGGGAAGTTTCTGCAACATCCTTGAGGTATAAGTAAAGCAAAATGATTTCTTTGAATCTATCACTAAAACAAGTGGGAAGATCTCAGTTTATCCAGAAGCCACTGTCACTCTGAAGTGACTGCTTATTGTCAGAAGTTTGATATATGTTAATCCTATTCGTATGTCTGTGTAAAGTAGCATTGTTGTACTGTGTTCTTTCATGCATGTTTGTATGAAATGCATCAAGTAGTTTATGAAGGGAGTGCACAGGAAAGTGAATCTTTCTCAAGTCCAAGACTAAAAGCACTGTGCCAATTGAGAACTTAATTTTTTGTATTGTATTTGCCAGGGCAATAGTAATATTAAGTGCCTTTTGGTAAATGTCACTCTTAAACAAGGCCAAGTGAACTTTGACATCTCCAGAGTAGGAGCTGTATTGATGGGTTAGGTTCAATGTAAGAAGGAGGGATCTGAACCTGAATAACTGATGAAAGTTTGATCTGGACCATAAAATAAAGAAGGGACATTTCATGGTGGCTTTCCTTTCATGGAGGCTAGCTAACAGTGTGGAAGGTACATGAGAAGCAAGGTCCAATAGCCAGGCAAAACCAGCCAATGTTAGCTGCACTTGCAGGAGAAGAGTAAGCTGCCAGTGATAGGTACATGTGCAAGTGTTACTGGTTGTTTCTGTCAAGCTCTCTTTTTGTAAAACTTTGTGAACTGTGCCATTTACTTAGTATTTAAAAACTTTCAGGAGGAGCTCTCTGTACTCTCCAAGTATGGAGAAAGCTTGTGAGAGAACCTTGTTAGAAAAAACAAAAGCCATCATCCACATCTCCTTACGCATAGTATATTAATTTTTGAATGGAGTCTCTGGTAAATGAAACTCTACCATCAGCACCTATCAAAGCAGAGGACACAGGACAGTTTCTTCTTCTGTTCTGCTTGCAGGTAAGTTGTTGTGGGGGACAAGGCTGTTCCTGTGTGAGCAAGGTGGCTTCTGGGCCTCTGATCAATGCTTGCGACCAAATCTTTTCTCTGGGTTTTCATTGCACAACTATGCCACGGGTGTATGTGCCTTTGAGGTGCCAAATTCTGCTGGAATGATTAGAAACCTCTGCTTTGGAGCAGAGCCATAACACCAATGGGATTGCTTCTGGCCATTGCTGTACTCAAATAAGACACAGGAAACATGCTCTTCGTTCACAGGGCTGTCTTTGATCAGCTTCAGGGAAAATAATTATAGCTTGTAATTTATGCAAAGCGTCTTGGGACAATTTCAACTACCAGTGGAAAACCTACTAAGAAAAAATGTTGTTTTGTATAAAACGTATTTGTGGTAAAAATATCTGTGTATGGCATCTGTGGACACTATGAGGATTTTGGGCATAATTCTTAATTATTTCTGTTTGGCACACAGCAAAATGAAAAGGGGAATAGTGCTCTCTTTTGCCTTTTTTTATGGTTTGTGTCAACTTAGTTCAGCTATTTAGATATTGTCAGGACACAGAATCATAACATCTATAATGACAGCAAAGAATGACCAGTTTTTAAATATGTAACTTAATTTAAAACATAAAAAGCCAATCACTTTAGTCAAGAAGTATTAATACTGGTTTCATTAAACTTATTAATAATGTCAGTATACATTCTAATATACAACATGATGCAATATAATTATTAATTATAGCTATCATTAGTAATAACATTTAATATATCAGTAGTATAGATTTAAATATTATAAAATTCCAAATATTTAATCTAGCTGTATGCCACTTATTTTCTTAATTGTTTTTATTATGGTGTGCAAGAAACAACCATTAATCCAGGATTTGACTTCTTCGGACTCAAACAGATGTGCAAGGACAAGGCATGCCAACATACACTGCAGAATGAAGCAGAGAAGGATAGCTGCAGATTTTCAAACCTTGTATATGCTAAAAGCTGGTGTCAGAAAAAGTGTTTATTTTTATTTTAGAAAGGAAATAATAAAAAAAAAATTACTCCCTGTTGCTCCTTGGCACTTTGCCTGTCTCTGCTTTGATGGAGCGGCAAGCACCCTGCAGTCTTCCTGGAACAGCAGCAGGGCTCCGAAGTTGGGGATGCAATCCTACACAGAAAAAAGCTGCTGAAGTTCTGCTGGGGCTTGTTTTAGTCTTGCTCTCTCATCTCCCTATCCCACCCAGAACAGGATTTTGTGTCAGAGAGGAAAAAAAAAAGTAATTTTGGGAGCTGCTGTTTGGACACCCCACATGGTTGGCTGTGAGGCCTGGGCTCTGCTCCAGCAGTCGCACAGGTGATGCAGTACTGTTGGGATCATTTCTCTATACTAGCTTTCTTCCAGCTTCAATTATTTCATCTTTACTGAATTGTCAACTTACTGGTGCAAGTCTGTCCATCTCAGCTCTTGAGGTGCACTATTTAGTGTTGTCAGAGGGCAAAACCTAGGGATTGTATCTTAACGTAATATGCCGTATCATAGCATCTTATCTTAGTAATCACTCTGTTACTGCAGTGAGAAAACAGGGTTAAGTGTGCACGTCATTACCCCTGTTGCTTCTTAATTGACTGAATCAATTTCCATTTGTCACATGCATTTATTTTTTACAACTCATTGATTACATCATACTCAGCACGTTGATCTGTTTCTGTTTGAAAATGATGTCTTTTACTTGGTGCTTTGTAGCTTCAGAGATATGGTTATTTACAAGGAATGTAACTGACACTCTGACCTAACCCCAGGTCTAAGAATAGAATGTTCAAATTTACAAAACATTGTGCTTTGTTAACTTAGTGCTCTGCATTGCGTTCAGGTATGGGTACCTTTGTCTTCAGTATATTGCCCTTCTGTCACGCTCTGATAAGGTATTCTAAAAAACAGCAGTCGTGGTGAAGCAACCTATGTGAGTGAGACCCAGGAAAGAAATGTTCAGCCCGGCTTATTAGAACCTACTCTATACATGTGCAAAATTTAGAATCCACATTTAAAATTAGGCAATTATCTGATTTTTTTTTTTTTTGGTTATGGATTACCCAGTTTAGCTTGAATGTCATGCTCACATAAATCCAATCTCAGTTTCATGATGACAGTTTTCTGCATGTACTAGTTCCAAAGCTTTCAGGGTTTCTTGGTAATGTCCAGACTTAAAAGTAATTAACTTGAAGTTCCAACATCTGCCTTTAAAGACTTCAACAACGTCATAGAGGATCTAAGCAGCAAAAGAGGAGAAACGACGCAGAAAGAATAATAGTAGCATGGACTTGCAGATGCTATCATTAAAGAACAAGTGGGGAGAAGTAATTGTTTAGATATATTGTGTCTAATGGTATGACTCAGGAAACAGGATTAAACCCTACTCCCAAATAAAAGGTATTATGTACTTATTCACTGGATCAACTTTATTCATCCAAATTGTCAATATTAATACACTGGGAATGTTGCCTATCTTTGAGGGTGACCAAATATAGACAAGAAAAAGGGAAGAAAATATCAGTACATCTGCAGTAAAAGCACATTGAACCATTCCTTTCCCTTTGTAGATTTAGGAAAAATATTTGCTATTGGCCTCTAAGTGAGTTACTAGATTTTTTAATTATGAAAGTGACAACAAGTCAACCTTACATTATCTTTGAATGCATAGAAGAATGTCCCAGTTCTTAGATGTGCTATAAACATTCTGATTTCTCCTATATATTATAATATAAAATGGTATTTAATTCTGTATCCGGGTTTAGGCTGATGATCCAAGTGCGAAACATTTTGATCCTAGTTTTCCTACTTATGCAGATGAAAATGTATCAGTAATTGTACCAAATGAAATTATCTGAGATACAGAAGATTTAAGACAATTGTGATCAGCACTGCAGAAGCCTACTGTTGCTAGCTAAATTAAAATTCACAGATGCAGCATGATCACATTTTATTAAAAATAACCCAACAACATTGGGTTGATGACTACATCAACTTTTCCTAAGAATAAAGACAATTACTTTGTATGGTTCATTAAATTTTCACTCTTTTAACTTCCCTTAGCAGCCTATTTAATCTAGAGGAACCTTATGTTTTTTTGGTTTTCATTTCTAGTGTTTAAAAAGATAAGACCCTTTTCTTAGGAAGTTTGTGGATAGGTATCCTGGCACCTGCAGGAAAAAAGTAATCAGGAAAATTGATATTTAATAGCTATTTTTATTATTAATAGCTCCAGCTACATATTTTTTTTAATTATTTTGAAATATTTACAGACCTTTTTTTTTTTGTGTGGAATACTTGCTATTGGGGACTTTGGAGCCCAGCATTTTGAGCTTGAATGAGTTTCGAGCCCACTTTTTTTGTGGTAAGCTAAAAGAGTCAGGAAATCAAGATTTCTCTTCTAAATGGTAGCACAACTTTAGGTACTATTATCCAGTATTAAAATATGCTTTCCAAAATAGCCAGCCCTTTCTTTTTCAACTGTGTAATCTCAAAATGTTTCATGAGTATTTTTCTTTCACTATTGTTGCTCCATCTTTACATAGCTCGTGCTAGTGGATCTTAGAGATGTGTAGAAGAGTGTAGGGGGAGAAATCATTTTCTGTGCAATTGGTCTCTGAAGACAGAGAATATATTTGATCTGGAAAGGGCATAAATGTTTATGAGAAGGAAACTTGGTTTCAAAATTTCTGAGTGGAAAATTCAAAGAACACCAAAAAGTACTGAGAAATAGCTACTCCAAGTTTCTGTTAGCAATGGACTAAGGCGAAAAGGTGGTTGTTCACCTCACTGTGTGGATATGCCCAAACCCCCGCCAATTTCTGTTGCATGTCTTGGCTCCTTTATAGCAGAAGGGGGCAATGTTGGCCTTAGAAAGAGAATTTTCCCCTTGCAGTCAATCTAACTAAATGAAATACCTCAGGCTGGAAGTAACACTGATTTCATTTAGAGAAAAGAACTGTTTTGTCATAGAGTTGCTTCAGAGGAGGGGTGACTTTTCATCAATTTACTTAACTAAAGTTGTGAGACTATCAGATGGTATATAATGAATTTTTGATCCTGATTCCAGTCCAGGCCATGTCATAGATTTTATGTCATATACTAATGCCATAGCTTTTATAAACTTCACAATTACATTAGAAATATGAAGTAATCTAGGAAGAGATTTTCAAGCTTTATAGCAGCTATTGCATCACACTTTTTATACATTCTAATTTATAGTTTTCATTTCAATCTAGGATTCAATGAGTTATAAAACCCTTCTTCCATGAATTTCTAGCATTTCTGCTAAGAAGAGAAAGATCAAGAAAATCAAGATTTTCTTTTTCTTGCACACTTTTATGCATGTATAGCACACATTTGGACCAAGTCACTACAACCATTTAATATAAAACCCCTGTGTTTGACTGTATTAAAAAACTGCCATGACAGTTCTCAAAAAACGTGTTGTTTCATGAAATCAACATAATGCTACTGAAGTGGTAGAAAATAGCTGAGAAAATAAAATCTAAAAATAAATAAAACATAATCCTATGTAAATAATAATAATAAAGGAATAACAAAGGAAAAATTAATATTTGTTATACTTGTTTCATACTACAGAAATTACAAAATAGTTAGGGCTGGCCCAAACATGCTGAGATTAATAACCAGAAATATTTTTCCTTTTTCTTATTGCTTAATGTGTGTTGAAATAAGAATGCTATGCTGAAGAGGTCAATAAAGCAAAGCTTTATGAGAAATAAATTTTACGATGTAATTATAACTTTTAAAATGGAAGTAAACCCTTGTACTATCAGAATTTTTAGTCTGAAAATACTCTGAATGATGTGTAAAAAATTCAGTGCCATGGAAACAATGACTACTGTAGATGAGTAGTTAACTGAATTATTTTCTACAATAAAAGTATGATATTTCCCCCAAGAAATGAAAAACATTTCTTCAATTATTTGTTAACTAATTTGACAGATTCATACATACTTTTAGGAAACAAAGAGAGATGGATTGCCATTGTTCTATCATTGGTAATAGTCAATACTGTTTTCAAAAAACATTATTTGTTTTTCTTTAAGTTGTATTGATTGAATAAGTCTCATTTATATATTATTTGAAACCCTGAATAGTCCCTCAGCCAGTTTTACAGCTGCCTGCTCTGTGCCACTGAGCCCAGAGCAAAGAAAAGGAAGGGGAAGTACCTGTGCTTTCCTCCAGCTCTTGGCACTAGACCAACATAAGAGTTGCTAGAAAATTATTCTCTTAAAGGAGGTGATACAAAAGTTCAGGGAGACAGTGCCTGAGTGTGAGGAAAGCAAGCAGAACTAATTCCAAGAGAAACTCTCAGTGGTATATGGAGAGAGTGAAGAAAGTTGCCACTGCATCTGAAGAGGAAAGGAAAACTGGGGAGGAGGGAGCAAGAGAGTGGTCAGCATTAGGAAGGGCTGATAGGGAAGGAAGAAAGGAGAGGAGAGGAGAGGAGAGGAGAGNAAAGAAAGAAAGAAAGAAAGAAAGAAAGAAAGAAAGAAAGAAAGAAAGAAAGAAAGAAAGAAAGAAAGAAAGAAAGAAAGAAAGAAAGAAAGAAAGAAAGAAAGAAAGAAAGAAAGAAAGAAAGAAAGAAAGAAAGAAAGAAAGAAAGAAAGAAAGAAAGAAAGAAAGAAAGAAAGAAAGAAAGAAAGAAAGAAAGAAAGAAAGAAAGAAAGAAAGAAAGAAAGAAAGAAAGAGAAAGAAAGAAAGAGAGAGAGAAAGAGAGAGAGAAAGAGAGAAAGAAAGAAGCACAATCATGGGAAATGGAAGACTGAGCTTATCTGATTGATTGTTAAGTTGCAATGTTGCCAGTGGAATCTGGATGTTCTTTCAGTGGGGTATCATGTTGAGATCCTTATGTGGTATAATATTATGAGGAAAGGGAATGAACCATCTCTGATTTGTGTCATTTACTGTGAGCAAAAAACCTGAACGTTAGCCTGATAGGTTTTGAAGCTTCTGTTTTATGACATTACTATAAAAAGAATACAGATTCTTCACACAAGGTGAAGACAAATCCCCAAGAGGCGTGGTTTTGGGAGAGTGATTTTTCTGGGTTCAGGGGTCAGCTTTCCTCCCTTTGCACCTGCCACAGTTGTGGCTGAGCAGCATGCTGCCGTGGGAGGTGCTGTGTGTGTCAGAAGACGTGTTAAAAACAAGGGGCTCACAACTTCATCAGAATTCCATGGCTCTTTTCATGGCACTGGTTGTTAACTCTGTAAACTGGCCAAATGTGTATCTGAGTAATTATACTCTGCCTTCTGCAGAACATGTTAGACATAGTTTGAATTGGAAAATATTTTTCTGTTTTGTTTTATTAGATAGTGGTTTCTAAAACAGCCTTGTAAAAAATGGTTATAGAAAATATGTTCTAGCTCAGTTCCGTCCACATTTTAGTGAAGGGTAAATGACCAGTTTCAGCTTTCTGTTATACCATTATTGAAATATTTTTTATGAAACTGTATTTAATTCTAGTTTTCCTTATTCTCCTCAAACATGTAATATCAGAAATTCCTAAGCTATAGTTTAGGAGTTGTATACGATTGATCAAAATCAAAACTGGAAAATGCAGTTAACATTAAAAATGCATTCAAATGTATAATATTCAAGAAAACTGGGAATAAGTTGTATATGTTAAAAAACTACTGTATCACAACACATAATGGAATCCAGGGGAATTTTTATTTGAGCAGAGGCTTCAGGACTCAACCTCTTTTTATTGTTTTTAACAGTATTGTCAAGGTGTCTTGCATTTTTTGTACAAAAAATACATCTGTGTCCCTTGGAGCTAAAACAATTTCATTTTAACATGACCGCTATTATGTCTCAGGATATGCCTCAAATAAGTTACAGTAATTTCTGGAAACAAAATACCACCTACGCCATAAGCCTCTCAGGGTTTTCCAGGTTTAAAACAGTTTCTAAATTGTATCCACATGTTCTTTGAATGGAGATAACATATAAAAAAAAATGAGTGCAATAGAATAAGCTTAAGTCTGCAGTGTCTTTTGATAGAGTTTTTAAGACTGAGGTCAAGGCTTATAACAAACTAATCTGCAGTCTATCTGCACTGCTTATCTGTTGGAGTATCTCAAGCAAGGCACCTAGTTCACTTGGGGGAAAAGCCTCCAGCACATCTGCACTTTGCTTGGACCAGACTACTCGCAGTTTGGATGGGCTCTGGTTTCCATGCTTGGGGAGCTGTTTTCTTGCATGTCTTTGCACTGGAGATGGACATCAAGTAGACAAACAGTCCAGGACCATTTCTTCTAGAAAGGGCATGGTGTTGTCTTCAGGAAAGGAAAAATAAACACCCTGCAACCAGATCGAACCAGGTTGGCTATGGAACAAATAACTTGGAAGCAGGGTTTTGAGAATGCTGATTTTTAGGTCCCTTCTGGCAGCTACTAGAGCAAGTACACCAAAAATGTTGACTGGGAAGTTATAATGCAGCTTTCACAAGAACTAAGATTTTTGCTAACACTTTGAAGATTTTTAATTCTGTGCCATAGAAGTCTCTCAGGAAGGAATGTGAAGAATCCTGCTTTCTATTTCCACTTATTCTCTTAAACATTGAAAAATATAAAGCATTTGCTCATTGGCACAGCAGTGGTTTGACTTTTAGATAAATAAACAGTTACAGCAAGCTCAGATGGTATTGTCAAGTCTAGATTTTCACATTACAGCTTCTGGCAATGTAGTCATAGTGGTTTTTGTAACCTTCCCCACAAAAAATTACTAGACCACTTCTTCAGTCTCTTAAACTTGAACTTTTAGAAGATGGGTGAGCCTCAGAAAGTCTAAAAAATCACTCTATGTTGCCCTTTAAAAATGTAATTTTAGTCATTGTATGGCCTACACCTGTGCCTATCTGCTAATGAACTCCTGAATTATATTTTGGCAATATGTACATGCTCTCTTCTAAAAGGCTTGGTTTCCTCAACTGAAAGTAATTAGTAAAATAGTAAAGCTGAAATGTTACTTTAAAAAACTATTGATTTTCCATGGGACAAAATTGCATCATGGCCTTAATGATTAACAAAGAACAAAAAGAAGAAAGACATTCAAATAAGACAAATTTTAAAAAATGTGTTGCAACGTGAAGTCCAAATACTTGGCATAATTTTTCAGAAGCATGTGACTAATAACTATATTTTCTAAATATAGGTCATTAATTTGTATATTTAAATGCAAAATTCTCTTTAGCAGTAAGATTTCAAATTGATATTCAAGTCTCCTGTACTTACCAGTCAGAGACTGTTCTTTTGTTACGTGCCAGCATGCAAAGAGCAACTGATTTGAGCCTTCAGCTGACGGTCAGTATGGTCTCCCTAACCTTTGGGAGCACGTAAAACTTGTCCTATAACTTCTGATAGCTGTCATGCTGTAACAAAAGGAAATGGGAATAGAGTTGATAGGTGTTATAATGGAGAGAAAAGTATGTTAGCAATTATGGGAGGTGACATTATTTGGGGGGTGTGTGTGTATTGGGTTCACAGTTGATTTAGCTGAGGCATGTTTTGGACCACAGCAGCTCCAATTTTGGAGGCAGCAGTCCTCCCTGGTGAGTGGAGGAGTGTAGGCTAGTCTTCTCCCTGCCATCTGAGTAGCAGCCTGAGGCACACTGGTCCCTGTGAGCTGTGGGCAGGAGCCACATGGGGCAGGATGAGTAGCACTGGCATCTCTGCTCTCATTTGTAAGTGCATAGGTGCTAGGGATGTAACTGCAGTTTGCAACTTCATTCCTAATCATAGATAGTGTTGTGCTTAGGAACTTGTCTTCAAAATCTTGTAAGCCTTGTATTTTTCCAACTCTGCAACTTCATCTGTGTAACATACTGAGTTGTGAGTTTTTATGAAAAACAAAGGCCCTCCGTAATGAGGCCTTAATTCTTTTTTAGTCTCTGTCAATACATTATGCTATACTTATGGGAGGGTGTATTATCACCTATACCTTTCTCCTCTTTCCCAGCACATTGTAAACAACATTTGCCAAGTGAAATTTTGTGGACAACAGTGTCACAAGCATGGGTTAAGTGTCTAGGAATTGAGCTTTTTACTATTTCTTTTTAGCTCATTGTATTTGCACAGCACAGGTGGCCTGCAGATGTGTGGTAAATCTGATCCTCCAGTGACATGTTAGACATGTAGTGTTCATGCTCAGGCGGTGGGAGTGTGGTAAGTCCAGTGCTTCCGAGAGAGTGCGTGGTGTGCAGTTATGTTGTAACTCTGAGGTTTCCTGGACAAATTGCATTTACGGAGTCTGTGCTCTATAACCACAGGCATGCCAGAAGGTGTGGTAACAGGTAGGAGTTACTGGGCTTACCTACTGATCTGATTAGGCTACAACACATGAGGAAAACCTTAAGAACCCTGTAGGGAGAATTTACAAGGTTCCATCAAGGAAAATAATCCAAGAAAATCCTCTGGACACTACACTGAGAATCATCACGGATCTCTTATTACTTTCTGTTTCATGCTCAAAATATTTTTCAATTAGCAAAACCTAGGATATAGGATGATGATTAAAAGAAATGACTCCTAGCTATTTGTTTTGGAATAAGAAAACAAAAAGAACATGAACTTCTTTATCATGTGTTGTGCTTTGGAAAGAGCTTACCTCTAACTTGTGCTTATAGGTGTAGGATGTGAGATAGAATAGGACACAAGTCTACTTAGCAAGTAGGTGAAATATTGCATTTATGCATATTTATGTGTTAATGGGGATGTAAAACAACCTTGAAAATGGCAATATAAAATGGGAGCAGAGGATATACAGAAGAACTTACTTTTGTTTCTGATGGATTTGTACCTCTAGTGTTGCTTGAGTTCTAAATCTCTGCAAAGCCCACCAGGTTTGCATGTACTTTGTTCTAAGTTTCTTCCCAGCAGCTGAGTGAAGGAAAAAGGTCGTTTGCTTCTAATTCAATTTTACGTTGTATTTTTTTCCATCAGCATTCCTTATCTGTTTCTACACTTCCTTTCTCAGCTGCAGCTGTTTTGAAATAAGCTTTGAATTAACTCAGGGTTTGAAAAGTACCAGTGGAAGCCCTTAGTTTACTACCAGGGCCTGTGTGAATCAGTATGCTGATGGTCTTTTATGCAGAGACTCACAAGGGTGTCCCACAGGCAGATTTTGAACTTGACTCCCTCTTTCTTTGCCACTAACTGATATGTCACATGTAAAATGTACAGATTATGATGATTTATTTGGTACTTATATTGCAGTTGTGCTGAGGGTCATTGACCAGATCGAGGCTCTCTAGTGTAGTATGAAAACACGGTGCTAGTCATGTCCTCTAGAAGCACATATGTGCACTGAAATAATCTTGAGTTGTTCCTGAGAAAGAATGGTAACCCTTTAGTTTAGCAAAATGACTTGGAACCTTGGAGCATGCATGTGTAACTAAATGCAGCTCTGTCATATGAGCATTTCTTCTCTCTCTGTACCCAGTGGGACAGTGTTTTGTAGCACTGTGTTGAAATAGCTTCAAACGCATCATGGTCATTGGTGTTCTTTCCAGACTTTTTGGGCTTATTATCTTTAAATCCATTGCTGCCACCAGAGAAGTAGGACTTGGCAGTGCTGAAGCATGCAGTGCCAGCTGAAATTTGCCAGCATGACACAGAAGGATGACAAACTGGCTTGTCAAATATGAGGGCTCTGCTTGCATGTCAAAAGCCAATATCCCCTTGACACAAAACCATAAAGTTGGTTAGGAAATACTGTCAAACTAAATAGTTTCTGGGTTTGTTTGAACCCTGATTGCTTTAACACTGCCCATGGAATCTTTTGCAGTCTACTGCAATTGTCTCAAACCAGTTGAAGAGGAAGTTTTAACCACATTGGTTTAATATTTTTTACTTTGACTTTTTAGGCTAACATTTGCAAATGTGCTTTTGAAATCTTCATGCATACACTTGGGAGATCACGTTTCCTTGGAAAATCTTTAGGATCAAATGAATTTTCCATATGGGGATCCTAGTCCTTAGAACCATCCCAAGAAGTTGCAATCAAGCTAAAGAGACTGTATACATTTAAAATAGTATTTCTCTCACTTAAGTGCTGAACAAGTGCTATTTCCTGACAGTACCTTGCACATTGAACATATTGTGCTGTGTTTGTTCTGAGGTTTTTTACATTAAATCAGTTGAACAGTTTCTGGTATGGAAAGACTTGGTTTCAAACTTCTTTAATGTTAGTGATACAAATTTGCTATAAAGGTCATGATGAAGTCTTAGCTGTAGTGACAAAGACTAAGTCTGGAAATGCAGCAAGAAAAGCCAATTTGTGAGATTTGTGGAAACCAGCCTTCAGTCACTTGTTCACAGCTTTCTCTTACACCCTGTCACAGAGGTGGCACAATGAACTTCCAAGTTCAATATTATCTTAGTCAGTAAAATGACAATAATACGTGTTCTGTTCCAGCTGTAAAAGCAGATACATTGATTAAGAGGGAAACAGATTCTGTACTAAGAATTACTTTTTTCTCTGTTTATCTTTCCTGAATTTTGATGTGGTGTCCTGAAAATGGTAAGACTGTCCTCCCATTTTAGTCCTTAGATCCTACATGGCCAGCTGTGTATCAAATACACATATCTATGCTTCAGACAATATCTGATCTACTTGACTGGACTCTTTGCAGACAGGAGAAAGGAATAATAATTTTGAGGGTGAAAATTGTCTCACACAAACACAAATCTTGTTCTAGAATTTCGTATTTCTCTTCATTGATAATGAAATTAGACAACTAAGAAACATTTCTGCTACAAACGTTTAAAATAAGGTGCAATGAAATCTTATTCTAGGAATTTCAATAGGATTATAAGAATTAATATGGTGACAGTGACTTTTTCTAGTAAATATGTAAAACATTTTCAGGGTAGGGACTGAAGAACTATAATTTAGATGTAAGTTTTGGTGGTGACTGTAAAAGAATTTGGTTTTTGCTTTTCCTCCTTTTGCCTACCAGAAAGTTTCATTTTGATGAAAAGAACTTACTAGTCTCTATTTTAAATATTTTCATGGATGGTTTATTATCCACTCTCTCTTGGACAAAATTGTTCTTTACATAATACCTTCTCACTTGTATTTAACATCCTTCCAACTATCTTTGTCTTTTTGTATTTACTGCCAGCCTTCATTTTTCTGGACTAAACAAACTAGGCTCTTTTTGTAGTTGTTGTTCTGGTATACCACAATCTCTAATTTGTTTAATGTGCCTTGCTGTATTCCAAGAGCTATCCTGACAATGGATACCGAGTGGATCCAGTGGATCTTCTTTTACTATGTTTTTTCCAGATGATGAGATCCTACTTCATAATACAAATGATCGCTGTTATTTACTAAATTTTATTGGATTTCTCTAACTCAGTTTCTCAAATCTGTATTTTTGTATAATTTTGCAGTCCTGACGTATGTTTGCACTGAAGCTTAACTTTCTTATGAGTGCATTTAACTAGCTATTTTATATTTGTGGGCCAGAGTGATTACTGCAATTATGAAATAGCCAGCTCCAGAAGGTCATTTGTAATGTCCTCACATTTTAATAGTTTATGTTTTCAGCACAGTTCATTATTCTTTTCCCTTTAATCAGTTTCAAATGCCTTCCAAGTGCTATCCCATTTCATTCCAACTCTTCCATTTCCTATTGCTTTTTAGCCCTCCATGCAGATAAAATTTTATCTGCCTTATCAAGTGCAGTTATCACACTAGTTTTAGAGTTCACTGTTTTCCTTTTTTTCCATATTTTTATTGCATTTTTCTTCTGCATACATATTATGTCCCAGTGGCAGGCCTGCAGTTGAAATTATACCATCTTTCCTTATTTTTTCTCAGTACATTTACTTGAATAGTTTAGTTCTTTCTTGAGTTGTTCATGGTTCTTAGGAGGATGATAGCTTGTAACACTATTAGAAGGTAACTAAATTGCAAAAATGGAAAATAAAGGGAGAAAAGCAAAAGATTACTTGTGCAGCTGCCTGTTGAACAGGGTCGATGATTCAGCTCCTTAAGAAACCCTATTTGTATGAAATGAAACTCTTTTTTTTGGTGTGTATTTCAATTTCTTTCAATTATTTGTCAGAATGCTCTCTGAGGCAGGTTCATACCATGAATGTATGGACATATTTTTTTTAATGGTATGATTTTTTGGTTTAATACCTAGTTAAAGCTGTTCTTCATTCATCTTGGATGCTGTGCCATTATCTAAATGTCTTTTTTACTATCAGTGAAAGCACCTGGTGTGGTGTAAAGTGGTGTGAGGCTTATGAACGCAGCTTTACAACACAGTGTCATATTTTTGAACAAGACAAATTATTATCTACAGAATTTTACTGCAGGACAGTTTTAATTACAGATTATAAAAATATGTTTCACTTCAACCTGTTTTTTTCTTCCAGTTCTCAAAAATGAAGTTGCGTCAAATGTCGAAAAGAAAGAGCTCGGCTTTTTTGATTTTCTCCTTCAGTCGCTTTCTCCAATGAGTTGGATGAGTATTCTGTAACTGGAGTCTTTTGGCTTCTTTTACTACTGAACTAAAGCCAGATCTATGAATTAATTCAGTTTTTACCTCTTTTAAAATGGATGAAATCCCAATGAAAGTCCCTTAGCATAGAAATATTTCATAAATAGCAGATTTAGAGGCAATATAAATACAATTACTTGGATGATTACATCTCTTCTTGGTAAAGGAAAAGAAAATATTTTAAAATGAATCACTAGGTGCCCTTTACAGTTCTCTGTGTAAAGACCATTGTTAATAGTCAATGACACTTGGAAAGACAGCATAGTTGGATAAAAATCATAGCAATGAAGTATAAAAGCTCTTTGAGTAGGCTTGTCATTCATCACTTAAAACCAATTAGAAAAAGACAAAAATGCCTGCCAGTAATAATGCTTGACCTAATCATTAATGTGGCAGTCTTTGATTAACCTAATCCATGCAATAAGACCATTCATGAAAATCACATATGTACTTAAAACGTAATGGAATAAAGAAGACTGGAACAGAATAGATTTTCAAATTGCTTTCAAGGACTAGCACCCTCCTAATTGAAGCTGTTTGGAAGATGCACTACATCAAAGGATATGGTGCATGTAACTCCTCCATTAACTTGTGAGCATATGGAGATACAAACAGATGAATGTTGTTGTTCTCCTGAAACCACTTTGATACTTTATGATATTTAGGTAAAATTTGCCTGTAGTGTCATAATATTCATTCTGCTCTGGGTTACAGTATCACATCTAATCTGATTACAATTTTTTTTTTTTTTGTGGAGAACAACTAATTATGAAAATTAATATAAAACCAAATTCACTATAACGTGCCTTACCAGTCAGGATGCAAATGATGGTAATACTAACTTGTTTTGTAGTTAGCACAGGCATCTTGCTGAGCTGCTGGCATGAATTTTATCTAACATCAGTTTCGCTACTATTATTTCAGTTGAATATCAGACTGTTATTCAAATAGTCAAGTCACAGTCAGTGGTTTAAAAAACACTATATGAGTATTTCAAGAAGGGTACTTGTCTTCAAGCTAGGATTGGAAGTTATTTAAAAGCCCATTAGCCATAGCCATAAGGACTTGCTTTAAAACTTCAAATAAGTAGCTACCTGATACAAACAGAGATATGGAACCCTTCTCCTGCCCTTCATCTCCAATCTAGTTAAACAATAGGTTAAACAAATGATGTTATGCTGTTGAAAGTGTTAGCTGCAGGGTACTGCTTAACTATTAATACACTTGTTAGCACAATGTTTTTAAAATCTTACTGAAAAAGATGTTTCATACAAATTTTAATTCCTGTCTAGGCCAATGCTAACAGTGTGCATGGCCCAAAACAGAAGGGACAGTCAATCCACTGCTCTTGGTCTAGTAGCAGGTGCTTCAGTCTTGCAGTCCTAGAATATAAGACATGGAAGGTGTTAGATCTGCCTCATGAAGCTCTTCTTTTCCTTGTGCACCACTTTCTGCTGTCCTGGAGATGGCTTTCCTAGCCTGCAGACCGTTTTCCTATGCTGAGACTACTGAGACAGGATGAGAAGCTGATGTCTCAACCTTTTACTCAATAGTTACTTTTCCCCTGAAATGGCAAGGTTATTTTTTTTCATTTCAATTGTTTTGCCCAGAGCAAATGTAAAAGTTAAGGGAATGCCAGTGTTGCCTTTGGGAGGCTGTTTCACACCTTTGGACAGCCTCTTGTCTTAAGCACTGCCCTCAGGTTTTCTCCATCCTGATTTCTAATTACTTATACCTCACTGAATAAATTATTCTCCTCAAAGGCAGTCATTATTCTTTTTACATCTCAGTGATTTACATTTGGAAAACTTAATTGCATCTTGTTGTCTTTGCCATGTTCTTTTTTAGTCATATTACATGAATCTTTCTATTTGATTTTGTTTTCAAAAGTTAAAAAAATCTATCCTTCAATTATCTTTTTATAATTTCTGTAATTCTGCACAAATTTCTGATGTTTTTCTAGTTAAGAGTCATTTAATTCTGAAAACTATTTATCAGCGGCAGAGAGAGACACACAAAGATTA
Source organism: Sclerurus mexicanus (assembly GCA_013396755.1). Lineage (NCBI taxonomy): Eukaryota > Metazoa > Chordata > Aves > Passeriformes > Furnariidae > Sclerurus > Sclerurus mexicanus. The sequence goes on from VWZF01003203.1 coordinate 237,455, forward strand.
AATATGTGGATCACAAGAATCTTCCATACAGAGCAAACTAAGCTGATTTTCTGTTACCTTATTTCATTATAAATTCGTGTCTAATTTACTGATTTCTTGATTCCTCTAGAATTGGTTTGTAGATATTTTAAATTTTTTTTTTTTTAAAAATGTATTATCTTTGTTTCAGGTGAGGATATTTCCCCCGATAATGTTATAAACATATATATGCTGGTTTCCAAGTGTAGTGGGTTTGTTTAGCTGAATAGTAATTTTTCTATGCCTGTTCCATGCCCTGTGAAATTTATATAGACACTACCTCTCTCATGTACTCTAAGGAGACACACCAGAAAGTTCTAACTATTAGTCAATGGTAACTGCTTAAAGCACACCCAAGAAGGCAGAAAGACCTCTGATTCTGTTAAAAATGTGGCAGATCTGGATCTCAGACAGGAACAGAGTCCCCAATTAGAGGGTCACCAAAATGAAAGCCTGGTCATGGACCAACTTAAACACAAAGGAAGGTTTCATAAGACAAAAGTAGCATAATTACTAGTAGGAAATTAGGAAATTTAAGACATTTTTGCATTTTAATTTGAACAGGATTAAGCCTTCTAATTATTGTGTCTCATTTCATATCCTTCCCTTTGAGTCTGCTCTTTAGTGAATTGGGAACTACTCAGATGGTGCCATACTGGGCTTGAAAGTTCATATACTCTTTCCCTCACTGGCCCCATCTTGTCCTGTCTTAGTGAAATCACTCATGTTTTTCACAGAAACAGCAGTTTTTATTCTCTCTTCAGAAGAGAGGGAATATTTCACAAAATAGTTGATCCCTACAGGGCAAAAATGCATTTTCTTTATAATGTCATTTTAAGCTTCACTTAACCCTGCTGCAAGTAGAGGGTTCATTTTACAAGCACATTGGCTTTAAGAAACTATGTAATTTGGATTTCACTCATTCTAAATATATTTTTAAACTGATTGTAGAGCTTTAAGCTTAGGATTTAGAGTGAACTATGCCTAAATTGGATGATATAACTTTAATAAAGGGAAATAGCCAAGCTACATGAGAGCATCATTAACACATCCATTATGTTCCTGAGAATTCAAAAAGAACTCTCAGGAGACTTCACAAGTTAGGAACACAGCTAACTTATTTAAAAGATCTGTGTCTGTATAACTATGCTTGTTTTACTACAGTCTTGAGATCTAGACTGTATGAAGAGAGATTTTTATCCTTTTAAGTTCTAAAAATAACATTATGTATGCAGGGAAAGTTAGTTTTCTTTAAAACTTTTTCTTTAGTCATCAATAAACCTGCCTAATTCACTTCTCTCCTTCTTCCAAGCTTTGAGCAATGCAGAAAGTTATTAACTCTTGGGCTAGCAAGATTTACATGGAGTAAAGGGTATATTTTATAGTGGTGAGATCAATTTCACCTGCAAAATGTCTACATGTTTGGAGTGCTTGGCTTAAAGCCTATTTAGGGGCATAACTCATTTTATCTAGAAAAGGTGCTGATCTAGAGGCCCTCCAAAAGAGGAGAGACTCTTTATCAGGCAGTGTATGTATGTGAAGGGGTAGGAGTTTTAAACTGAGAGTGGATGAGTTTAGATTAGCTATTAGGAAGAAATTTTTTACTGTGAGGGTGGTGAGGCACTGGAGCAGGTTGCCCAGAGAAGCTCTGGATACCTCATCCCTGGAGGTGTTCAAGACCAGGTTGGATGGGACTCAGAGCAACCTGGTCTAGTGGAAAGTGTCCCTGCCCATGGCAGGGACATTGGAACGAGATAGTCTTTAAAGTCCCTTCCAACCCAAACCATTCTATGAACTCACTGGATAACCTTCATGTTCCCTTTGAAACTCAACTTTCTATGATTCTTGAGTTTTATTATTAACTGGATCTTTTAGCTAGAACAATATTTTATAAATATTTTCAGTTGTCCTTTATTCAGCTCATTTTATAAAATACCTCTGTAGTTCCATAAAAAATTTACTTACAGATGAATCCAGACGTTCCTTTTTCCTGTAACTAAATCTTTGGGTCTCAGAGTGAATCCTTAAAAGTCTTTAAACTTGAATGGCTATAAAATAAATAATTGCCTCATCTTTCTTGCTGTGGATATTAATCTCTTCCCAAAAAATGCGGTGCAAGTTAAACATGCATGGATAAAAGTTCCCCCCATAAAAATTTAGATTCATTTAAATACTTTTACAGTGCAAAAATATTATGGGATAAATTTATATAGCCCTGCCTTTCGGTATTTCAACATTTGAAAGAAGACTTTCGCCATTTTAGTAATTTCTAGCATAAAAGTTATTAGGACATGCTCAGTAGTGAAGATGTTCGTCTTGAATCTTAGGAAAATGATTTAGAGTCTTTATGAAGTAGGCAGTTTTTAAAAGGATGGCTTAAGGGTAAAATACGTGGTATAAAATGAAAGAATTTCCCTTTAAAAGGTAAGTAACAGAGATCACTTATGACTTGGTGAATGTCCTAAAACCTTAGTGAATGCTAGATTCTTAGCATCACTACATTGTAATATATAGCCTAAATAGTAGGCAATATGTTTGCATTATTTTGCATAGATTGAGCTCTCTCTAAAATGTAAACTAAATAGCTTGCATTTCCTTGTGAAAAAATGTTTGTCTCATGCAAACCCAACTATCATGCCACTGACATCACAATTTGTTATTTTTTCCTCTTTTGGCTGAATGGTTTTGGTCACATATGTTGTGTATTTGAAGTATTTTTTTGTCAGATGTTACTAATGTTTCACATATATCTGTATACCTTGTTAAAAGACACAGTACAAAGCAAAACAGAGTAGAATGATAAAATGAAATTTAAAAAAAAAGGTTTTATTTTTAAGTAGGTGACCTCCTCTTCCGTAAAGAAGATCTCTAATGGACTAAACAAATTAGAGATTCCATGGTAGTTTTTTCAGTTGGGATTAATTTTTCCTGTAATTTGATATAAAATACATAAATACATGTACCATAATTTTTTTTTAACCTCCGAATGATGAACACACATTCAAGTCTTTTAAATATAAATGGGATTCCAATTTTCTGTATGACGTCTGATCAGCTTCCTGGGTCCATGCTTGCTCTTTGGCAGAGTCTGCATCTCAGGCAACAGCAATAACTGATGGGGCTTCTTCAAACAGGGAGTTTATTTTTCTCATGTAAACTGTGATTCACAAGTTGTTTCTACCTGGATGTAAATGCCATATTGGACCAGGTTCTATGCAGTAATAGGCTAGCTATGTTCATTTTTTGCTACAGGCCTGGTTCACTGCTTTGGGGACAACTGTGAAAGGTGGCTTCAGTCTCTGTCTTCTTGACAAAGGAGACTATAAAAGCTATGCTGTGATCCAAAAAACTATATAACATTCATATATATATATGTATATTAGATATATTTTTAATATCAATCATTTGGATGGTGTTTTACTACTGTATAGTGCCACAGACATTATTTAGATATGTATGATATCTGAGAATTTTCATAGAATGATAGAATGGTTTGAGTTGGAAGTGGGACCCTAAAGATCATCTGCTTGCAAGTCCATTGCCATGGGCAGGGACACCTCCCATAGGGACACTTTCCACTAGACCAAGTTGCTCAAAGAAGCATCCAGCCTCGTCTTGAACACTTTCAAGGACAGGGCATCCACAGCTTTTCTTGGCAACTTGTTCCAGTGCCTCACCACTCTCACAGTGAAAAATTTCTTCCTACCGTGTAAGCTAAACATACTCTCTTTCAGTTTGAAGTCCTTCCCTCTTGCCCTGTCAGTATATGTGCTTTTTCTGTCTTTCTAGTAGGCTCCCTTCAAATACTGGAAGGCTGCAACTAAGTCATGGGAGCAGTCCCACTCAGGTTTGGAGTGTCCCGGAGAACCTTCTCTTTTCCAGGTTGAACAATCCCAACTGTCTCAGCCTTTCTCCATAGGAGAAGTGCTCCAGCCCTGTAATAAACTTGGTGGCCCTCCTCTGGACTTGCTTCAACAGATGATTGTCCTTCCTGTTCTGGGGACCCCAGAGATGGATGCAGCACTCCAGGTGGAGTTTCCACTAGCACCCACAAGTCCTTCTCGGCAAGGCTGCTCTTGATCTCTTCATCTCTCAGCCTGTGTTGATACCAGGAGCTGCCCGCACGAAGGTGCAGCATGTTGCACTTGGTCTTGTTGAACCTCATGATATTCCCTTGGGCCCACTTCTTGAGCTTGTCACGGTCCCTCTGGATGGCAGGTGTGTCAATTGCACAACTTATCTTGGTGTCATCTGCAAACTTGCTGAGAGTGCACTTGATCCCTTCATCTGTGTACTTTCAAGGGGGATTAGCCAGTTGCCTGGAGTCCTGCTCTGCCTACTGCTATTTAACAACAACATCTGCTGTGAAGTTTGTTGCTCCTGAGTCCTCTCAGAGCACCTTTGGGAAAACAGTGGGGCAAGTGAGTTTGTCATCTGTTAGTGTTAAACTTATTTTCCTGTTGAGCTCATGAGAATAGAATCCATCTACAAACTTTCTGAGACCTAGATTTATTAGATCCAGCACCAAAGATGATCTAATTTTCTTGTTATTCCTCAGTATTTCTTTACATTAAGCTTCTAATGAACAGAACAGTCAACTATCAGAAAGTATGTTATTTATTAACTATATTCATCACATCGGGAAACAAACAAACAAATTGCTTTGCACTTCATGGCATAGTGGAGCACATTTTTCTAATATACCATTCAAATATGACGAAATACCTCATAACTATTTAGACTCATATCATAAATGTGAAATCATTCTCTCTACTGTCTTTGAGAGCAATGGAGCAGAAGAAAACCATGCCTCTGCCACAAATCCTAATGTATGATCAAATGTAAAATAGGTTCCCAATTTGAATATTTTCACCAACAGTGACAGTGTCTCCTAAACAAATCTGAACCAATGCCTGCCAGGCAGCCTGAAGACAAATACTGTGGTGTTTCTCCCTCTGTACCTGTTCCAGCAGTAACATGGGAATTCGCTTGTCAAATATGTCAGCTAGTACCACATTAACTAGTCAGGAAATAAAGACAAAGACTGAGCCAAATCCAGTCTGTAGGAACGATATTCTGTTTTTAACTGGTTCCAGGATCATTCAGGAGTAGTAATAAAGATCATTGCTTATTTGTCAACAAATGCATTTTAACAGTTTCTCATTTAATTATTGCTTGATTTGGATTACTCCTTTTTTTTTTTGTGTTTTGAGATTTCACAATTTCAAAAGAAGTTTTGCATGTCAATGTGTTTCTAAAACAATTCTTACATACATATACCAGGTTTTAGTGGGGAGATTATACAGGACCCTCGATTGTATCAAAGCTACTTAACAACTGGCTTCTGCATATATTGCTTGGCTGAAAAGTGGAAGTTTAATATCTTACATATCATGGAATCAGATAAAAAGACTTGTAGTTTCCTAAACTCTCAAAAATAACAGGTATGTGTGAAGGGATAATCAAAGAAAACCTTCCTGACTATAATTCTGCGTATTTTTCTGGCAATAGTGTATTTTTCAATATTTAAATATTAATGTCCTTTGGCAAGTGCATTAGGACTCAAGTGATAAATCTAAAACATACAGTTGCTTATCTCAAACATTAAAGTTGGGCTGATGGTCTCCTGAGAACTGAGGATTGACCATATATGCATTATTCATCCAAGATGGTTACATGTCATTAAGCCCAGACTCATTTTCATTTCACTTCCTCATGTGCTGTAGGCAGCAAGACTAGGTTTATATTGACATTTGCAAAGTATATTGCAGATCAATATGATACATTTTAAGGTAATTGTCCATACAGAAAGTAGTCACAAACTTGTGAGAAAAAGCTACCTTTCATGAAGAAGTTAGTTTTAGCATTTGACCTACATGTGTACTCTGAGTTCTGCCCTTTCTGTGGTACAATAAGTACCCTATTTTCAAAGCTGTCTATTTTGAAAGAAAGAATTAAACAATTTTTCTTTATTTCTTGGTTGTTTCCTTTGTTGTACATGGTAGCCCCTTTGGGCTTTCTGAAATCAGACTGTGCTTCTTTGGTACAACTCATCAGTTTGTTATTGCATAAATCTGCATATTTCTTGCATATTCCACCAATGGCATGGGCTGCAGCAAGGGATACCAGGATGTGTTTTGCACTAACTTTCTGGTTCTAGTTTTTAATGTAACATTTAGCAGTATGTTTAGTATGATGCCTTCTATGACTCTTCTTGCTGCACTGATGCTGAGACTCCTAGAGCTCTAGAGCTAAATCCAAAGTGGGTATCACATCACTGCTTGATGCCTTTCTTATTTTGGGGTGTAGGACAGCAGAATCAGACAGTACTATGTGATTAAAATTTAACAAAAATACATCAGGTGTTTTAGGTTTTTCTGTGTCATTGACTTGCCATAAAGGGAACCTGCCAGGCTGGAAAGTCTGGCATGGAATGGTTCATAAAGTTCCTTGGCTTCCATATACTACAACGTATTCATGTCTGTTAGAAAATGATGGCACACCGAGTGTGTCACAGCACATAAATATACTTTACCTTCAGCTGAAACAGAAAGAAAATCTAAGCTTATTTACATGCTTGCATCTTTGCACTATGACTAGGGACTACAAAGTTATGTTTCCTTGCTTTTCAGATACTTTTTAAAAATCGTCTATTTTTTTTTAACCTGATACCAAAAAAAAAATTGCCACCATAATTACTGGAAAATTCTGCCAGGAATTTTCTCCCTGGTTGGAACTAGGGATGCTTTCTGTGACTGCAATGATCACACACAGAATGTTGCAATGTTAGCACTTTTTTATAAGAGAAATATATGACCTAGATCTGCTCTAAGAGAAGTTAGTAGGTGACTGACTTGCTGTCAGCGTGAGGGGGAGGATTGGATTGAAATTCTCACACCAGAAAATATATAAAGTCTCCTTTGTATTTTTGACTGATACTGAAAACATTCATTTTTTGCTGTTAGGTAAAGAATGATTTTGTTTATAGAAATAACAATGCTAAGACATTTTCCCAGTAAAATGTTCTGATTTTATTATTTATGACTTTTAAGTTCTACTGGAAGCCACAAATGCGTATTAACCATCCCTGCTCCATGGAATTAAAAATCTAATAGAACAACAGAGATGGTGGATGTGGAGAATGGGAGGAGTGAGAGATGAAGGTGTTTTTTCACTGTAACCTTCTAGTTGATTTATGATGATGAGAATGGAACTAAAATGCCCAGTCTTGCCACTTCAAAGCAGCAGGACCCCACCAAATGCTGCCTCTGGTCCCTCTTGGCATCTTGATTCAATTCAAAAGCCTGAACCCTACAGGCACCATTTTTGTTTCTGTACTAAAAGCCCTGCAAGAGAAAGACCATCTGTATTGATTATTTCTGCAGAATGAGTTCTGCCTCTTCCTACTGGGGAGTTCACCTAAAAGTTCTTCTATCTGTAACACATCTCCTAAGAATCATTCAAGTACCAAAGTGTGGGGGATAATGAAAAAATTATTTTAGAAATAGTTTAAAAAAATCAAACCTTTTTATATATTCTTTTCAGTTATAACTCATGATATTTTACTGGAGAGCCACAGCTGAAAAATGTGTAGTAAGTATATTAATAGGAAAAGCTTCACAACTCTAAGTATTTTTGTTTAGAACTAAATCACTTTAATGGGGCTTTTAGAATGGAGCCCTGAAAGTAGGAAGTCAGTTAGTTTGTCCAATCATCAAAGGGAAATGATGAATAAGTATGATTTTGTAATTATAACAGGATTAGGTGGGGCCCTCATGAACACTGATAAATGTGTAGGGAACTGAATTTGATGACTGGACAAGTAATGAGCATCTGAGATCTCTAAGTTCTTCTGGTGATACAATGTAGGGCTTATGCACTACATTTGAGACCATTTTCCAGGGTAAAAGGTTCACTAGCCTTGAGGCCATAAACTGTGACCAATTTTCTAAGTGTCTACAGTCCATTATGTCATGGGACTCTTATCGTGAGAATAGTATTCTAGTTAAAAATAACATAAATAATTTTTTTAAAGTCCCTGAACACCAATTTACATGACATATTGTAAAGGGTCCCAAAGTGCCTCTTTCTGAATCGTTACAGTCAATTGGACTCTTAACTGGTGTAGTAAGGAGTTGAGAATCTGAGAATTAAACTGCTCCCAATTAGGCTGTAAAACTTATTTTATAAATGAGAAACACACTAGTGATTTGAAGCCAACTTAGAAACAGAGCACTACTGTTTCATATACAGGACTGTGATGGGAGGGTGAAGGGCAATTTCAAGAATAGCAATTTTGTACTTCATATGCTTCTATGTCCAAATGAGCCATTATGTTATTTAAAATCCACTATAATGATTGTATTTGAATGGAGTAGGAACATGACAACCCACTTTAGCAGCAGATGTCTAAATACAGTCAATACCTGGCTTCTTTCTGAGAAAGTGCATCCAAACTTTGCCTTTCTCAGGGTCACCCTCTCACTTCCACTGTTCTTTGAACTCTGAATGCATGTAGAAGATGCCTGAATTACTTCAGTAAACATTGCATGTCCCTAGGTATTTGTTCTTAGTGGTTGTTGCTCACCTGTCAATGACCAAAAGCCAAAGCCAACCAAAACCATTTAGGAATGTGTTCAGATATTCAGATTCAAAGGGCTTTGAAAGAGATAGAAAGTCTCTGAGTTCAGAGATGTGCCCTGGTTAAGAGAGATAATGCTGAGGGTTAGGAGAAGTCTCCGGTGATGTGGGTGTCCCTCCGGCACAGAGCTGATCACTGGGTCTGTGACAGCAAACTAAGCATGGAAAAAATACAACTTAGCTGAAGACCTCGGCCTGTGGTCTGCACAATTACTTAGCAGCAGGAGTGCATTTTCTGTGCTCTGAATGCATCTTCCTGATTAGTTTTAGTCTGAAAAAAACACATTTTGTGTACTTCAGGATGGCTTTGTAACATGATACAAAGGTTTCTCTTCTTTCAATAACTCTTCCCATCATGCTGTGTTGTCACTGATATTTTGATAGAGCCAAGTAGTGCTGACACAGCACATTTTGCAATATGTCTCCTATTTGCTCAACACTACAGATAAATGGTCTTATTCAGAAAAAATAAACAAAATGAGAGCTGCAGAAATGATCCATCTCCATAAAAAAAGATAATTGAAAGACCTGTAATTTCCTCTACTGCATATTAAATAAGAAAGATATCTGAAAACTTTCCTTCTGTCTTCTACTACCTTTGATATTCTGTATTATCACTTAAATTTTCTTAACATCATTCTAGAAGCCAGTAGGCACCCCATTACTGATGATCTTGTTCAATTGTTGCTTCTGTCCTTGTGATGGATTCAATTTCTCTGTGTTCAAGACCAAGCTGAGGCCAAACCTATTTAGAACAAGTCTCTTTTGCAGCAGCAACAGTGAAACTGGACTCCTTTCTTTTCACTGCAGATGTTTTGAGTCTTGTGCTTGTAATTCTGCAGTGCTTCAGGAGAATGAGAAGACATTGGCTTCAATAGTCTCAGCTATATTCTATGGCCATTATCCATGTGAACACTCACAGGCAGTGCAGCTGCGTACAATGGCCTGTGCTGCAGGTCTTGGGAAGTTCTGAAACTGAGTTGGGAGGTCACGGAGGAAACAGGCGTCCACTGGAACTAAAGGGCACATGAGGATGCTTCGTTTGCTTGATAGTGCATTTGGACAGTTTTATGACCCAGAGAATCACACTGAGAAGTAAAGTTAACAAAATAGTCAATTAAGTGTGGCTACAGCAAAGGTGTGCTAGAAATGATGGGCATTAGCATAGTTCACTTGCCTCCACGATTTGAGAACTGCTGAGCTCCATAATTGTGACAAAAGAGTAATTTTCAGCATTTCAGAGATGTGTTCCCTAACTGTTCTTTAATGCTCGATGTGGTTTGATATCAGCTGAGGTCAAGTACTTCTCAAACGGCTAAAATGTAAAATGAAGCAATCATTATTATCTGCTTTCCACATCTATTGCTTGTTTTTCATTTATTAATGGTAGTGAGCAAAGATCATAAAACCACACCACCAGAAAACACAGGTGACTATGAATGGAGACTCAAAAATATTCATATTCTCATCTGGAAAAAAAATTCAAGTTTGGATGTTGGCAGAGTTGCTCACTGACATAATACAATTCAGTGGTTATCTGTTGTATTACTTTTTAAATAGAGTGGCTACTTTTATTTTTAAAATATTACCAATTTACATAAAAATTTTTAATCAGGTGTCTGTGTTTGATTCATTTTACTTTTTAAAACTGAGGCTGGGAAATATTTTTTCAAGCAGCAGTAGAGATGGTTATTATTTATTAAAATATTAAAATATTGTATAAACATCCTGGTTTTTTTCCCACTGGGCTTGAGAATACTGCTAAGTCAAATAGAAGGTAAAAATATGGAGTCTGAATTTTTTTTTTGAAAAATACAGCAGATTCTGAGATTTGGAGTAGTGAATAATGGAATTTTGCAAAAGATTAATACTTGTTTGTTTTACAGTACTGTAGATACACTGATTGCGCTGTAACAATTTAAGTGATTTAGATCATAAAGACAAATGCTTTGATGCCACAGAGAGAGGTGCATTAGTAATACCTCTTTATAACTCTATTGGTTCAGTAGCAGTCTCTGATCTATTGACATCTTCTTGGCAAGGCCGGTGCTAATGCAATAGTTTGCAAAAAACCAAACCTCTTTCTGACTCTTCTGCATCAAAGACAAGCTGAAAGAGGCACCTGTTCAGAGCAAAGGAAATATAAGGACATATCATGACCTTGACATCTTTTTTTCCAGTCTTCTGCTGGAACAAGCCACTTCATGTAGGTTTGCCTAGAAATTCTGTGCTTAAAACTAGCTCTGTGACCCTACAGAAATTTCATGGTGACATGTATCTATCAGTGTGACTGTCTACCTTAATAGCAACATCTTTTTCCCTAAGTCCAGCTAGAGGTGAATTAAGGGCACAGTTGAGACCATTACACTGTCACCCTCTTAACTCTGTCTAATCTGTGACAATTAAAGGAAAATAGCTTCATGTTGGTGCAGTGCCTTTCACAATCCTAGCACAAAATTCAGTCAGTTCTGAAAGTTTACATTAAATACTTCTAGATGTTATTCATTTTCAGGGAATGTAAAAACCGGTTTGGGGTATGATAGTCACATGTGAAATGTGGCTCTTTAGGAACTTACACGTGAAATGTTTAACTAGTAATATAACCAGTCAAAATAAGTATAAATACTTTTCAGCTGATAGAAATATTAAATTCTTTCTTGCATTCAGTTATTGTAGCAAGAAATCCCACTAAGTGTGAATCAATGTGCATTCTGAAGTGGAAATGTGAACCAAAGTATCTTCTTATTCTTGCATTTCTTGACCAGAGACTTCACTACGCTGAAAGTCTTATTTAAGTGTTGGGGGAACTTTGAGATTCTTTGTCTGAAGTGATCACACAAACCTATGGAGAAGAGACTAAACTGATGTTTCACAACTAACCCATCATCACATCAGGGGAATAGATGGCAGGTGAATTGCCTCCTGCTCATGAATTTAATGCAACTCAAGGGCTGCTTTATGTTAAGCAAGAATAATGGGCTGCAGGAGACAACGTACCAAAACTATGAGCTGGCATTGTACCCTGCCTAACTTTTCAGGTTTTGCCTTCTCTTTTGGAGGATGAACTTTGAAATTAAATTGAAACCAATTTTTTTCTAACCCCAAATGCAGGTAAAGAGAAGAAAAAAAAGCAATAATGTCTTCCTTCCAAATGGGAACAACTCTTGGGGGACAAGCATTTCATTTCACTAAACTTTGAGGTTGATCTGAAGTGACCTTTCAGTTTCCCCATCCAACTGAATAAATTAGTGATTCACGCAACTTCTATTAATAGATTAAATTTGTGGGCCAAGAATATTTTTGCTCTTTTTTCCTATTTTCTGTTCTTCTCTTACTTCAAATTTCCAAACCTGCATTTTATCAACATATAAATGCACTGTATTTATAAGGATAGGTGTATATATCAGTGAGTATATTTAAAAGCATTTGAGCTTTACTTCTAAATCTTTTCTTTTAAAAGAAAGCTACTTCTGAATCATACACAGGGATCTTTATGGTGCTATACTTTGCTTGTACTTGGATGTAAAATGTCTTCTCATGAATCCAGTTAAAAGCGATTGTCAGTCTATATGAGCTGCCATTTACAGAAAGACTGCTTCTACTGAATTTGTCCCTGGGTTACAGCAATGCACTAATACCTCAAAAAGGACTCAGATGTTTTTGTCAGACCAAAAGGTGAGACGGGATTTTGACCCTGCTGATTTAATTGGTTTTTCTTCCACCTGTTCTAGGATTTGTCCTAGAAATTGTACAGGAAATTCCTAATGTTTTGCTTGTAGTGGGGAGAATTTTCTGCGACATTACTCCTGTAGTTTTCTCCTACTTTCTCTGTGGCATTTTTTTAGACTTGAGCTGAACTTGAATTCAGTTATGTCGACTTAATGACTAAAACTACTCTAACTGAGAACATATAAATCCTAACCGATACAATGTAATCACAACCCTTTGCTTTTCATGCATTTTATCTATGAATTGAAATGGCTGAGAGCATAATAAATTAATTGGAAGTAATAAAATTAACATGAAATCCTCAAGGTAAAATATGCTTATGGAATATAAAAAAAATAAAACAAAACCAAGCATGTTAAAAACTGTTATTGAAACAGTCTTTTTCCATATCTTTGAAATTGGATGTTATCTTCGCATTCAATAGCTTTCTTCCTTTTGACTTTAAGATAAAAGCACATCTTAAACAAAAATGGGAGATACCTTGGAAAGGCACGTGTAAAATTTCATTTATTGATCGATTTCCTTAAAATCTGTTGTTTGTTCGTCCGGGCCTTCACTGTCTGACGGCGAAGGGTAAGGAGGAGGGTCAGATAGACGTGCTTGGTAGCGGAGCGCCACAAGAGGGTGCGAGCGCCCTGCGCCGCCAGGGAAAGGCGCTTCTGTAAGATCGAGAACAGCGGCGTGATTGAGGTCCGAGGAAAGGAATCCAATGGCAGGGTCGGAGATCAGCTTGTTCCCTCTTTTTTTGGGGAGGCGAGAGCGGTCGGCAGCCGCTGTCTTTGTATCCCAGAAACCCATCGTAAGGAGGCAGCGGGAAACCCCCTGAAGCTTTGCGGGTGGCTGGGAATAGTTAAAAATGGCTTGAACTGAGTCCTTTCTAGGACTTTCTCATACCGGAGAGTTCACGCACCTAGCGGGTGTGTAAACATGCCTAGGAAGTTCATTTTGGTAAAGGAGAGCTATCCTAGGGCCAGACAGCCAAAGGTAACACTGGCGGGAAAAATGTTTCCTATTCAAGAGTTCAGCAGTTCCTCGGTTATTTCTCAGTTCCTCGATGGTTTCCTATCAGTAGTTAGGAGCGACAACCAAGCTGAGGGGCCCATCGAAACAGCTGCTCGCTCTGCGGGACAGCCGCCGGCAGGGTCTACTGCAGCACCTGCTGCCCTGCTCCTACAGCAAACTAACTCCCCATTTCCCCCCTATTTTAAAGTGTTTGGGGTGCCTTTTTTCTGAGATAAAGTTCAAAGTTTGCTCCTGCTGGGTTTGGAGTTGACAAAGCCAGGAATAAATAAATCAAGCTGGAAGACTGAGGGACAGGCAGGGATAAACTGTGAGCTAGGGAACAAACTTTAAGCTAGGCAATAGGTTTTGTGTGCCACATTCTCAAACCCTCTTCTCTCTGAAAGAAGAGCCAATATTAGTCCCCAGTTTTTAATACATCATATTTATTTAATACATTTTTGCAGATTTCACAGAGAAGTTGCCTCATATCTAGTCTGTAGAAAGCATTTTCCTCTATCCACTCTTAGACATCCCAGGACAGTTTTTTGGTGCAAGCTTCTGGAATTTAATAATCCAATATTGGAATCTATTTATATAAATGATTTTCTATAAGGATTTCATTTGAAGCGTATTTCATAAAATATGATGACAAGTGAAGGTTAAAACCAATACAGATACAGAAGTTCTCTGAAATACCGATGAATCAGTAAATAAGAAACGTGGCTCTAATGAAATATTAGTCTCTGAATCTAAACCCTGTACAAGTACTTAATGTGGCATGCATGGGAGGGATAAAGTTTAATCCAGGCAGAAAATCAACTATTTAAGAACTCTGATTTTACTGAAGTGATTAAAATGTTTCTTAAGAAAACAAAATAGAGTCTTGGGAAGTGTTTGAAGATGGTTGCAGCTGACATTTTATCTGATGAGAAATCCTGCTGCTTAATTTGCTCAATAAATAGAGGGAAGGAAGAGGTTTTTCTTATAGCTACAAGGAAAGGTCAGAAAAATGAAGGAACTGTATAATGCAGATCCAGAAATGCTGAGTATTTCCTTTTGAACAAACTGAACAGTTCATTTCATTGTTGAAGTTTCTATATTAAACAAATATGGAATCCATCATAGACTTGATCATAGTCACTTTACTAGCTACAAAAATAGAAATATTACAACTATACTGTGTCAAAATTCCATCCTGATCATCAAAATGCTGTTACGTACATTCTATGGGCATTGTCATGTGAATATTGTAAATTTTCTTTTTTTGGGACTAAGATCCCACAAAACAAAATGTGATCTAAAGCCAAGGACTGTGTGTAAATGGATGAGTAATGAGTTTTCCAGAATTTGGAGGTCTTATTAATCGCTGCAAATATAGTTTTAAATATTACAGGCATCTTTTGTCCCTAACATTGCATTTGCATCACTCTTAGTGCATTTCTACCAGTACTAGCTGTTGATTTTTTGTTATGATACATTGCTTGGATTACTTTGATTGAGACTTTATTTTATTAATAGACTCTTTGTGATACTCCAGAATGCCCTCAGGGCTTGCAAAGTGATGAGATTCTCCATATTGACAAATGCAGACCTCATTATATGCTTTTATTACTCATAATCTTAGTAATTTGGAAAATACTTACTGGTTGAAGAAGTGTGGGCTAAGACTACATGCATAACCACAAAGAGTGCGCCATCTTGCATGTGGAAATAAAGACAATGATGATACAGTTCCTTTTTCAAACATGTTTTAAGTATATGGCATAATTTTACTGCACATTAAAGAAACAAACCAAAAAAATGATATGACATAATGACTGCTTATTCAGAATTCTGTAAAGAAATAACTAGACTCCCCACAGAGATTTTACTTGAAGTCAGTCAGACCTCCCATACAATCCAGTCTTGAATGACTGTGGCTGTGCATATGCACACAGAAGTATTGAGCATGCATGAATTTTACTGCTTCTTCTTGTCAATACACTATTGACAGAAGTTGCATTTGGAAAAGTTAAGTACCAATGCAGACACATAGCAGACTTGTAAAGTCTAGTTGAATGAATATTCAATGCTTTTGTATCCTGGCTAAATGTATGCACTAACATTAAACCACTCAGCTGTATGTAGGTTTTTTAACATCTGTATAAATGTGCTAAGTTCATGCAGCTGTGTATTATCCTCCATTTACATTTATCTGAGGATGTAACTTCCTAGCACATGCTCTTCCTCCTCGTAATCAACTTGTCTCTTATTTCAGGGTAATTTCTCCAATTGTTTTAACATATGCTTCTGTTCTTCTTTTTAACATTTTCCGGCTTTTTTGCTTCCTTCCTTCAGGTGACTCAATGCTTTTGTCTTATTTTTATTAGTGCTCTTCCACTCTCCACCCCTATCATTTATAGCCTCAGTTTCCAGCAGTGCTTTTCTAAAACCCATTGAAGCAGTGAAAACCTAAAACCAGCCATCACTTTGTGAAAATAAAGATATATTATAAATATGTCTGTAAATCAATTATTTTTCTGTTAATGCTTCAAAATGTACATAAAGTGACATATTCCTTTATTACATACCAGGAATCTTGGTGGATTGTATTTTTAATTCTGAAGGGGATTGGTAATCATTGAGAAAATATTCTGGCCACCAGGCATATGATTTCTTACTGATAAACTTGAAAAGAATAACAGAAAGGCTGAGAGCGGAAGAGTGATCCAAGTGATTTGGTTCACTGAATTTGAAGAAGTCAAACATCTAGAAAAATGGAACTTGGGCTTATGTACAGACAGAAGTGGAAGGAATATGCAAGTGGTGGTAAGAACAGGACCAAAAAATGGAGCTTGTGGTGAATAAGAAGCTCCTGGAGCATTGTACTGTAGAAACGATTAATGTAGTCTTTAGATGCACAGACAGGTGAATAATGTAGCATTTGGGAAGCTTTTTGACTTGCATTTGGCTTTTAGCGTAGCATAAGTGGCATTGTCTCTCTGGTTTTAATATCCACTTTCAAGGAATGCCATTAGTAACTAAGGAAAACCAGAGGAATTATTAAAGAATTGGAAAACATGCTTTATAATAGCAAGTTTAAGATGAGTCTGCCTATCAAGTTGTTCTTCCTTATGGAAAGAAAAGAATGTTTAAAAAGATAGACATGCAGGGAAGATTCCGGAATGTATATGAAGAATAGAAATTCAACAATGGTCTCTTTGGGCTAGCAGGTGAAACTGCAACACAATCCAGCAGCAGGAAGATGGAAGCAGTCTAATTCAAAGTAGAAATAAACATTACACCTACGGAAGAGTTAAAACCACTTGAAGCAGCTCACACTTTGATTGCTTGCACAAGACAAAATTTTATAGTCAGTATACCACCAACATATTCAACAGTACAACTATTTTCTGTAGGGCCTCAGAGTTTTGAGGAGTGCTGGGGTATGCCCAAAATACCCTTCGAAGCTCACTCCGCTGCCCCTTGGTGGCTGCATTTGCTTATGGTCCTTTAGAGTAGTTGGTGCTTGGCAATCTTCCCTTACTCCAACTTAATTTATATCAGCGAAGTGGACAGCTTCTCTGAGGTGGCCACTCTGAGATGACAGCTTGATAAAATTATGAGGAAATATCTGCCTCTTGTTTTAAAATTGACATGTGCTCCATCTCTGCTTATGTGGATTTCATTTACTAGCTGTGTAATTTCTCAGGATTTCTGAAAAGTAAAATAATTCGCCCCCTCTCCTGCCCCCCCCCCAAAAAAAAGTTAATTTGAAAAAGGAAGTAAACTCGGAGACATTTTCCATGTAATTCAGAACATTTGCTAAAATTTAAAACCTGCTTTGAATGAAACAAGGACTTTCTACTAGCTCCTCAACAGTTATTTGGCACAGAGATGTGGCTCAGGAGACAGTTCACATTTGTGTTACAACTGAGGGAATAAGCTTTTAGGAGTATCAAAAGGCAGAGACAAGCTGATTAAACAAGTTGAAATAGAATTCAGAAACAAGCAAATAGAAAATGAAGAAACGAAAGATGAAAAAGTTTTTTCTGATTTCCTATGTTAAAAAAAATAAAACAACAACAACAAAAACCTTTATGCTGTGCTCTGAGCTGTATGAGCATGACTTCACTCAGTATTTAAGTGGCTATAGATGACAGCCCACATTTTACTAATTTTGAACAATTAAATGGCAAGATCCACTAAGTTGTGACAAAACTCTTGATGAAAGCAGTGGCTGTATCACAGGAACAAGACAAATTATATGGCTTCTGACAAGTTTCAGGACTATGAATTTAGGAATTGTTTCAAAAACCTTCATCGAAGCATGTAAGAGTTTCGAGCATTCAGCATTTTGTTGTAAGTTCTCAGCATTAGGCTTTACACTACAGTGCTTTACACATCAAGAAATATTAAGGCTTTGGGGTTTTTTTTTTTGGTGAGTAGTGAAATAAAATAACATCTCAAATGTTTCAAAATTGTAACAGATAAGTGTGATATGAGAAAATGTTTTACAATTCACTGCGAAATACTATTACCCTACCTTTAAGGAAGGATAGTAACAAAACATGCAGAAAGGATCTTTCTTATAAATACTTGGTGGTATTTCTTACAGCTAGTACATTTGAACATTCACTGAGGATATTCAATATTTTAACCATAAGAATGCTTCCTTAGGAAACATCTGGTGCTAACTACAACTTGAAGTAGCTCTCCAGAACAGATGCACCACTGGTGTACAATGGTGTCTTTGTTCTCAGTGAGTAAATTTAGGCAGATGAAACAGAGTACACAGAGTGAGGTCAGGAAGCAGCATGTGTCAGAAAAGTGTCCGCTTGCTGAACAGAAAACTGCTATGGCGAGATATGAATCAAAGATAAGTGAAAACACTGAGAGGAGAAGTAATTTCCCATGTTATGCTAACATGTGTGTGAACAAAATGAATACCATGTTTTTCTCATGGATCCCTATCAACTGCTTTGCAGGGGATGATACAAAGTTCTGTCTCTGGTTCTCTCCCTGACACAAAATCTAGTCCCGTCTGTGACCACAGATTCAGTTACCACCTCTTTGTGGAAAACCTTTGTGTACACGTCTGTGCTGCAGCCTTGCCATTGTCAATCGATGTATTTCTCCATCATTTCCATTGGTAGTTTGGTTGTCAGCGTGAGATCAGCGTGACTAAATTGGGCTCTCCATCATAGCTTAGACATACCTAATACACTTCTAGGGCCCCGTAATCTCAGTTATGGTTACAGTTTCATGCTCTCAGGTTTTTGCTGCAGAACTATGCAGCACTCGTAGTCATTTGTGGTGTTGCAGCCCCAGGCAGTTCTTAAGCTTTACATTAACTTGGGCATGCTATTGATCTTGGCCAACTTATAGTTTATAGAAGATGCAGGGAGCTCTTTTAACTTAGGGCCCTTAGTAGGGGGAACATTTTAGCTTGTCACTACCCTTTGTACATAGCTACTCTCTTCCCTGAGAGCATAAAAGAGAATCTGCTGCAAGCCTGTCCAATTTGCTTTTTATAAAAATGTATGTAATTTTTGAAGAGTTTTGAAAGGTCTTGCAGGTTAAAAAAATCATTGATTGAACTGCTGTAAAGGGGGTTCAAAAGATAAACATAGTGTTCTCAGATAGCAGGGAGTGATAAATCTAGATCTGAGCTTATGGATATTACAGACCTTTATTATATTAATGTACTGAGCAAACATCAGAGAAAAGAGCCTTCTACAAGAGAGAAGAGGCCTCTGTATTTAAGTGCATGAGCTAGTCTGAGCTTGTATTCAGTGGATATAAGATTTCCACTTTCAAAAGTTCAGTTGCTATTGCTATATTTTTTATTTTTGCAAAATGCAATATTGAATATTTTTCAGTCAGTTTCTGTTATTACTTGGATCTCAAAATGCTTTCAGGGTTTACTCTGTTCTCCTTGGTCTTTTCTCTCCTGCTGTGTAATCCACTGGCTCATCTGTGGCCTGCTATTTTTCTGATATTTTTGGCAAACAAAAAGGACAGATGTCTTTTTTATTCTTTTGTGGGAGAGCTTTTTGTGCCTCACACTCCATACTAAACTGTCTTTCTTTGATCTGAGGAGCAAGGAACAACTTCATAAGAAATTACCTTTTTTTTTTTTTTATGCCATTCTGCAATAATAGGTGTAGCTTACATGAAAAACCTTAGCTAAAGTGACTTTTATTTTCCTTACAATATGTGTTCTGTTCATTCACTTCTTACCAAAAGGGATCTGGGGAAAAGATATTTTGTGATATAACTATATACCTTACCTTTTGGGGGATTTTTTTCATTGCATTCATCTTGTGAGGAGGAACAATTTCTTTGCTATGTGCTGTGGTGGGTTGTCTATGGGTGGATGTTGCTCAGTGTCACCAAAGCCGCTCTATCACTCTTCTCAGCTGGACAGGAGAGAGTAAATATAATGAAAGGCTCATGGGTTGAGATAAGGACAGGGAGAGATCACTCATCAACTACCATCCCTGGCAAAACACACTTGACTTGGGAAAATTAATCAATTTAATGTATTAGCAATCAAATCACAGTAAGGTAATAAGAAATAAAGCTCTATCTTACAAACCTTTTTACCTTACTTTTTCCTTCTTCCTGAGTTTACCTTCATTCCCAAGTTTTGCTACCTCCTCCCCACAAGCGGCACAGAGGGGTAGTGAATGGGGTTTGTGATCAGTTCATTCTTCTGTATGTTCAAAGGAAAATCTTTAGCAAAACGGTTTTAATGTAGATACTTTAACAACTTCACATAGCTTTGCAAGGAGCATCACCATTTTCTAGTGACTGTCCTTGTCTTTCATGCCATGAAAGTCACACAGATTACTCAAAACCAGTAGTACAATATGTCAGAAATAAGTATATTGTTTGCATATACACAGCACAAAACGTCATGAACCACTGAGTGCTTGGGTGATACAGAATCATGAGGGGTCTGTCAGGGCTGAGGGGGCTACAGGTGAACATTGACAATAGCCTGGGTAGGGGCCTCCACTATGTTTCTTGCATCAACTCTCTTTTCAACCATCAGTCATAAAAAGTGCTGTAGATAATGTTCTGTTGTCACACTGAAACTTCATAAATATTTAAGGGAAAATTTAAATGTCATTGTGGGAGGCTATTCTTTGTAAGAAACTCTCAACTGATATTTAAACAATTTTTGGACTCCTAAGTTCCAGGTACTCTGTGAAACTCATTTTGCAGCAGTTGTTCCAAGTACTGCATTGCTAAAAACATTGTGTGTTGCAGTTTTTTGTACTGTCATCCTATATTTTTACCTTTTAAATTTTCTTACACTATTTTTATGTATATTATCAGATTACCTAAGAAATAATGCACGTCCTAATACTGGTTGCAGAATTACATGGTCTAATTTTGAAGCCATATAATTTACTGTCTCAGTGATTCCATTAAGTGCAGTTGCCATTAAGGAACAAAGATTCATTATGACAAAATTTGTTTAAATGAACATAAATGGTAGTGATAATAAAAAAGCTTGTCCTGTAAGTCACTCTGTTCACCGGCCATATTCTCTTCTTGATACAACAAAATGGAGTAGATGAGAACACTTTAATAATGCTGAGCAAGATGGAGTGACCACTGCAGTGTTCAATAAGATGGCAAATATGTTCCGTATTTTGTTACTGTTATCACCTTTTCTCATCCATTATATTGCATATCTTGATTAGATCATGTTGGTATTTTTAGGTCCCACAGTCTTATTGTTAAAGGTATGGAAATAATGGTATGGATTGATGATCTTGCATTTCAGAAGGCACTTTACTGCTATCAAAACAAACCAGGAAACAGTCTATATAGTAAACGTCAAGTCTAGCAGAAGGAAAGCCTAAAACCTAAGAATGGTTACCAGTCCTACATATCCACTAATAATTTACTATCAGGGTACTTTCCTGATTATGCTTTTAAAGTGTGGGGTTTCCACCATTCTCAGGATGGTAGCTGATTTCTACATGATATAAAGAAGGTAGCTGTGAGTCTCTGGCTATGTTGTATCTTCCTAACTCAGTATATTTCTTAGACTAAGAAAACTTATCATGGTAGTCAAAGACATCAGGTTAGATCATGACTGAATTAGAGTTTCTTCCTAGATTAGATACCATGCAATTTAGTAACCTTCGAGGATGTCAGACCCACTGCTTCTACCTTGACTGTATATTGTATATTAAGGAATTGGGAAATACCCAGCTACATCTCTTTAACACATTTTTATCTTTTATGTTCCTGCTGCATAACTTAACTCATGGAATTTACATTTGCATACGTAGTTCTCAGCTTCTGGTTTTATCAGATGCCTAATAGTACTGGAACAGTGGGCTTCATAGTGATTAATAGCGTTTATTAGTATAGCTCGTACAAAACCGGGGGTCTTTGGGCAAGAAATAAGACTCTTAAAATGAGCTTAGGTGTTCCAAAGGCACAGTCAGCAAAACATGATTTTTAGATTTCACATGCATGATATTCAAAGCTAAAGCAAAGGAAATTGTGTACTAAAAGTAGCTCTGTGGCTAATATTGCAGCTGTATTAGTGCTGTCTGACCAAACCTGATCTACTATTTCCAGAAATTCCCTATTACATGGGGGTTTTTAGGCAGGAATAAGAAAGAAAGAAATATATTCACTGAAGTGGGACTTAATATAGGGTATCTTTTCTTATTAGTTTTATTAGATGTTATATGTATTATTGAAAAAACTGTAGGGGTCACCTGAAGTGGAATATTCTGTTTAATATCCTGCTGCACGGTCCCTGGGCTCTGGCAGGAAAAGGCTTGTCACAGAAGGGACATGTTCATTAAAATTTCATACTTTATTGTCCTGAAGGAGCTGAAGACTTTTCCTTTTAAGCAAGATCACTTCATCCTTTCCTTGTTAAAGGGACCAGTACTGTTTAACATCTGCAGTAATGACACTGATGTCGAGGGCACCCTCAGCAAGTTTGCAGATGACACCAAGTGAGCGATGCAGTTGATTCACTTGCAGGAAAGGATGCCATCCAGAGGGACCTTAACAGGCTTGAAGAGTGGGCCAACAGGAACCTCATGAAGGCCAAGTGCAAGGTCCTGCACCTGTGCCAGGGCAATCTCTGATTTCAGTATAGACTGGCAAATGAAGGGATTGTGAATAGCTCTGATGAGAACGACTTGGGGGTATCAGTGAATGAAAAAACAATATGAACCATCAATGTGTGCTTGCAGTCCAGAAAGCCAACTGTTTTCTGGGCTCCATCAAAAGCAGCATGGGTAGCAGGTCAAGGGAAGGGATTCTCACCCTCTACCTTCTCTGATGGAAATCCACCTGGAGTGCTGCTTCCAGCTCTGGGGTCTCCAGCATAAGAAAGATATGGAACTGTTAGAGGGCTTCCAAATAAGTGCCACAGAAATGGTCAGAGGGCTGGAGTAACTCTCCTGTGAAGAAAGACTGGAGAAGATGGGGTTGTTCAGCCTGAGGAAGAGAAGGGTCCATGGACAGAGAAAGTCTCTTTACCAGAGCTTGTAACAACAGGAAAAGGAGCAAGGATTTGAATCTGCAAGAGGGTGGATTTAGACCAGACATAAGAAAGAAATTTTTACAATGAGGTTCGTGAACAGGTTTCCCAGGAGAAGTTGTGAGTGCCCCATCCCTAAAAATGTTCAAGACCAGGTTGGATGGATCTGGTGAAAGGTATCCCTGCCCATGGCAGGGGACTTGGAATTAAATGATCTTTAAGGTCCTTCCAACTCAAACCATTACATGATTCTATGATAAGACAAGAGACCTGCTCTGATTTTCTGTATGGTTAGAATGAATAGGAGGTCTAAGGACAAATCCTGCATGAACACAAGAACAGGTGAGAGGCAATAGGAATGTCCTTTCCTGTGAACAGCTATGCAAAATCCTGTTTGCTCTTATACTTCTTGTTTCCTTCACCTTCTCAGTACTGCTCAGCATTCCTGCCCATGGGAGTGAGGCTGGGTCTTTGAAGAAAAGCTTTTGGACTTTTTCTAAAGAGGGAAAACATGTAGGTGGGCACATTTGGAGAGTAGAAACTGGGAACAATGAATGCCTCCCACCTTTCTTGCATCCACAGTCAAGTTCTCTTTAATTGTTTCCTTTCTGCTTGTCCTTTGTGGAGTGTTGACATGTTGTTCCTGCACAAGAACAGAGCAGAGCTCTTAAAAGGTTTGAACAGCTCAACATTCTTCACCAGATTTTTCAGCTTACTTTATCTTCTTCTTGTGGATTCAAGAAACTCCCAGATCTGTCTGTCCCCAACTTCCTCATGCTTCTCTGCTAATTTCTCCTCTCATCCCATCAGTTCAGACAATAATAGCAGAGAAATAAGGAACAGAGAAAGAGAATCACACAAGAACAGGAACCAGTGCCACACAGAAGAAAGCTGCTTGTGAAACTGCACTGACCAGGGTTTTGGTCAGATAAGTATTACTGAATTGCGTAGGTAATGGGGAGAGGCAGAATAATTACTTAGTATTTCTTTGTTGGATTTTTAAATGCATTCACAAATACATAGGCATAGCTAGCAAAGATTATTGAGGAGGGAAGGAAATAGAAATGCAAGGTGGTATTTTTTTTCCTTCTTCCTTCATTTCTTTAATGTATGTCACCAAAATATGCTTGATATTTTCCAAAAGTTTTATCCTTCCCTTGTTTCTTCCCTCCCTTATTCATGCTCCTTTTTATGTCTGGTAGGTTGTATGACAGAACAGTGCCTCTAAATTTATTGAAATGAAGTTCTTTTCCTTGAGTCTTGCTGTTGGGCTCTTGAGTAGGAGACCCCCCGAACTTAAATCCACATTGCACATGTTTGTTTTTGAAAACTTCTCTACATTTAAAAATTATGTTGGTTTACAATTAGTAACTTTACTGTTTGCATGTAGCTTGAATTCCCATTCTCCATCTAAAAAAGTCAATTAAGCTGTCAGTTACCATTTCTCAGACAAAATGGCATCAGTTCAATTTCTTCAGGTCTGGGGAATATGCAATAGCTGTAATTACTGGCTACAAGTGTTTACATCAGCCAAAGAACTATTAGCCTCCTTTAATTGCTAGTAGCAACTGAGTTTCCCCATTGCAGACAATTAATAGAGTCTGTTCTCACCCCACAGCAGTCTGTGACCCACTTTGAACTTTTTCATGGGCCATTAGGGGCCGTGTTTGTGAAATGGAGAGATTGAAAGAAGTCAAAGTGGTATTAGGGAAGAAAAAAGAAAATACTATACAGTATGCTCATACAAGGAAAGAGGTAACCCTAACCCTAAACTGCTGCAACACTTGCTTCATTTTCACTAGCTAGAATTAGGACAGTCCAAATAAAAGCTCTAAAATCTTCTCCCTAGGTGTGAGTAGAGGACTCAGGACCATGTGTGATGTATCAGAACTTCAGAACTTCTTTTTCCTCAGCTCTCATGCAAACTCCACAAGTGGTTGGGTTTTTTTGTTTTTGTTTTTTTGTGTGTGTGTGTGTGTGGGGGGGTTTGTTGTGTTTTTTTTTTGTTTTGTTTTTGTTTGGTTGGTTTTACTTTTCCCGCATTGTCTGAACTGAGAGGCTTTGCAAACTGTAAAATAATTCAGGAATGAATGGGTAGCCAAATGGTGACAGGATGATGCAGGTGTAAGTTCTGGTCCCACCAATATATGTTTGACTTGTGCAAATATGCTGGTGGAGGGAGGGTGAAATCAAACTGGCTTTAATGCTGTTTTATTCAGATGCTTCTGACAATATGCTGTCCTCTGCAACACCTCCGCATCAGCAACATGCTAAGCACCACCTCACATTTTGCCTACTATGAACTACTTTTGTTCAGACTATATGGATGACATTTTTACCTGGAGTAGGGCACAAACTAAATGTTTTCATTCATGATCCATTTATTCTAAGAACAATGATTATTTCTTGCCCTTTGATGCTATTTTGTGGGGTAATGGTGGTAATGGGAGTATACTGTGGTGTTTTTAATGGCAAATTGATGAATAGCTTCTAATTCACAGTCCCTTTTTGAATTAGCTTTAGTTTCCTGGGGCCTGTTTAAAAGTAATGGATATAAATATAAAACAACAATATCCATATTCTTCTGTATCTTATTCTCCCAGAGGCAGAAATCAATCTCTACTCCTTAGTTCAAACCTTTGATAATAATGCAACATAGACATAAAAGTGGCTTGATTTCTTATTGCTTTCCTGTCTCTGTCTAGCTTTCCACCTGGAAAAATATTTAATAATTTTCAAAACAATTATTGAAAGTCTCCCTTGATTCCTTTCTACAGGTGAAAGAACTTACAGATGACCTTGTCAGACTTAAGTATCTTGCTGCTGCTATCAAATAAAATTCATCTAATGCAGCAAAATGCCAAAGTCTTTTGGCTACATGTAGGGAGATGATTTTATATTTTTCTTGTGAGTTTATAAGGGATTATTGGCCCAGGCTTGAGAACCTGGCAGGGAGAATTTCTATATTCTGGATAAAAGTCAAAGTAGAAGCAATTCTCCATACAACATACTGTAGATTCCTAGTTACTGCTGCTGGCTGCTACTGAAGCTCGTTTTATTTCACTATGACCTAGAAATGATTCCAGCAATAATTTAATATCTCCTCCCCCACCACACATGTCCGCCATGGAACTCAAAGCAAACTATTTGCTTTCTGTGACAATAGACACTACATAGTCTTTTATGTAATGGTTTATGATGCATGAATGAGATCCTGGGTGGGAGAAATCTCCAGTGCAAATGGATTTCAAAAAGAACATTTATACTCAGTTTAGAAATTCTTATTGAATGTTTATGTATTGGAGTTACTGTATTGTGACTTAGAAGAGCTCATGATACAGCTATTGCTGTCATAGATGGATCTTTTGTGAACTTTCCCATCTCTTGCTGAAGTAGAAGGAAGTAACCCGCTTTTCTCTTCTAGGACAAGTTCTTCTTCATCCTGAAATAAAAACTTCCAAAATAAATGTTTGCTTAAAGCTTGTGAATTATAATGAATGATAAGATTCTTCTTTGCTGCTTTGAAATAAAAAAAAGTCAAAGACTCCATCCTGGCCTAGAATCATAAACTCACAGAATGTCCTGAGTTGGAAGGGTCCCACAAGGATCACAGAGTCCAACTACAGGGCCTACTGTGTTCTTTTTTCTACTTTTTACATGGACTAGCGCTGTGAGTCAAGAGCTTGACAAAAAGTGTCTCCTGTTGTGATGTGGTGTTTAAATGTGGGATAATAGTAAAGGTCTTGAAAATATGAGTTAAGGTTGGAAACGGGTAGTAAGTAGCTCCCTGGTAGTCAAGCATTGCACACTAGAGAATATCCTGAAGACCTAGGAGGTAACAAAGGAAAGAAGCAGCAGTGAAGCAAGAAGACATAGCTGACCAACAGGGCAAGGCACCTGATGCAGCCTCGGAAAGCACCATCTTCAAGCATCAGGCAGCATATAGATAAGTGAATGGAAGTGTCCAGAAGCTGATAAGCTTTATGAAGGGACAAGACATCAAATATGGGTGGGAGGTGGAGGAAACAATTCTGCCTGGAGGCAGAGAGGCTCCTTACTCTGTCTGACTGCTTGTAGGATCCCGGGGCTTCTTCTGTCTGCCTTCCCACCTCAGGACCCCTGAATTTGCAAGGACCATTTTGACTTTCTACCTAATCATTTAGGTCTGCTTACAACAGCTTTATGGTACATCTGCACATGTGTTTTTTTCCCCCAGATTCTGCTCTGTAATGATCTAACCCCTCAATAGAGCATTACTGCATATAAACTTCATTTTGCTAGTTACTATTGATTTGGGATGGAGTCCATGCAAGAGAAATTGCAACAGTGCAATTGCACTATATGTGCTGTGTGTTTTCTCCTTTTGTTTTAATAAACTCCAAGAGTGTGTCTTTGCCACTATGAAAGCTGTACTTGTAAGAGAATCTTATGTAATTTTCAATAGGGGTGCTAGAGCTTTCTTGTTTTGTCTTCACTCCCTTTTGTTCCTTTGTGTACATAAATGAAGAGCCTAGTTATATATTATATTAGATTACTTTACATGTCTGCATATGAACATTTGGAATCCAAATTGAAAATAATTTGACCTATCTTTCTGGTCATACTACTTAGTTAAGTTTTTAATAAATTTTTAAGGGTGTAAGGTATCATTGCTCATATTTACTTGATTATTTGTGTGTGTGTTTTGTCTTACTTATGCCACCACCCAGCGGTATATAATTAAAATCTAGTGCTTACATGGGAAAAGTGTCTCTGATTTCCCTAAAAGGAATTCCGTGTTCTGAGTCACCAGACAGTTTTGGAACCATAAGTTTTTATGCAATATTTGTATAAATGAGACAAAACCTTCCAATTTGAGAAATTAACTTTATAAGAAAGTGTTTTAAAACGGATTTTTTAAAATAATACATTGTTCCAAAACTTCCATAAGACTGGAAACTGTTAGGATGGCTACAATGAAAATTATTAAGATTAATATCTGACTACTTCTTCAGTAGCTGTGAACGGTGGGCATTTTTCCAGGTGGACAATATAGCAGATTTGGCGTGTCTCTAATAAAAGGAAGTCGTGAATAAATCTAAATAGCAGTTGTGGTAGAAGTCTAAAGAGCAGGAAGGATAAGTTTATTAATAGTTTTGGTTCACAGTTAAAAAATTTTGTGAATTGGACAAAGGATTTGCTTTTCAAAAATGTCCTATGCACTAAAGTGATCATCTCTGTTCATATTTTTGAAAAATGCCAAGAGGAACTTCAAAGTTATTGCACATCTTTTTCTCAGATTATATTATTTTATTAGAAACAAAGACTTTACTTCCCCTAAGGCTCCTGTCCGGATAAAATTTGGATGAGACAGATGAGTAATCCTCATTTGTAGCAGTCTTGGTGTTGTGATTATAAAAGCGCATCTAAGTGCTCCACCATTCAAGACTAGAAAAAGAACAAAAAAAAAAGAAAAAGATTTATGTAGATCTTCTAGTTCTATGTTTCCGTTCAAAGGGTATTCCATTGTTCCATTCTGGTTGGAATACCTTTATGCAGGTGATAATACTACATAGAGAAATCAAGTTTAACTTGCAGAGTTAGTCTCTTGGCTGCTAATGGAAGGCATATGTAAATATTGGAGATTATTTTTTGCTTTAAGGAACTGACATGGCATTTGTGTCATATGTAATATACTTTGTACCTAATTGTTTTGAATTTCATTCAACCATTCTCATGCTATGTGGCTTGTTGGCAAAGAGCTTAAGCAATGTGGTAAAACAATCATGTTCAATACCTAGGCACCAAAACTGGAGAAGTGCAGTGCAAATTTCTTATGTTCAAGTATGGAAAAAGTGTGTGGCATTATATCCTCGGGTGTCTTCTAGCAAGATTGTGGTTTGGCTTCTACTTTCTCCTATTGCTGGCTCAGCCTTCAGATTTTAGGATTGTATTTAAAAATAGTTTTTACTATATTTTAATTAGGTTGTTTAAAGATGTTTTTACTTTGTGCTTGAACTTTTAGGTGGGCTTGTTTTATAATAATTTTACATTTCAGCGTCTCAGTATTTATTTTAGCTTGCATATTATTAAGAATGCTGGTTTCCAACAACCAGGCCAAGTTTCCAAAAGTGTTCAATAGTTTCATGTGACACAATTTTTGGGTGACCTATCTGAGATACTTTGTTCTCAGAAACATTTAGGACCCTTAGTTGCTCTTGAAACCAAATATTAAGGAAGTGTGTTAGACCCAAGTGTGTCAGCTCACTCTGGATGTCAGAGGGGTTCCTTTAATATGTTACTAACCACTAACCTACTCCAAATTCTGTTCCTGATTGTGTGACATTGATTCCAAAATCCTGGTAATACTTGACTACTTATGAAGCTCACAAGGGTTCAATCACACATAAAGAGATCGTCTCAAAAATACAGAAGACTCATTGATTTGCTCCTCATCCTTTTATTGTTTCTTTCATGTGTGCACATACTCCCACCTGTATGCATATCTATTAGAAATCAGTAGACACTGAACTATTAACTGTTACTTATATTATGGAACAGACACTTTTAAAATTCATTGCCAGCAGAAGTAAGGAATGTGCCAACATGGGGGACCTTTAAATCTAAATTTAGAAGCTACTTATTTCATTCACCATTTTTAAAATATTTGTTTTGGGTCTAGCCTGTGGCTTGGCAGTTGTATGTGGCATGCTTCAGTGTGAGGAAATCAGATTTCAGAAAGCCTAAATTTTACTGGATCCTCAGAATTCAGTTTAAGAACTGAACTTGGGTTCTAATTTAGGATCCTCAGCTTGCTCTTTTTTTGGATTGCAGAGAGCTCATGCAAACCTGGCATCTGGGGACAGTCTGTGAGAATGGCTTCTCTGTGGGGAACCTTTCTCCCCTGAAGTGAGCAGTGCATTTCCAGAGTGTGTTAATCCTTACCTGTGGTCAGTCTTCCTAACAGCACATTGAATGTGTAGCTTGCTCTTGGGTAACTTGGATTGAATAGGCAGACAAGGGAGAGGGAGGAGAAAGGTGGAATACCAGTTACTTCAGAAACAGCTGAACCTTCATACATTAATCAACCAAGCAATCAACCTGCTTTATTGTGAGCAGCTGCTGTCTTAGGAACAGTGGTATGTAAAAGGGACACTGGAAGACTAAATGCAAAGGCTATTTTAATAAGCTATTAGAGGACTCACTACAGTGATCACAAAAAGGCAAGGTATTTAAGAGATGTTTTTGAATAACACTGAAACAGCAGTACTAAACCTCCTATTTCTTTATCTATACTTAATGCGGTAAATAGTAATATGACATTATAAATGTATTTAACTTTGATGTGCGTGTAATGTATCTGAATTAATATTGCTACTAAGTAGGGAAATTTTAATACAATCCTGATTTGTGATAAGTTCTGTTCTTCTTTTTCTGACTTTCCTTTTAATCTCTTTCTCTCCTAACCTTTTAGAAGTCAGTTCAACACACTGGATTTATATGCCTGACCTGAGGCTTTCCTGAGCAGTTGCAATAAGGTGGTGTTGTAGCTCTCTGAATGCTGCCATCAGTTCCAACTGTGTTTAGCTGCATAGTGAAGGTAAGGTAGCATTCATGGGTGGGTAGCATAATGGTGTCCGTATGTCATGACAGAAGCCAAAATAGCCCAGGAAATAGTAGCAATTTTCAGAGTGTCAAAGTGATGTCATGTTTTTTTGTATTTTGTACAATGTACAACGTGCATCTTTGTACAATGCCTTTGTAATGTTTAGCATATGTTCCGTGATCATCTGCGTTCACATCAGAGTGTATCATTGGCTAGGAAGGAAGCACACGCTTGTTTTCATTAGGCTTTGAAATGGTTTATTCCCAGTGTGCTGTCAGGCTTTAATACAATGAAAAAGTAGTAGTCAGCTCTCCTGGGACACACTGATCTCTTAGGTGAAAAAAAGACATCTGGAAGGAGAACATCTGAACAAGGGGCAGGTGCTATTTAGCTGATGCAGCAGGATTTTACTAGTCAATAGTGGCCTTGACACACTTCCCTCCTGGGCTGTTGGGTTGTGGCCCTGCTGCTGGATGCCACCAGATCGCATCACTCTTGGCTTTAACTGGAGATAAGAGTAAGAAGTCTGTCTAACAAAATCCATGAGGGGAGGGGGAATTCATGAACATTAGCAAAAGTCCTTAAAAAACCCAACCCAAAAGAAAAATCTTCATCAAGAAAAGGATGATAATCCCTTTATTAAATTCATGGTCTGTGAATCTATAACATTCAAAGGCATGGAATTAATTGCTTGATATTTTTCACTGAGGGCATTTTCATATACTCCTGGAATTATTATTTTTCTTTTAAAAAACCCCACTCTTTACTAGCTGTGGTTTTCTAAAGAGAGTCATATTGAAAATTGAATTGACAGGTCTTGATTCTCTTCCTGAAGCCATCACCCATGTTCCAGAGGGAATTTCTACAGTTTGGCTAAACATTAAATATTTAATACAGAAGAGAAGCAATTCAGAAATACTTGGAAACAGTCTTGTACCTTATAGCAATTACGATGTCCCTGAGCTACCCTTAAAGAAAGAGCTTTGTTCTTTTAAAGCAATTACCAGAAACTTCTAAAAAAACAAAACCAAGAGAAAAAAACAATGCAACACACAGAGCGAACCTTCTAATGACACTCTTTTAAAGGGCACAGTTTTCTCCAGAAAGTGATTTTTGTTTTAGGCACTGTATGAATAGCTGGTTATCCTACATGTAATTCACATTACAAAAGGAATGGCCCTTACTCAAGCAGTTTTCTTGAACTTACATAAAATAATTTTCTCTCACATTTGCAGTAACACAGGAAAAATAAAACAATGCATGAGCATAATTTGTTTGCTCTGAAATAAAAAACATTTTAGGTGTGGGGTTATTTTCATCCACTGGATACATATATTATACCTTGTTAAAATGCTGTGACTTGAACAGTGATTGTTATGACAACATATACAAAAAAATGAGACAATTTTACAGGCAAGGCCAGCTTAAGTGTGCTCTCTTGTTTTCTGTTCCTTCTCTTCTGTATGCTGTAAACTAAATTTTTGAGCCTGTAGCTTTTTAGGTGTTGCAAACATTGACTGGAATAAACGTACTTGAGTCTCAAGCCTTTCATTAAATGCCAATGACTTGCAAGGACAGACAAGTACTAAAGCATGTAATTCACTTCCTTGGAGTTTCTGAGTTAACTTTTTCAAAGTTACCACAGAAGAAGTTTCTGTGCTGAGTTGGCTGCAGTTTAGTAGGGTGTTGATAGTAAGAGAGTTGTAGTCACTGTATCTAGCTAGTTGGTATAATCATCCCATGAACCTGGATGGTAGTGTAGTGTAATCCTGAGCAAGGGAAATTAATATAACGTTTTCTTAAACGAGGACAAGCATGAACTGTTTGACCGTATGGAATATCAGGCTCAAAGGCCCATGACTCTAGAGAAATTGAGCTATTACCTGTTACTCTACAGATATTTAGACTCGGTTTCTCCTCAAGTAATAACCAATGCTCTCTCAGGCAGACCATGCTCTTCATTTCTGAATAGTACAAACACTGCTGGAAATTCTTCATATACGTACTGTGCAATAAAGAATGAAAATAAAAGCCTGGCCTGAAACATTTATGAGTTTAGACTAAAACAATTATAGTATGATAGAATATCATGAATCGGAAGGGACCCACAAGGATCATTGAAGTCCAACTCCTGGCCCTGCACAGGACCACCCCAAGAATCACACCATGGGCCTGAGAGCGTTGTGCAAATGCTTCTTGATTTCTTGAAATAAGAGTCATCTGATGTTTCATCTGATGTTTAGAGCAGTGGAGAGGTGGAAAGAGGGAGTGCACCCATGAGATCCTACAAATTACTGCTACCAGTAGTAGCAGCAATATGCATGTTGTCTGCCCCTTTACAAAGTTATGACAGCATTGTGGAGAGAGACAGTTTTGGGAGGAGCATCTTTAGAGAGAAACCTGAAGGGCAATTAGTGAATATTTATAGGGTGTTCCCCTAATATGAATGTGAAAACTCTGAAAATGAGCTCAATGGACAGGTATCTGATTTTGGTACTGAATGAGAGAGGAAGAAGGAACAGCCTGTAAATACAACTAGGGTGAAATCACTTACAGGTTTTGGTGCAGCAGAAAAGGAGCATGTCAGTAGAGAGAAACAAAGGAAGAGATGAAATAGTTAAAGCTAAGCAATCACTCTAGCTGTTGTCTGAATAACCATTATCTAGGGTTTTTGTTGGGTCAGGAAAGACAGCTGAAGAAGGAGTCTAGCAGGCAAGCACAGTCATATTTCTACTTGAATTATTGGGTCTAAATGTTTGCAAGATCAGGACCTTAATGGTTTCTATATTAAACAGCTGAAGAAGGGGTCTAGGAGTCAAGTACAGTTAAATCTCGGCTTGAATTTGTGTGTGTAATTATTTGTATGTTTTACCATCAGGAGCTTAATGGTTTCTATATTAAACAGATTGTTAATTTTGCTTGTATTACACATCTGATCATTGAGGTTCCAGTAGAAAATTTAAATTATTCCATTTGACTTACACTGTTAGACTTGCATACAGATATGTGTATGTGTTTTTTTTTTATCCAAGCCTTGATATTTCTGAAGCTATATTCTAGAAACAATTTTTATTCAAACCTTGATGTTTCTGAAGTTATATTCTAGCAACAATTCATATTGATCCAAAAGGTTGTACTATTGGGAAGCAGAAAGATCAACTCCAGCTTTTTTCAGGGGTAGGTGGGTTATTATTCAGGTTTACTAAATAGCCTTATTTAGTCAATTTCCATGGTAAAAAGGTTATCTGGTTTTGAGTGTTTTGGTTCATGCTTGTCTTTATAATCAAGCATAGTTAATTACGTGGAAACATTAACTTTTACAGTGTTGACAGTACAATTCTGAGTTCACTCCTTACATGAAAATATTATCTCCATATTATTATAATTTCCTCATGTTTTCTAACCTGCTTAGCACTACCTCTCATATATTTGAAGATGAGGTAATTATCCTACAATTAGACATCAGGCATGCTGATAAGAGATATGCAGAATCATATAAAGAATAGAATAAAAAAAATTACAGACAGGAGTGAGGAAAAGCCAGTCATAAAATGAAGGATATTTTGAGACCACAGAATTAACTGCAGGGGAAACCTATCTTCTGCTTCACCATTATCATCTCTCGGTGGCTCAGTGGACTAAATCTGAACTGATTTTGCTGCTTTGAGAGCAAGGAAGAAAATTAACCTAGAGCAGTGACCTTTACCTGCAGCATAGACTCAACTACCTTCTAGGGATTTAGTAAAAGGAAATTGTATTGATTATGACATTTACAGACAGAACTCTCTGTAAGACTTTAACACTGACAGTTTACCTCTAAGTGGCTACCAAAGTATGATCTGCTTAAAATTGCTTCCAGGAGGACATCAGTATTATTATTGAGCATACCACCCTGCATCAAAACTGAGGGCTCATCCTATCATTGCAAGGTAAGACAGATAGACCATGAACTCCAAACGTAACAGGTATTTCTGAGCAACACCCTTTTTAGAGGAACCCTATGAAATATTACACTATTCATGTGCAAAAAAGGTGTGGTACCTTTATTGGAACAGCTGAGCTGTGGCATAATTGCTCTTGCACTGTACAAATGTGGGACCCTACAAGTTGTGTATGAAACCAAAAGGGAGCCTGTCAATCTAAATTAAGAAAACAGCAACAGCTCAAGAGTTTTCCAAAAAGCATTTCAGTGATATTCACAGAGAACTTTTCCCAGAAATGCTGGCTTATATATCACTGCTGTGAAGGAGCAATAGTAACTTCAAATTGCATGTTGCTGGCACAGCTTTGATGTATTCTGATCTTGTAATGATATGCCCAATACATTTTATCTTTATTTTGAAAACCCATTATACCCACTGAAAGAGAGAGTCAGGACAAGTGAAAAATGAGATATTAGTGATTTTCCATTATATCTGTAAGGATACTTTGAAACAAAGCACTTCGAAACTTTCATCGTTTTCTCACAATAAAAATGAAAACGTTTCTACTTTAAACTTACCAGAAAAAAAACGTGGACAGCAAGTATCAAAACCTGAAGTGTTCATGTTTGTGATATAACTCAGTGCTCGTGGCACAAAATGTGGCACAAGGGCTGGCTATTGCAAATGCGATACCTAAGTTTCTCAGGTAGAAGGTAATGAATTTCCTGAAATGGGTGAGGTTAACATCTAGAAAGGTACCTGGTCTGTGTCTGACTGGGATGGAGTTAAATTTGTTCATAGCAGCATGTATGCTGCTGTGTTTTGGGTTTGTGGCCATACCAGCGTTGATGACACACCAGTGTTTTGGCTATTGCTGAGTGTTACACAGCACCAAGCCTTTCTGTTTTCCCCATTCTTTTCCTCAAGAGAATAGTTTGGGGATGGGAGAGAAGTTAAGAGGGAATATAGCTGAGATGCTGACCTGAACAGGCTGAAAGTCTCTTTCAGGTCATGTAACACCATGATCAGCAATGAAAACTCGGGGGAAAAGGCTTTGAGGGAAGTAGCCATTGCTCTGAGAATGGCTGAGCACTGGTCTGTGGGAGGTGGAGAATTCCTTTGCATCTTTTCTTTTTCCTTTTGTCTTTATTTATCGAACTATCTTTATCTTGTCCCATGAGTTTTCTTGCATTTGCTATTGCTATTTTCTTCTCTGGCCTGCTGAGTGACTGAACTACTGTGTTTCCTCTATGATCTTAAATGTTCTTAATGCGAGGAGGAGCCTTCCAGCAGAAAACACTAGACCTCATAGCATTTTTGTCTTTATGCAAAGCATGAAATTTGTCAGGCATCATATGTCCTGAACTGTTGGTTACTGAATTGAATAAGGCCTTCCAGGTATGGGTAGACTGAATATCCTCCTGTCAGAAAGGAATTTTTATATATAGTATCCCTACTGCCTTGCTAGATCTCACTAGCAAATTTAAACTGGTGCAACTGTTTTGAAGACACATTCCATTTGCACAGGCTCTGGAGCCACCTCTGCAACTGAAATACCAGCACAGCTTCTCAGGGTGGATTACTGCATGTCCATCCTGTGTTTTTAGTGTTCTCACTTTCCCATAGACCAGAAGTGAGTGCAGGACAGTGCTTTGTTTCGGCTCATGTCAAATGTCAGCATATGTCAGGCGATGCCCAGCTCTGTACTTCTTTCACATGCACTCAGAACATTATTCAGCTTATCTGTTTGCCTAAGACAATTAGCTGTATGAAAAGCCTATCTCTAATCAGCCAGGGAAAGCAATGTTATATGAATTATTAGAAAAATCATATGCAACCTGTTAAGATTCTGGATTACTTTCAAGCCAAAGTCAATTAAATCCAACCTTTTTTTTTTTAAGTCCTTATTTACTAGACCTGTTATGGCAACTTCAACCCTGAATTTGTAAACTTTTTATGGTCAATTTCTCAGATTTGTTTTCTCTATGACTCACATCACATTGAATCACACTTTTTTTGACCACTGAACCTGGGGCTTCTGATTCTGTTGCAAACTACACAGGCAATCCTTATTTCACCACTTTTTTTCTTTTTGACTTTCTTAACAGTGTCATTAAAAAAGTGAATTACTTTTTTTATGGAAAAAGCCATCAAGCAGTTTATATGTTGTAAAGAAACAGAAATATTACATGGTGCCTGCTTGTTCCATATGTAATAATCTATCTCTTCAAAAGAAAACACACAGACACCAAATTTTTTTGTGTTCAAATTATTATGTCTTGTGAATACTAGAAATAATAAGTTTTCTAATAACCTTTTCACTATCACATTTTGGCCCAGCCATGGTAACCTTTGGTACTTTCATTACATCTTAAATCAGAAAATCAGACAAAAAAACCTTATTTAAGTTGCATTTTGTTACCAGATCCTGATTTTGGAAAGCGCATTAACTTACATTCTGCTCCATGCTTCTCATCAGACAACTTATCCTTTGTCTGTTAGTCATAGGCTTTTTGTAGAATATTTTACCAATACAAGATATTCGAGATATCCTGTAACAGGCTTGTCTCTGGCACTAAGAACATAATCCTTGAAAAGAATTGCTTGGGTATGGAACTGAATGAATGGCTTTTGTATGGAAGGAAGAACAAATACCATAATAATAAATAAAAAGTAAAAATTTTTTGTGCAATGTTTGAGGCATTTTGGAAACATAAATACTATTTTGTGTTTGAAAAGTGCAAATATAATTCAGCTTGCCAGCAGAGTGTCCAGGATGCCCGCATTCTTCATTCACCCTGGGATACAGTATGTAAAAGCATGACAATCACAACCTCAAAACCAGAAGTGAACTTGGGTTTGAGCTTCAAATTCTAATTTTCCAATTTTCAGTGTGATTTTGGATAGAAAGATACATGCTGACCTACAGAACCTCATTGTCTGTGAGAAACACAGAGAATCCTCCTGCTATCACACCCTGCTGCTCCCAGTCATGACTAGCCCCGGTCAGTGCTTCTGTAGTGCTTTCTTTGCACACTTTCCACATCAAATTGGCAGTCCTGTCCTGAAACAAATCTTTTTTTTGAATGTACTTCAGTGAGATTTTTTTTTTACTTTAACATGTGAAGGTTACTAGACAATGAAATGCTTTGCCTTCTTCTCTGTTATATCTAGGTATGGTCAGTCACTGCTTGGCTAAGAACTGTTTCAACTACCACATGTTCCACCAAAAACTCTGAATAGTTTGAATACTTCAATATAAATACTTTTTGCTAGGAAGAAATAAAGATCATGATAGTCAAAATATTTCAAGTGATATATGAAGATAATTATAGTGAATGTCTGTGTGTATAAAATAGATGCCAATAATGTAAACATCTCCTGAATTCATACAAAAATGTGTTATTTTTATTAGCATTTGAGTACTTTCCTTTTTAGCAAAATTAAAATTTCCTTGTCCTTTGAAAGAACTTTCATTAACATCCTTTAAAACTGTTCATTATTTGACATTTCAATCCAAACTAACCTTTCTGAATGTGCTTGTTACTTTGTTAAAATACAGACCTGTAACAGGTAGAAATTCAAGAACTTAGCAATGATAAGTATAATGGTGGGAGGTAGAATGAAAAAATTACCTCTTCGTGACATCAGTGGTATAACAAGATATGCCAATGAAGACGGCTGAGTTATGGGACACAGGGTTTGGAAAGACCTCTTTATCTGACTGAGACAGTTTGTATGCTTGTGTAGATATATAGCAGTGAGAAGAACTTAGAAGTCTTTTCACCCTGTTGTATTTATACCAGCTAATATTATGTTGGAACCTCTCTTAGTTTAATGAAATAGTTTCCCTATAATAATTGTGCCTCACGATCATGCTATCCATATCATGCCTGATGCGCTTTGAAGAATTTGTAGGATTCAGCATTGTTTGCCTATCAGGGGCTGGCAGCATTTTCTGGGACAGCAGAAATATTACAGAAGTATTTCATATAATCCTTAGTTATTTTTTTTTCAAGGCTGAAGAGACCTCATCTCATTTTGGTTAAAAGTTGTCAATTCACATTTGTCTTCACCAAATTTTCTGTTTCTACTATCCACTATGTGCTTCCTTAGAGCAACTGTGAGTGGTATTCAGGAAGTGGGTACATTTGTTTTCTTAGTGGCATAAAGAGGTTTTCTGTTTCCTTTTCTAATACCTTCTTGAATGTTTTTGACTACTGCTGGGAAGGGAGGTGCAGTTTTAAGTTTACTCCAAAATTCCTGACTCATAATACTAATTTAAAACTCATCATCTTTATTTAGAAACACTTGTCTCATTTGCAATACTTTGCGTTTATCAGCACTGAATTCCACCTGCCTTTTTATCTCCCAGCCACTCATTACCATGGGAGCCTCTCCAACTCCTTGCAGTCAGTTTTTGACCATTCTGAATAAGTTTGTATCAATCAACAGGAAACTGTCACTTTTCTATTCATCTTCTTGTTTAGGGCGTTCAGCAAAACTGAACCCTCAATATAGGAAAATGCATTTGGTAATGTACACTGAACTATTTTTGGTCAAGAGCATTTATTGTTGAATCTACAACTTATTGGAAGTCAGCTGCTTTTGGAATACAGATACAGTAAGAATCACAGAGTATACTCAGATCCTTTCCCTTCCTGAATCTTTTGGATTATGGGAGAAGAACTGGAACAGAGTATGTCTGCTGATCGGGAAATGCACTGAGATTTCTCTTACAGACTTTGGTTCTAATTTCATTTCTAATTTGGAATGGCTCCCAGTACTCTCCAAGGTCTGTCTAAATGACTAGAAGGTAAGTCTTTAAAATAATAAACCAAATTAGAGATTTAATAGTCTAAGATGTTAACTTTGAAATGACAGCTGTGATTTCCCCTTAGCGGCATTGCATACGATACTGTCTGCATCACAGTGAGAAGGAAATTGCTGGGGTAACTCACTGCATTCCTGGAAGAATTAATGAATACTTAGCTAATTTGGTCTTCAAACTGTGGACAAAGGCAGTCTTTGAAGCAGCCCCTCAACCAGATAATAATAATAGGTGGCTGTGGCTGGAATAGATGAATATGTTTCATATCTGAGGAAGGCCACAGAGGTGTCTGTTCGGAAATTGTGATTTATTCCTTCCTGTAACATCCATATTACAGGCAAGTGTGGGGTTTTATTCTCTGGTAGGCAAGTCTCTTCTATCGCTAAGGGATAATTCGCACACCAAGCAAAGCTGGCTCTGATTGTGCATTCAAGCCAATCAACATAATAATCTATGCTATAGGTAAAATGTCCTCCTGCTCTGAATGTGTCCCACAGACAGTGAGGATCAATGATACCTCAAAGATCAGAGCTCCCAAGTTCCCAGCTCCCAACCGTATGCTTGTGTTGTTCACCCAGTCATCAAATTGTACAAGAAGACCAGGAACTCAAGGTTTTGTGCATGACATGATGTTGAATTTGTGAGATAGAAAGGATGTCTAAATTAGTGCTTTTGTAGGATTTGTGTGCTGAGGCAAGCAGCAATACTGCCCCTTTACTGTGTTAATATTTTCCCTGTGGAGTGATCCCAAAGCAACCAGCTGGATTGCTCTTGAATAAAGCTAAACTAGAAAGTATGCTTTAGGAGTGAATATAACATGTTTCAGCAATTAATAGTTTTCTGGTTGTTTAGAGCTAGTCTGATGCCTTAAATATGTATGGAGTAGGTATTGGGCACTCAGCACCAGCTATTTCACTTTACAGTTCTGCTTCTGTTACACTGCACTACTTGCTTTTATAGACATACTCCTACTGTTCAAAAGTTTAAAGGAGCTGTTAAGAAACTGGTCTATTGTACAAGTCCCTTTCTGGGTTTTGGAGTAGTTGTGAAGAGACAGAAGTTAGGTCTGACTTCAACACAAATGAATCAATCTGCTTTCTCAATAAAAGGGACTACTTCTAGATTACTATAGATGTGCACTAAACCCCCTTTTAGAGTAGGTAAGCATTCTGTAGCTATTATTCAGAACGTCAGTGGGTTGAGATATAATGGAAGGTCAGTGAAAATCAAAAATCTCTGTTCAGTATATCTCTGTATTATATCTCTTTTCTCCCTTTTCATCCTCTTTCTTATTATTTACTTTCTGAAATACATTCAAAATGCATTTTCCAGTTTAGCTTGGAAGGACTGCGAGATATGAGTTTGGTAGTAGACTCAACCATTTGTTTCCTCTGTGATTTGGTCTTTCATCTGTGAAATAAGAATGTTACTTTATAAAGGTGTCATAAAGATAAATTTAGTTAATTTCATGTGAAGCTCTCAGATTTAGAGCCCCTGGCTAGATTGTTCCACTCATCATCTACCTCTCTAGATTTGCTTTTACTGTTGATTTGCCTCTGTGACTATTAAGCGGCTACCTTTTCTGTTTCTAATAGTGCAGCTTATCCTAATTCAAATAATGTAAAATATTGTTAATTTGTATGTTTTGTTTATTCATTTGGCAGATGGCCTTGTCTATCTTGTACTATTTCCTTCAATGTGGATATTGTTCTAATAAGTTTCTGTTGTTTCTACAGTCTGCCTGAATTTATTTTGTGAAATAGCATATCTGACACAGCTGACAGTGTCTTTGACTGATCAATGAATTTGAGAACTAGAGATCATTTTATGATGTATTATTTCAAGGTTAGATTGTCTTTCCATCCAAGTTCTTTTTCAGAATCCTTCATGTACTTTAAAATACACAGGTACAAACTTGTTCTAGTCATACCTCTCACTGGGCTCCCTGATCTGTTTAGAGTCTACTTTGCAGACAGCTGAATCGGCAAAACTGGAAGTGCAGCAAACTGCGTATGTCTGGAGCTAGGTTTGCCACCAGAGAAATCACAAAGTGCTATCGTGTCTCCTGTCAGATTGGCAGCTTTAAATCTGCATTCAGACTATTTTAGGGCTGACGCTGGCGTATATGTTAGATTGTCTCCCTTCAACAGTACAAAAGAAACTGCAGTTTGTCTTGGTGTAAGACAAAAGCAAGAAAACACCATCATCTGTTTCTGTAGGAAGATTCTGTGTAAGCAACACAAAAGTGACAGGAAAAGAGCAAAGTGGAGAGTAAAGCAATTTCAAATGAATAACGTAACACACTCATTGGGGTACCTACCCTGGTGTACCAGGACACTGTGTCAAAAGAGAAGTCTGTGGAGGCTGAGGATAGAATAAAAACAACTCCTTCCCCCTCATAAGAGGTGCAGAAATAGAAACAATACTTCCTCTATTTAAGGCCTCCCTCAATGTTTATTTGGTGGCTTAATTTTGCTTTTGACACCTATTTTTAAACACCTATTAAGTCCCACTTAGTCCCTGGGAATTAACAAGGTATGTTGCAAATAAGCAAGATATTTACTAATAGGATCCCAAATTAATGATTATATTTAAGTCTCACATTTGCATATAAAGTTCAATACTCCCAGGAAGAAAAAATATTTTTTAGTCTCTAGAACTAAGAAATTTTTTTAAAGAAAATACTCTTCAATGGAAAAGTAAAAGATACCTGCTTAATTGAAAATATTTCATATCTTTAGAGGCATATATGTTTACAGAGTTCTGATCTACACTTTTTCATAGCTTTTTGGAACATTCTATGGTTGTGTATCTGTCTTCTACAGTACACGTTTTGTGACTTCAATTGTCGTCTAGAATGAGTTACTCAAGCATTCATGCAACAGCTTCCCTTGATGTGCAGTGCATAGTACAACAATGAATCACTGAACAGTGTATGCTTCAGCAATCTGAAGGCTCAAACACATAAATCAGATACTAGAAGCTCTGATGCTGATCCAGATTTTTTAACGGAGAGATTATATTGTACTTGTTTTTATAGTGACTTCTGTGTCTCAAATATGATGTGGCTGAGAACAGTGCTGTATATTACTCCCTGTTGCCTACTGGGGTTGCCATATTTGTTCTAACATCCTGAAAATTAAAAGCCTAATTTTCCAGATATGCTTTCTGTCAGTCTGGAACATCTTGCAGGGCATTGGTGATTGCTGGAAGGGACTCAGTTCTCCAAGGAGGGATCAGAGCTCTCAGACCACACCTTAGTTCACTTTTTTATATATGCTCTACAAGGCTTTAGAGCAACAAAGGAGCCCTGTGTGATCTTACCTCTTATTCTGGGCTGAGATAAACCTTTCCAAAAGCTCCTTGTCTGGAGGCAAGCTGGATATTAAAGGAAGAACTCAAGACCTACCTAATTCCTAAAAGAAAAGGAGTGTCAAAGGAGGGAGAGAAGCTGCCCGTAACTACTTATGTGTCTTATTTACTGAAGAAGTGTGGGATGCTCAGATGTGAAGGTGGGGGAGGTCTGATGATTTCTTCCAGTGGCCCTGGATTTTTGGTCTATCTATCTCATACATGAGTGAGCATGACAGGCAGCTGGCAGGGAAGGAAAGGGGTAGATTTTGAAACAGGCTGTTGCAAAGCTGCCTCCAGATTTAACCAAACTTGGTTAAAGAAGAAATCTTAAGAGCTGGAAAACTCAACATATTTTAAGCTTTTTGCAGAGGTTTTCAGAAAACGGATTGCCTCTCTTGCTGCTGGGAAGCCAAACTGTATATTC
The DNA here is from genome assembly GCA_013396755.1 of Sclerurus mexicanus. Taxonomy (NCBI): domain Eukaryota; kingdom Metazoa; phylum Chordata; class Aves; order Passeriformes; family Furnariidae; genus Sclerurus; species Sclerurus mexicanus. The sequence goes on from VWZF01003203.1 coordinate 280,472, forward strand.
TCATAAATGTCACAAAAGATGATCATCTGCAAATGGGGCAGGGCGTGTGTGTTATCCTTCATCTTCTAAAGGGAAACAAAGATCTAGGGGAAAAAAAAAAATCATTACTTTATTGAAATCTTCTCACTACAGTTATCATTTTCATTTGTGGCATACAGACACCTCTTGCAGTTGTGCACCTCCCTCTTCCATGTTTTAACAGGTTTAGAAAATACTTGGTGGCTACTGGGACTGTGAAAAAATGACAGCCTGAAGTAAAAATCTCTAAATGGGATAGAATTGAAAACATGAGATGATTCTCAATTTGTGATGTCCAACTAGACAGAGTATGGAATTTTGCTTGTATAAATTAGTTGGGAAAGAGTAGCAATGGCATCATACCAAACAGGATTAGGTTAAAAATATATTTGAGTTCTGTAGCATGACATGCAAACATCACAGAATGCTAATTGCAAAGCTCTAATCAAAGACTTAATTTGTTTTCTGTTTTTGTTTTGTTGTTGTTATTTTTTTTTTATTTCAGTTAATCGTGCTGTAACAAGAGTAAGCTTTACTTCAAGAAGACTGTAGTACACAGGAGCTCTGAAATAGAATGTCCTATGTCTAGTAAAATTGAAATTTGTTACAACTCTCATGTAACACTGGTGTCTAAGAATATGGTCATGGTAAGAGAGCTCATCTGTAATAATTAATTTTGTATATTCTAAAGTAAATTGTGCTTTCATAGTATTAAATCAGAAATTTCCAATAGATTTTTTAACAATATGAAAGCAAAAAAAATTGCTAGGCTAGCCAGGAAGAAATTATATTCTCAGAGGATGCTTAGCTTTCTATATAGCACAAATTTTTATATAATTTATCCTCCAGAGTGTGAAATGTGTCCAGTTTTCCTAAAGAGATAGAAAGGTAGAAATAAAAAAAGGGAATAAAACAAATAATATTGTGCATTGATTAATTTGTGCTTACTTCTGTTTTCAACCATGCTCAGACTGTAAAAGTCATGAATAGATACTTGAAAAATCCCACTGTTACATATGAAAACAAAACAAAGAGCTCTTTCACTTACAGTGTTTTCAAATAAATTTTAGAAGCAATAGGCCTTTTCTGTATTGACATTATGAGTTTTGTTTTCAAAGCTGAGTCCCAAAAGAATTGTGAAACTCTCACAGTAGCTTACCTTTCATAAAGCTTTAAATGTTTTTTTTCTCAGGCGTATACTGGCAAGTTCCTGTGGTTTAGCAGAGGCGTAATCAAGCATCTGTGAAGCTTTTTGGTTTTTCTTAGCCAAGCTTTTAAAGACATAGAGAATTAACTCTATTCTACTGTACACACTTTTGCTTTCTGGAGGAACCGTCCCTCTGAAATGTCTCCTGTTGTCTCCTTCGTTCCTTTGTTTCCTCAGAGAAAGATGACATCTGTCATGAATAAATTTTCACCTTAGCAAAGGATACTTCAAGTCCACAAAGATTTTGTACTAAAACCCTGTTTTAGACGAAACAGTAAAATAAGTATAATCCCTGTAGCAAAGGTCAACATTCACATACAAGGGTTAGGACAGTTTAAAGGGTTTTGATTGTTAATAAAATATTCAGTCATTAATATTTTTCTTTTAGTACACTGGAAAATTTTTCAGTTTATCTTCTATTTCTTCTCAGCTCTTTGCCTTTCTAGTTTCTCCAATGATGGACCAGTATTTCAGCAGGACTAAAGAGACTGCTTATTCCTGTTCTGGGAAAATTTGGTGACATATATATGCAAATAGTTTTATGCAATCTTTGTTAAAGTTCTTAGGTTCAAGCCTTTTTTTTTCAAGCCCTTTTGTTTTTGGAATAAGACCAAACCTCATCCATTAAAAAATTTTCTTAAAACCTGCTAATATTTTTGGACAACAATGGTAACGTTTGCTTCTGCCACAACTTCTTGTGATTGACTGAGCTCCCTCATTACTCCCTGCACAGTGTGCGTAGACATTATTCTTGATCGCCATCTAAAATCTATGTGCTATTGCAGATATACAACTCTGTTTTGTATACTCACACATTATTTCCTGTTGGATCAAATGGCACTGATAAAAGTCGATGATTTCAGTATAGATACTTGTATCTTGCTGTAAGCAAAATCTTTTATTAGAATCAGAGTTGAGAAGAATTACCTTCTTTTTACTTGCCAGTCACTCAGTTTCACCTGTACATAGTTTAGGCAGCAAATTTATGTTAAACGAGAAACGTTTAATCACTCCTGATTGTGGAAGATGCAACAAATTCCATGTAAACAAGAGATTATTGGATTATTTCTAGTCATAACGTTTACTCTGGAAAGATAATATTTAAAGTATATTTTCATAGGTAATTATCCTATGTGTTTCTTTTTTAAGATACTTGAACTCCTACTAACATACGAATTTCTAGTATCATTATTTTTGTGGAGAGGGCTCAAGAAGGTTGGCAAAAAAATGAAATAATACAAGCTTCTAGGCTGAAAACTTGTAGTGTGTGTACGTTATTCTTAGGTATGTCATTTTCTTCTAACTTTGTTCAAATGTTTCTTCAGAGTTATCCTTTCTAAAATCATTGTCTTCCAAACTTACCCTATAGGCCTAACTGTAAAACAACTGATAGGAGCAATAAACATTCAAGCTGTGGAGCCTGAAGAGGGTAAAACCAACTTAAACTGGCTCTCCAAACTGCATGCTGAGTTACAACCCTCCAAACAGCTTGCACACATTAACACTCTTCATTTCGGGTTTTTCAATATTGAACAGTGAAGGATTTTATGTTACTTTTGCAGTGTGTCAGAAATTAGACCAAAGACATTAAGAAATCTTACATAGCATGCTGCTGGGCTGATGAGACTAGTCTGAGCTTTGTGATTTATGATTTGATTTGCACAGTTCATGGTCACACTTCATACTGTATTGATAAAACAAATGTTTGTTCTGTATTGCCATCAGGCACTTAAGTATGGAGACATTCTTGAATGCTTCCAGGCTTCTCCTCAGTGCCCCGTCAAACTGGAAGTCTGGTAGTGTAATGATTCAAACCATCAGTATATGCCTCTTAATACAGTTTAAAATGTTCACAGTAAAATACAGTGAAAGGAATTCTAGTTTTGGGCCCTTTTTGGGTATAGGGCTGGGCTGTGCAGGCACACTGGCGCTGGCAGCCACGGTAGATGTGCTCTGTAGCTGGTGTCCTTCCATGAGGTCACTCTCCCTAGACCAGACCTTTCATACACAGCTAACTCTTGAGGTTTTTCAGCTCGCTTCCTGCTTTCTCATTTTGTAATTGCACCATTAGATGTGCACATGCAAGGTGTGGTGTGTAAAATACCCACTAGCCTTTTCAAAGAACTGTAGGGAGAGAGCAGTAAATGAAAGGGGTGAGCTGAACAAAGGGGTGAGCTCTGACTGCCCCTCTGGGCTGCAGGGCAGTGTCTCCCTTAGCACAGGAACACCTCCTCTCCCTCCTCCTTCTCCTCTGCATTAGGCGTTTGCAGGGCTGTTTGTAACACCTTTTTTTCACTATTCATCTATCCTAGGCAGTGTTTTGCCCTTTCTTTAGCTATGTTTCCATCTTGGCTGTGAGGCTCAGCTGTGTCCTGCAGTGTCTCTGCTGGAGCCAGCTGGAACTGGTACCAAAAAGGCGAATAAACTGGTGAATGAAGATGCCATCACTGTGAGTAAAATGAAAGAAAAAATCGGTTTGCCCTGTTTCAGCTACCAGAGCCATGGGGTTTTTTTTTGCTTCTATTGTTTTGTTCAGCATTGTGATTAAAACCCCCTGAAATTAAAGGATGGCACTAAAAGCTCCACAGTAGATGTGCTTTACAATGATAACGACCCTTTCAAACACTGCAAGATTTCCCCTTCCTGTAGAGGAATGATTACTCTCGTTTTATACTGATGGATCTTGTACACCGAAACCCAGGATCTTGCACAGAACTATTACTATACTGTTGTCCAGAGTGAGACCTGAATCACACACTGCATTATCCCATGTTCTCTGCTGGAATATAGGGCTGTTTTTTCTGCCAACACTGGTACCTGGCTATGTAGCAGATCCTATTTAGCTTCTTCCTCCAGAAGCTCAGAAAGACAGCAAATGGATAGCATGTTCAGGCAATCTACAATGCTAAGCTTAAAAAGAATTAGGAAAAGACAAAATCTTATTTGTATAACTATACCGAAAATATTCACATAGTGTGCTCATTGGTACAGAACTGATTGCAAGAAATATGAAATGCACTCAACAGTGGCTGGCACTGTTTTATCATTCCTGTATTTTTAAATCATCCTTCCTGATGCTGTAATATTTAGGGATGGGTGAGCTGGTTAAGACCACATAAACATCTAACCTAAACATCTGAGGTTTGAAATAGTTTGGTTAGCTTCCCAGCTTCACTCCCAGTTTTCATATGCTCCAGCACTTCCCTGTTGGGACAAATCCAGAAGGGGAAATATCAAAATACCATGAGACAGGCTGTTCTCTGAATTTGGTGGCTCCATGCCAGTGACCTCTTAACCTAGCAGCCAGATGAGCCATGGTCAGAGGTAATGCATCAGTACAATCCACAATGCACACCTTGTTTTATGGCTCTGCCTGGTTTTTCTACAGTGTGCAAGTGTTGGAACATAGAGATGGGGCTTCACTTGGAAAATATTCCTGAAATGGCAAATAGCAAAATGTGTACTTTACAGTAGGTGTGATATTGATTATTATAGAAAAATCCAAAGTTGAAAACCAGAGAGAGTGAAAATTATCATTCAGAATGCAAATATATCTATGTCAGACATAAACACTTGATGCACCAAGACAAGTATATCTCATTCTTCAAAACCAAACACTTTTTATTAAAGACACATGATGGAAAATTGAAGTATTTTCTTAGCTGTTTAGGGAAGTTGGAACGCTGGTGGAACAAACTAAAATGACTTAGACTGTTTTCCAATAATTCCTGATTTAAAAAAATCATAAATTAGCATCGGAACAAAAAGAATTCTCAGACAAATTATTTATTTTATAGGTTAAAAAGCAGAACACCCCTGATGTACCTTGCTTAATCTTGGATTTAGAATAAGTAAGTTAGAATAAACACTATTCATAATTGAATACTTTATCATGAGTCATCTGTATATTTGTTTCTCTATCTGTGTATAAATATTACATGAAAATATGAAGAACATCAACTATTCAATAAAATTTTATATAATTTTAAAGAACAAGTCAACTTATCACAGTTTTGGTGCTCTTGGGACATGAGGTAGGGGTTTGTTGTTGCTTCTTTTTTTTTTTTTTTTGTGGTAGAAATAGTTTTCCACTGTGCTAGTAAAAGGCTGTACCAATGAACTTTTCCTTAAGGACAGATCTGATCTCAAAGCCAATGAAGAGGATCCTTGTTGCTGTCTTCAGCACCTCAAAAGTTTTGGGGGTTTTGCTCAGCAGAAATTCTCTATACCTCCTGATAAAGTTACAGTCTTGGCATGCCTGATTTTGCATGTGATATTGCTGTTAATTGACTAGATTGGGTATAACAAAAGGTCAGGGTAACTCTTGTAACATCCACATCTCAGAGCAACAGCTGAATTTCCTGACAAAAAGATGAGGGTGAGAAACTGTAGGATCTTACATGACTCTCATTAACTAAGAGCAGGACACATTCCCACCACATTTAAATGAGGTTATTCTTACTTGTCATAGTTATTTCTCTTATCCTTGTCTAAAGGCTTGTTTATTTACTTAGAATTTCTCTCTTAGTTGTTCAAAAGTGTGTGTCTTGCTTTGCTAGTGAGGGTACAGTTCTATAATTAAAATACTTGGAGCTATAACTACTCTATAGCAATGCAGGATTATGAATGATCACACCTTGATTCTCCAGAGAACAAGGTGGAAACTATAAGCAGAGTGTCTTTAAACGAGCTGATGAATGGGAGAGGAAAAATAGAGAAGATGAGGAATGCACTGCAAACAAGCACCCTTGTCTTCACTATACCTCAGGGCAGAAAACAGTGTTTTTAAAAGTCAGAGGTTTAAAAAATGAAAAACATTCTGTTGTTTCCACTGAATATTCAAAGCAGAACTGAGAAATCCTGATGCTATTTTTCATACAGTCCAATGCTGGTATTTTCTAACCACACATGTCTAAAATTAGGCATCTAAATGCATGAATAAATAACAGATTTAAACTGAAGTGAGAAGTACTCATCAGTTGCAAGAGTCATTCCTTTTGAAAAGAACATAAATGAAAGATGTTGAGACTCCGTGTGTAGAAAAAAAGTAATTTTGAACAGGTCTATCTTGGTGTTTTTTGGTTGTTGGTTTTTTTTTTTTTTTATCCTGTCTTCAGGAATCTCCTGTCCTAGATGTGGAGATGGTTATTATTACCTTCTACTCTGTTTTCCTGATTCTTCTTTCATGACTAAAAACTCATTATGACTGGACACTTCTGTTTATGCTTTCTAGTCTCTCTGAAACTAAATATCCAGCTACAGGTGAAAGTGAAAATGCAAACTGTCTTAATACTTGTTTATGTTTTCTTTTCCTTTTATCTGTTCCTTCTGTCTCCATCTACTGTACTGAAGTTTACAAATCCCTGTATGAGTTCATCTGTCAAGTGTTATTCTTGTTTGTGTTCTACAGGCCTCACATTTGGTCTAAAGTCACCGCTCAGTTCATGAAAAAGCTTGTTGTTTGCTGTGAAAAATAAATAAATACTGAGGCTCTGGTTATAGGATTTTCATTACTTTCTGGGGGTGCATATTGGGAACAGATGTGAATGGGCAGTCAGCCAGGTCTTGTCATCTGAGACATGGCACATGGGCACTTTTGGGTATAAACTCCTTTAAATGTCAAATCATTCTGGCAGCAAACCAGGTTGACTCATGCTGCAAAATGACTTTTTTAAAAGACTCTTCTCCATTACAGAACTGTGCCGTTGTTGTGGGTTAATCCCAATAGGCAACTAAGCACCACACGGCAGCTTGCTTGCTCCCCACAAACCCGCAGTGAGGCAAGGGAAGAGGAAAGGAAGAGTAAAAGCAAGAAATCCCATGGCTCAAGATAAAAATCATTAAATAAGTAAAGGAGAAGTTGAAGAAGAGAGAAAAAAAAGAGAAGTTATACGACAGTAATCACACACCAACTCTCATGTTTAGTCTGCTCCCCAGCCAGTTCCTGAACAAAGCATGGCTAATCTACCAAAATCACAGTCCTCTCCATTTTATTGCTGAGCACGATGTCATCTGTTGGGGTCAATTGTCCTGGCTGTGTTCCCTCCCAGTTTCCCCCTTGGACATTCCCAGCCTACTTGCAGGTGAGGCAGCGTGAGAAACAGAGAAGGCCTTGACACTGTTCAGAAACAGCCAAAACACTGGTTTTGATCACAAATTCAAAGCACAGCACTATATTAGTGACTATGAAGAAAATTAACTCCATCCCAGCGAGACCCAGGACTGTTGTTTTGTACATCTCTACAACCTACAAATGTTTCCTTTGCTATTTACTTGAGAAACGTAGCATATAGGACCATTTCAGGCCACTGCTCTTTTAATATTATTTCTATCCTATGCTGATCCTGAAGACTGCTATGTTCAATGTTCTACCCATGGGTAAAATTCTATGAGGATTATAATTTTCTTGCTGAGTTCCTGACTTTTTTTTTTTTTAAAAGTGGTCTACTGCTACTGAGATAAAAAGATTCACCATATTATACTGTCTAACATACACTGCATTGTTAGTGAAGGTTCAGAGATGTCTTTCAGGCAGTGGTGTGCAACCAAGGCTTAATAATGGGTTCTCATGGTGAATATGTAATTTGTCAAGGCAGGTTGTCTATATATTAGTGGTTTATGTGCCACAGGAAAGGTAGATGAGAGATTAAAAAAAAAAATTTAAAGGTTTCCCAGTATTTTCCATTAATTTTGACAGAAATTGATGAATTAATTCTTTACAGTCAATATAAGAGAATTCTGAAAAACATGTCATACTGGAAACTGTAATGCTTCCTTTCAAAAATGGCCCAGCCTCTGACTTCTTAAAAAAATCAGTTCAATATTCAACCTCTTCTGTAACAAAACTGTAAGGGATATCCCAAATTGGAATATTGAAATATATCCTAAGACTGCTTTGGAATGGTGGGTTCCCACTCTTTATATTCAAGTATTCATTTATATATGTTATTTCTTTCTTAAATACTGGCAGTAGAATTCACTCCACAGAAAAAAACAAACCAAACCAAAAAACAAAGAAACAAAAAGCCTGAAAACAAAAGATTGCTTCATTTTGGTATTGTTGTCTTTAACATTTATTTTGCAGTACTATACATTTTGACTTATGTGTGTTTATCCTACCGTTCATTTTTGTGAGTACTTTCATTACCATTCTAAGTTCCCTTAACTGTTCTGTTTAATTGGCTAAATAGATAGGAATTAATTGTTTTCATGATTGTGTGTAGGATGTGAGCCCCCATCTTCCTATACAATTGTACTCACAGTATAAAGAAACTCAGTCCTGAGACCTTAAAGTTTGTTTAATTTCAAGTCCTTTTAAGTAAGACTTTCAAGAATGCAAACTTCAATTAATCATTAAGCTAATTCAATCCTTCTGGCAGCTCATAAGCCTCCTACTGTAAATTTTCTGAAGTTTTATGTAACCTAGTTTCCTCATTCAATGGGAAGAGACTGACTCTCCACTTAATTTGTCCCCATTCAACCACACTTTTCTTTTTAATCATGACTTCTCATTGGTCCTTTGTGTCTGCTTAATAATTTCACTACTGTGTTTCCTTGGTATTACATTGCTTTTTTTTCTTAAGCAAGTCATGAATAGGATGGTATTTTTAATATTTACTCCCCTCACCTGTTTCCCATCAGTCACAGTGCAGGGTTCATGATGTAATTGTCTTTGCTGTTCACCACAACGTCTCAATTTTTTATGCTTTTGTAGTACTAAGCTGTTTTTCCTTCTACTACCACCCTTCCTTGAGGTACATGTTCTTGAACATTTAAACTGGGACATGTCTTCCTCTCTTATTCTTCACATTTGTATGGGACTTAGTCCATCTGCTGTTAATTGCAATGGGGGTTGCATGACTCCAAGTGCTGTAGAAAGGCTGAGATTAATAGCAATCAGGCAATGAGAAGATGCCTCTAGCCAAGCACGACATTATAAACATTCAAGTTCCCTTTAATATAGCATTGTGAATGAACACTAACACAAAACAAACTTGTTTAAATCAGTTTAGCAACTGGAAAAGCTTAGCAGTTGGCAAATCAGCAGTGTTTGTCTCAGTGCTCTGGTGCCAGGGCCCCTCCTCTCTCAGATACCATGCAGGCTCCCATCCAATCTCAAGAACCTTGTCTCCCTTCAGTGTGGTCCTGTTGGCACCAAGTGCCCATGGGGATCAGTGGATGTGGATTTATTCAGCTAGAAGAGACTAGAACCCTCTGACTTTGCCATTTGCTGATTGTACTTTTTTTTTCTTTGCCTTTTTCATGGTAGTCTGCAGACTGGATTCCAGCCAAACTCGTACTTCAAATGAAACGTTGACTTAAAAGTGCTGCCTGCCATAAGTGCTATAGAGGTTTTCTGGAAACAACAATGAAAAATAAATGCAAGGACCTACTACATTATCTAATATACAGCACGTACCTATTTGTATGCAGTTCCATATGAAAGAAGTCATAACTTACAGTATGAGCTTATAAAGCACTTTGCCTTAAAATTAGAGAAGAAAGAGGCATGATCTTGCTAACTACTTGATTAAAGACACTTCCTTTAAAAGTACAACTCATTTAATAACAATTACATGCCATTGTGATGTAGGCTTGTACGGGCTTGTACATCAAACAAAACCTTGACGACCAACAGAAGGAAATTTTACATGTCATGTTGAAGTGATAGTTTGCTCTGTGTGTTGATAACAGTCTGATGTTGCTGCCAAGATTAATGGTTCATACAAGTGTATTAGGATATCTATTTTTGTCATACAAATTAAATAGGAGATAAAATGCATGATAAAGCTTGGCAGTAGAAACAAAGCATTTGTAGCAGAGCAAAACCTTTATCTGACAGGACCTGACACAGGGGGCACATGATAAAACAGAAGAGATTCCCTCTGAACATCAGGAAGCAGTTTTTTTACTGTAAGGGTGACCGAGCACTGGCACAGGTTGCTCAGGGAGGTTGTGGAGTCTTTGTGACTCCATCCTTAAGATATTCAAAAGCCATCTGGAGATGGCCCTGGGCCACCAGCTGTGAGTGGTCCTGCTTGGAGCAGGAGGGCTGGAGAAGATGACCTCCAAAGGTCCCCTCCAACCTCAGCCATTCTGTGGTCCTGTGTTAAGGAATAAATAGCTTATAGCAGCAGCACAGACTACTGCATGTATATGGTTCATATAGTCCTGGTGAGGCATATTGATGCATTCATTCTTTTTGCAAAGCATAATATTTTCTGCTCGATAAAGAATCATTTAACCAATTAATTAATAGAGCAAATGATAATTTAATTCTCTAAAAGAGATGATTCTCACATTGGTTTCATGTATCTATTTCTGAAAACATTTTCTTATTTGGAAGCCTTTTCAGCTTTTCCTATATCTCAGAGAATAACTATGTGATGGTTCAAGAGAAAAAATGCTTGAGAGACTAAAATTTAACAGAGACGAGCACTGAGATACTCAGTTTACTATTTTGTAAATTAGGTGTAACACTGGAATTTGGATCCCTCTTTTATTAGCTTTGTCGTGGTAACATACCCTTACATTTACATCTAACATGGTAGTACCTTACGACACAGGACTCCCCACTTGTCCTGTGTTTGTTGCAGATTATTACAACCTTTCAGAGTGTCACAGGTCAAGGAGTGTTTGTCTTCTCCCCTGAAATGGAAAGTACCAGATCTGCTGAGGCAGGTGACACAGGTATTTTGTGTCTGAATTTGTATTTTTTGCTGGTGTAGTTTTTGTCTACACTTAAACAGACATTGCAGGCAAGGGGCAGGAAACCTTGGAGAAATACTGAAAGAGTAAACACAGCCTTATAAAATCATCGATGTTGTCTGGTTTCTCTGCTTCCACTAATTGTTTTGCGTACAGATGGCTGAGTGCAAAGGATCAGTTATCTTTCATGGAAGGGGAAAATATGGATGGCAAGGAGCAGACCTTCTTTGTTGGAGTATCAGCATTCCTTGTTGTATTCATGAAAATGATCAGTTTCAGTTCTGTCAGGACATTAAAATGTTCTCAGAATGGATCTTGGGGCATGGATGAGACAGTTTGTAAAGCAACCAGTGAGTGGTGGTCAGGTGAAAAACTAGATTCAAGGACAAATAGGAAATGCTGTTCATAAATAGGTAGCAGAGACAGTTTACACAAGCTATGTATTGTCACAAAAGTGAGATCACACTAGAGTTGCTCCAGAGGCTGGAAGGAGCCCGATCTGAATGCTTTAATTCAGCTTTTGGAAGAGGGCACCCTGTGCCATTACACTGTAAGTTTTAGACTAGCACCTGACACCAACATCCTTTATATTTAGTGTTTGTATTTCCTGTAGGACATGTCATTATTTCGTTTTATTTTTCCCTGAAAGATTGATTTAAATGTGGGTAATAATGTTGACATTTTCATCAGGCAACAAAGACCCTCAGTTTTGGATCAAAATCTAATATTGTGTCATGTCCCATATGGGCATTAGGAAAAGTGTTTTAGTATTTATTATATTTCCCAAGTCTTTTGTCTTGTTCTGTGTGCTAGTATAGAGGATGTTAAACTGACAGAATTCCTATTTTGAGCATTTATCTCCATTTCACTGATTTTGTAGCAATGTTAAATCAGGGTTTGAGCCTACCTCACTTGGACACCTAATAGTCCTGACAGGGTGTTTTGAGTCTATGTGCAGGAGAAATGGGCTTAAATGGGTTAGAGGCTGGGTCATCACAACTGTCCATAATATTTTTGTTAATTTGCATTGTGCTACAGTGCTTTCTAGCACATTCTAATTGCCAAATTCCCTCTCACTTTCCATTACTGACTCCACCCTGGTGCAGGTTGCTTAATCCAGACTTCATTATCAGTGACTCTTTGAACTCTTGTCAGCAATGCAGTCATCTGCTAATAAAGGATCTAGAGTTTCAGTTGCAACAAATGTAAGGTATTTTCATTTTCTAGGTGCTTGCAAATCCCTTTACAACTCAATGTGTACAGCGGATTCCCTTCAGTCTGTCTCTGAATGAAAAAATGCTTGAACTTGTGAGACCACCTAGAATAGAAAATGGCTGTTTCAGCTGGTCGTCACATATACAGTGTAAACACACACAGTGAGGCAGATTCCTTCATAAAATGTAAGAGTTATCAGGCTCTGCCCAGACACCAGCCAGACCAGACCAAAGTTGCAACCAATACTTCTTTTATCGTTCATTAGGGTAAAGTATTTCAGCAGGTTTGTGCCCCAAGCCAAAAAAGATTTTGTGGGGTAGTCCCACCTGCTATTCACTGGGAAAACTTATTTTTAAACTGTTTCCATGAAGTATTCCTGGTATGGGATCAGACTTTACAAGCTGAATGAGGGTTCTGCTGAATACATATGCAGTACAGTGCCTTAGTGTATGCACCGGAAAAGGTTCAATGCTGGACTCTCTCCCTCCACACCTCATTTTTAAACTGTTAACTATAAGCTCTCATGGTAGCAACGCCACATCTGTACCTCAGGGGCCACTTTCAGGTGCCAGTAACCTCCTAAAAGGTACCCTTTGTATACATTCCTTACATTGAAGTTCTCAGGCCAGAAGTGGAAAGGCGTTGAAGGTTCTTGATACTGTTCTTCTAGATTGGCTGCACTATGAAAGTGTTAAAATATTATGGAGTCTTCTTTTTTTGATCAGATCCCTTAACAATGATGTCTTAAGTATTTCCAACTTGTCTCTGTCTTATTTGTCAATTAAGATAGGTGGTCTTTTACTGGACAAATTGGTATATTTTAGAAATCAATTGCAATTCATCATGTGATCATTTACAGAGAACAGGCTTTCTCTATTATGAACTGAATCAGAAAAGAACTGGAAAAAGCACTTCTATTTTTATTCTTGGAAAAAGACTTATTTACAGGGATTTGCACAAAGGCTTCACCAAAGGTTTTGGAAAAGTAAATATCTTTATACTCTGGTTATTTGAAATCTTCACAATAAGGTGATGGACTAAAAACCCAAAATGTCTAAATCAATCTTTGATTTTTACCTTTGGTAACATTATTTTCGCTGTTTTTTCGTGCTCTAGTCCTGTACAATTTGGCAGAAAATATTTTTCTAATATAAACAGCCTGTTTTGCAAAATAGTCAGAAATATTCCCTGTATTTCTGCTAATTTGACACTCCTCTTTGGCTTTGATTTTCAGGGCGTGCTCCATCCCACTGTTTACTAAGTATATTGCCTTTGCATGTTTCATATTGGGAAAAAAAATCCGCTAAGCAAATAATTACCTGAAATAATCCGTGAAACTGCAATCTAAATTGTATAGGGTTCTTGTTTGCACTTGATGGAAAACAGCATACTTTTTTTGTTTTTACAAGTGTATTAAACAGTTTGTATTGGAGTTATTAATCCTATAGCCTGCATCTAAAACAAGCTACGAAGTGAATGGTGTGGTTTATGTTTTCAAGTTTATTGCTTTATGCTTTTAATATCTTTTGCATTTTTATTAACAAAAGCTGCTACTTAATGCAGTGGGGCTCTGAAATCTATCCTATTGTAATTTGACTTACAGAAGAATTTTATTTTATTTTTTTGTTTGAAAATCAGCAGACATTTTCAGTCTAGTGCCTTCCTGTACGCATCACTGTCGGGTGTTTTGGCATACCTTCATTATTGTGGCTGCAAGCAGACATTGCCTGTTCGCAAAAATATGAATTTCTTCTGGACTTGCTCTTTTTTTAGTATAGTCTGAAGTTATTGTAAGGTCTAAGACTTCACAGTTATATCATACTGCTGAAAGAATGGTATTATTGAAGTGCTGAACCTGTAGCTTATATTCTTACAGTCTGAAAGCCTCCTCTCATTCCAGGCAAAACATGGATGTGGTATCACATCCGTTGAAACTTGGGTGGCCCTTAGGATTTCAGATTGTATTGTTTGGGCAAGTGCTGAAAGTACTGGGGCATATTCCAGAGGTCTCTGTGGCATAAAATCCTAAGTGTGAGAAAAATGTAATGGAAAATTGTAATGTAATAAGGTGCTCATCTGGAGTTCTGCATGTATACATCTGGAGCTCTGCTCTCTGGAATAAACACAGCTGCATTTATTTGAATGTGTGAAGCAGATTTATATACACAGGAGAATAAATCTTGTATTGAATATTCAAATACACTACACTACAAAATTTGAGTTGACTGTGCATCACTGTTGTGAGCTTTTTTTAAAAAAAATATTTTTAATTACATAAGAATTCCTTCAAAATCTGTCCTCTGATTTCAAATTCAGAATTTAATAAATCAAAATCCGTATAATTTAGCTATATACCTTTTGAAACAGTTTTCCTAGGCCACAGTGAGTAGCACTGTATATAATCCCAGAGATTTATGGCACTTGTTCATAGGGTCAGCCACTGCTGTGCATGTGAGGGAAAATACTGCAATGGTAAAGATCAGGTTGAGATCTAATTTAAATAAACAAAATGTTGACAATTTTAATCAATTTTAATCTATTGCAATCAGAATTGAGTTGCAGATGTTACGTCTACCTCTGTTCCCCCTTACTTATCTTGCAACTATATTTCCAAATATAAGCATTTATCTGTTTGCTGTTACTTTGAAAGAACAGTGTAGTGGTGGAATTAGACCTGCATTAGAATTGAGTATTAGATGACGTAGATGAGTTTTATCTGCACTTCCTTCTTCTCAGAGCTCTTTGTTCTGAGGTCAGCCAGGAAGGCAAAGGATGAATGCCCCTCTTTCCTCCCAGACAGAAACATGGAGACAGGATGAGTATCCCCTACAGGGACAGAGTACAGCTGTGGGTTTGCTGTCAATGCAGAGGAAGCAGCTGGTGACCAGTAGTTCTGTCAAGAATTACTTAACAAGAAGAAGTACTTCTTGTTAAAACTCTTCAATGTTTTGCTTAAAAAGGTACATGAAGAGGCAATGAGAAGAAAAGACACCAGAGAACCCAACCTAGACGTTTATTTTCTCGGACACGCGCAACCTGAATCACATTTCTTAAATGGGGCTGCAGAGCCACAATGAAAGACAAATAAGTCAACATCATCCTTTAAACAGATTAAAACTTCCTATGCAAAACCCAGTGCTGTGTCCTGCCTAAACACAGGCACACGTGTGTTACAAGGCTAATGTCCTGTGTAGTGGATATAACGGAAGTACACTTTTTTCCTCAAGACCTCTTCCTTTCCTTTCTTGGACAATTAATGTACGATGTAACAGCCCACATGCCGGAAGGTGACTTTCCGCTCCACTGATGCTGCTTCCTCATAGCACTGGGAAAGCACACTGTATGTGCCAGCCCTACCTTGTTTCACTTACTCTTGGGCAGCCACTAAGATATTGCTCCACAGCCTGTGCTACACTAGAGCAAACCTTTCTCCTGAAGGAGAGGAAGGCTTCCTTTCTCAGCGTCTCTGCTATTGCACAGGTAATTTTTAGGTTACTCTGTCCAAAACGCTCTCCAACAGGAATGCCAGTTGCCTTTAGTATTGTCTGTCTAAAACAGCATCAGACACCTTTGGTGCACGCCCAGGAGACTGGTTAGCACTCTCACTTTATGCAAGCCTGCAGGCATTCAGCTCTCACATGGTCAGGTAATTAGAGGATACAGCTACTACTGATGCCACATATTCGTTGTAGTTATGAAGTGGTGAACCCTGGCAATACCTAGGCTGACTTCTCTCTTTGAGGTTGGTCAGTCAGGTATCGAGGTCAGACAATAACCCCAAGACCAACTGATTCTTGCACACATTCACATGATTTCAGCTTCACCAGAACATCACAGATGTATGCGTGATGTTAGCAGAAGTAATCCATCTTAAGGCTTCTCTGGAGAAAATGTTATAGGAAAATGGAAATGCGGGATGGTGCTCAACACTAGCAGAGGTACTCAGACCTAGCACATGAAAGGCTCAGGTAATACAGTTACAGCAAATGCAGTCCACAGTGAACAGATAAACATATACTTTGGTATAAGGAATCAGAATTTGTTAGTAACTGAACTGCAAGGAGCTGAAAAACTCCAGCCCAGAACTGATGTTTTTAGGTAGTGACATAAATGCTTTTCTAAAGGTAGCCTGTTTAATCTGAGGGAAGGTAAAGAACTGGGGAAAAAAATATTTTGCTATCAGATTTGCACTTTATGAAAAATTATGTATATGAGCTTAATAGCTTGACTCTTTAGCTCAGGTGCTGTTCCTTTCTCACATTAAAAGAAATGTGTGTATCTCTATGACATAAAAAGGAGGAGAGATAAAATACTCCAAACAACTGATACTTCTGAAGTAAGGAGAGAGACCATTCACAGAAAGAAGCAAGGTGCAGTTTTTTGCTACAAAGAACATAATGTTTTCCCTTGGACAGACTGTCCCCCTATAAAGCCAGTATTAGCTCTCTGGGATGCATTGGCAGCACTCAGGTGTCATATGTGCCACTAGGTCTGAGTTAACAGAGAGAAGATTCTGCAGCTGAGCATAGAGAACCAGTGAATGATGTGTTTAGTGGATCATGACTAATTGAAATAAAAAATAAAAATCAGATGTTCCAAATCCTATTTGTTACAATTACTGGATAATCAAACTGATATTCCACAGCCCATAGAGAAGGAAATTCCTCCATCCATTGGGAGTGCCTACCTGGCCTCATTTTTTTCTAGTCCAAACTTCTTTATGTCGCTGGAGTATGAACGCTTCCTTGGTGTACTTGCCAAAGCAAAGCACTTTACCTTTTCAAACTTCTCTTTAGAGAAATAGGTTGCAAGCTGTTGAGATGATGATCCCTAGCTTTTCAGGCTGATCAGACTCTTACAGACCAGCTTACTGTAGTAAAATTGTGGAAGACCTTTCTAATATTCATTTACTCATTACTGTCATGCTGAGGGAGAGTCTTTTTTGAGAAGTTCCTGTGCTTTTCTGCTGCCTGTGGACTATAGTCTGTGCTAGTGGAGTACTGAAGCTACTCAGTAATTAAAATCACATCTGCCAATCTATTTTTTCTGTACTTATGATGCATATTATCATGGTATTTGAGATTGTCTAAGTATAGATTTTGAGCAGAGTGCCTAATATAAACTGAGTGAAAAGATGTTTATATTAAAATCTCTAGAAACTATTGTTGACTAGATCTGGAATCAATTATTAGAGCACAATATAATTTTTGTTTTTAATTGTTTTCTTCTTTCCCCATCAGGGATACCTAGAGTATTAAAAATTGTTCAGTATATGTTGATTTAGAAACAAAGTTTACTTTTTTTTTGTGCTTGCATTTCTCTTGGGCTTCCTACTTCAGCAAGTACTGGCAAATAGGTAGTTGTCTGGAAAGCTGCCACCTCAGATTGTTTTATTCTACCTGGTTTCTGTTCATTTCAGCTCTGTACTCAAAATAGTCTGGTGGTTTTAACAACAAGAAAGAAATCTATTAACTATCTTTTTACTGGTCACGTTTATGTTTCAGTTATAAGTTATGTCAACTGAGCCAAAATACTTGCCTTTAGAGAAGCATTTTACTTTGTACATACACTAGAAATTAAAAATAGTCTCTCTCCTTTCCATTAGCAATTGGCCAATATATTTTTTGCTTCCTTGGTTGTGTTCTTCTGTGGCCCATAGTCTGGCAAAGTATAGATTAGCCACAGCTTCTTTTCTGCACGGTGGATAAGATCTATGACTGATTTAAAACTTATCAATACATTCCCATTCCTGAATATCAGGCCCATTGTGTGACACTCAGGAAAGAAAATCTTCCTGGAGGCTTTAGGGCAGACTTCTTAACTGAAAATACAGGAAATGTTGCAGAAAGATCAGTTTTGTTAGCTCATATGCTATCATAGAATGGTTTGTGTTGAAAGGAACCTTAAAGATCACCTAGTTCCATCCTCTCTGCCATGGACTGGGACACTAGTCCAGGTTGCTTAGGGCCTCATCAAACCTGATCTTGAACACTTTCAGGAATGTGGCATCCACAACTTCTCTGGGCACTCTATTCCAGTACTTTACCACTCTCCTAGTGAAGAATTTCTTCCTTGTATCTAATCTAAGTCTACCCTTTTTCAGTTTAAAGCCATTCCCCTTTGTCCTGTCACTGCAGGCCCTTGTAAAAAAATCCCTCTCCAGCTCTCTTGCAGGTCGTCTTAGGTACTAGAAGGCTTCTATAAGGTCCCAGTATGAACTCTTGAAGGACACCATTGTCACTGGTCTCCACTGTAAGAGCGAACCACTGACTGCAGCTCTTTGAATGCAACCAATGGTAGTTGTAAAGTCACTTTGAAGGAACACATTTTGTATCCTTTCTAGTTTGAATTTACAGGACTCACAAAACCTGTGTTTATCACTCCATGATCCTCAGGGTGGTAGCAAAAATGAGTTTCCACATGATGGACAGACAAATGTAGTGTAATTGTTGGGATGCTGTTCTCCTTTACTGTACTCAGTAAGAGCAAGTCTTGCTTACTGGGTTCTTTTGCAGGCTAGAAGGGTTAAAAGGTCAAACCACCAGTGCTTTTCCAGTCTTTTCACCTGAGAAAGCAAAGGAATGTACAACACTGAGTCCCCAGGGTGTTACAATGCATCAGCGCTGGATGAAGGCTGAATAGGTTGGCTATGTGTATGGAAGTAAGCACTTAGCAGCTTCTCAGGGGATAGTGGAAAGCATTCCAGTTCATCAGAGAGCTTCACACAAGCGTGTACAACATCCCCCTAAGCTCTTTTTGCAATGGTATAACTCCATATGGCAAATAAACACCACAGATTTTCATGTACCTGAAGGCCATCAAAGCATTTTAACTGGGGCCTCTCTGTAATACACTAAATGGTTTTCTGATAAATTTCAACTTCTTTCTCTGTAGGTTGCAACATCTACCAATGTATCTCTGAAATGTTATTTCCTAGATACCAGGAGTAGCTTAATACAAGATTAGCATGTATCTTACAGCTAACTCTGGCATTTGATGGCACTTCACATTTAGTAACAAAACATACTGAAAAAGATCACCTGTTGAACTTTTATATTTGTTTAGACAGGTGTTTTTGTGTGAGAAACTCTATAGGAATGTCAAGACAATGCCTGTTACTTTTAGTAGCTGTTTTTCATGCACTCTGAGTACCTTTTTAGTTCTCCACAATGTTTAATAACAACATGTCCTCTAGAAGTCTTAAAAATAGGAATTTAAAATTTTGAATTTGCCCTCTCATACTGAACTTCTACTGACAAACAGGACAAATAATAGGATTTAATTTGACTGATGAATTAGGTGAAAATTACAGTGTTTTGGTATAAACAATTTGCAACATACCTTGATTTTTTTCTTGCTATGAAAAATATGATTTTTTAGAATAGATTTTTTTTTTAATGTCTAAACTGACTTAGTAAATGCTTGTTTTTGTGTTGGTTGCTTTAAACACCAAAAGCCCCAAGTATAAGTGTATAGCTGTCATACAAAACATTGCAACTTTGGTAATTGTTTTCATTCTTTTTTTTTAAATACTAAAAACAGTTTTTATTGCGGAATAATCAATGTTCCTCAAGTGTAATTCTTAGATACATCAAGGAAATAGAAGTTTTTTAAAAAACAATTTGCTTTGCATCATTCATACAAGCTATTTTAACAATTTGAAGTGACAGGAGCAAGTGTATTTTGTATTTGTGCATGTACTAGAAATACAAGTGTTCTGATCTGCATGTTGAATGTTTTGGAATATATAAAAATTGTCTAAAAGTCCTATTGCAAAAGTGTTTCAAACTTCATTGCTTGAATGAAGTGAGAGTGAATTTATAGCACAGTGGATAAAAAAGGCTCTTTATCAACAAGCTGCATTTTCTAAAAATGGCTTGCACTTTATTGCTAATAAATAATATTAAAATTATAATATATATGTATCATTAAAAATATAAAAGACACATATACACTATGGCCTCTTTTATCCAAAACATACAATTGTTTTGCCTGAAAAACAATATCTGCCTTGAGTTCTCAGAAGAAAATAAATGAGCTTTTTACTGCAGTCTTATTCATGACTTTGTCTGAACTTGGTGTGAATGTAAGACTCTGATGGACTTGAATAACTAGCAGAATAAGAGAAGAGGTGAACAGGAGAATAACCTGCCAGACTAACCATGAGTATCTTAGGCATGAAAAGTTACTTTACCGTATAGTTAATTTTGGGCTTATGTGTTTACAGAGTATGTGAAATGAGTGAGGGAACTTTCACTGTGAACTTGATAGTCTGGCATAAACCAGTGAACATGTATCCGAGCTAAAGGTGCAAGAATTGCCAATGGGAATCAAGCATAAGGAACTCAAGGGAAGCTGATGGCAGTGAAATGCTTGTAGATACAGAAAGTTAGCAGACAGTTTTGATAAAATTTATTCCAACTTTTGAGTGTTTTTCCTGTCCTCTTTCTATCAGATGGAGAGTGAAATTCATTCACAGGACCTGGCTGGAGGAAGGCAATAAACCAAGGAGCATTTTCTGTGGTTTTATTCACAACCAAAATAAAATAAGAACAAAACAAAAAAGTAACTGGACAATACAGGAAATACAATACAGGAATACTTCAATGTGTGCAGTACAGGAAAACTTCATATAGTTTTACAGCTCCAGAACTTTAAAGCATTTTAACAGCAAAATACTATTTCTAAAGACTACTCCTTAAGACTGCATTTGCAGTGCTAACTAGTGTGCATTTCTCCTTGCAACACAACTTAACAAACCCTGTTATTCTCACTCCTAATTCTGCCCTATGGGGGACATAATGGCATGTCTTGGCCTCTTGAAAGTGAGTATCTTGAGAATTGTTTCAAATCTGTATTTGAGGAAATGAGGTGTAAATCTGATTCTTACTTTTTTATCAAAACAGATTATCATTTTTTTCACATCTCATTGTGTTTTAGGGATGCCAGTCAGTGGAAAATTGAGTGCTCCAAAAATGAGCATAGCTCCAGACAAGTGGGAGTCAGGGTAGGAAGAAGAAGGAGAGGCATTGCTATTTCAGTTGGAAAGATATGTGCTTTAATTGACCAACCCAAAGACATTCTAGAAATCAGCAGCAGATCTAGAAATAGAACGTGATTATATTGTGTCCCAATCTCAGTATTCCCCTTGCTTACTGCAGTCGCAGTAAATCTTTCACTTGGAATATGTAAATGTTTCTGTTCATACAATGGATTAATTTTGTTTTTTTGCAAAATTATTCCTGTTCTATTTGGTATTTTAATGTAGGAAATTTGGATCCTATTTTATTAACATCATAATTGTTCATACTGTGGTGTAATTTTGAATAGCACTAGAATAAATGATATTTTATTAGTGTACATTTTTCTAGCACAGATTGTGAGATATGCAGGCAACAATTACTTTGCCTTGGCTTTGCCTCTGTTTAAAATTATTAAAGAAAAATATCTGTAATTTTCTATACCTTTTCCTTTTCTTTAACCCACTGAACCTGTTTCACTTATTAACATTTGCAATATGCAGATATTGCATGCATATAGAAGAAAACTGGTAGCTATTACACATGGGCTAATGACACAAAAAACATTGAGAGCAACAACTGAAGAGGAATCTGTGAATCCACCAAAGCAAATGAACAATTAGTGAAAGCTAATTAACTCAGCCAATATAGTTGAATTTGGGGGAAAGCAACTAATTTAACATACCAACCTGCTGGAAGAGCTCAGTTGAGCTAGAAGTGTGACTAGAAAAAGCATTTGAAGGTCAGCAACCTAGGTCCAATAGGATTAAAGCTAGGAGTTCTTTTTATTCTCTTTAAAATAACCAAAAATATGACTGGAGGAGAAAGTCATGTCCACAAAACGTTCAAGTTGAATATTTTTCTGGCCCTGTGGAGAAGGCTCCTGTGGAGAAGTCCTTGGTCATGGGACACTGAGAGAAGAAATATCTTGGAAGAGATGTTCAGATGTCACACTGTGCAACAATGCTTAGCATGGCAATGTATTAGACTGTGTGGTTTGGCCTCTGATGAGCAATTCTTGCTGTTAAATAGGAAGTGCTAAATGAGTTGTGCTCAGGACACTGGGCTAAGTTGACAGCAGTACTCGTTCATGTCAGGCCTCTGTTGTCTTGCTCTTGACCCAGGGAACTGTTCCGTTGGGGCAGCTATTATGGACATGCTTTGTGTTGTGTCTCCAGCCACTGTAGACAAATGGTGATAAACATAACAATAGTGATAAATCCAGAGTGTATGTCAGGTGATAGGTAATGGTATAGAGCTAGGAAGAAACTTATTTTGGAGGATGGTCTTACGATATTGTATCCTGTAGAGTTTATTGCTTCTTCCCCTCACGTGTCTGGGACTGGTCATAGCTGGAGGGCAGTACTGGAGCAGGCTATTGATCTGATCCAGTTTAGTGATTCCATAGTCCTACTGAGAATAAGCTGATGCACTATAAGCAACTTACTGTAATGTTGTTTTCATATTATTCCTAACTTCATAACAGTATCCATTGTACTTAAAACACTGTTCTTTTTAGTAGTGCTGTTCAAATGAAGCTCAACTAAAAATACACAGGGGCTCAACAGCATTATGAAGAGAGCTTGTTATACATTAGGGAGTTCAGTCAGATTCTTAAATTCTTAAACTGTATTGATTGACTTTATGGAATTGTATTCATGCTCTGCACTCCTGAAAACTAACTCTCTCCAGAAAGGAAGTTCTGTGTACTGATAGGAGTTCTTCAATACTGCAGCATAATCAACATTGTTTTGACTGCAATATCTTCCTCACTTCCGAAAGCAGATTTTTCTTTTCAAGTGATGCAACCTTTTCTTGATGCCTATGCACCCACCTCTCTTCTACGAATGGCCCATTTGCCTGTGGTTCCTCATGCTGATTTCACATTGGTTCTCATCTAACCTCTATTCTGTCTCCAGGATTTTTTTCAGTCTTAGCTATTATGTCAAAACTCAGGAATTCTAAGGGATGTCTTGTGCAAATTGCACACTGGGGATTAAGGGGCATATTTCACTTCTGAAAAGGTATTTAGAATAGCAAATATCCTCCTTTGTACCTGTAAGTTCATGTATTCACCTGTTGGTTGGACCTAAAGGCCTCCAAGTCTGTTCCACATGGACTGGGGAAGTTTAGCATCATTGAGGTGAGAGACAGTGCAGTTTCTTTCTGGATCTCAATAAGAAAGTCTGAACAAAAACCCAGTCTTAATAGCTGCTTTAAAGAGGCAGAATGAGAACATGAATATAGATAGCAAATTAATCTTAGATCCCTTTAGACACTGGGCATTCTGCATTTGTGCAGCATCAGTTGGAGTCCAGATGGATTTTCCTCTGGTGTGCTGCACAGAGCAGATCCAACCTGCCCTGAGGAGACAACCTCTCTCTTTTGGTCCTTCATGATAATATGTAATTTCCTTACAAGAAAATATCTGTATTGCTAAAGGATGTTATCATGAGAACTTGCCCCACTTTCAGGTAAGGCGAGGCTGCCTAGGGAGTGTAATTGCTGGTATCGAGTGGGAGCTATCTGTAGGTTCCTCTGTTACTATCAGCTGAGTGTGTTTATCCTGCAGTTAAGGAATTTGTGCGGCACTGCACAGACACACACCCCCTCAGGTTAACTGTTCCGTGGATTGCTGACTCCTGGAAGTGCAACAGTTCTCAGTCAGGACCAAAACAAAGATTTAGAGTGAGAATCAAAGAAAGAGATACTGTATCATGAATTCTGGGTTTTTTGGTTGTTTAGTTGCTCAGTACTAAGCATACCACTTGTCTGTGACAGCAACCACATCAGTAACTTATCAGTGCCAGCTTGTGAGCAGAAACTGGCAGGTGAGAGTACTGATGCCCAGTCTTTCACTGGCCTAGAACCTCAGCTGACTTTCCTACCTCTGGGCTGCAATTTCATCTCCAAATTGATGAGTATCCCATACTTCTGTTTTCTGATAACAGTGCAGGAGTATTTGTGTCTGTTGCCCTGCTTTTGTTTCCCCCCCCTATTTCATTTCCTGATGCTTCAGGACAATGAGCAGATTCTTACTTTTATCTCAGTGTTAACATTTCTGCAGAAAACCATGGTAAGGGAAGCTCTTTGTTTCAATGTCTTGCTTGATGTCTCAAGGAACCAAGACTTTTCTCAATAGACCCGGAAAATCATGACCAGATATATTCCTTGGAATGTCATGGTAAAAGGGTTGTCACACTGGGAATCTGATAATGCCTGTACCTGCCAAGAGTATGTAATGGGTCAAGAGATAGTGCACAGACATGTAAGATGCATCTGTCTCTCTTGCTGCCCTGTGCCTCAGTTCTGATGAAGGCATTTCTGCTGGATGGTTACCACTTAACTTGTTGGCTAAAAACAAGCAGGGAGAAAGATAGCTCAGACTGGGAATTCTCACTGTGTACCTGGAAGAGTAACCACGAGGTAGTAATGTCACTTGTAAATGAATGGAGAACATAAGGTTATATCCTCTGAGAGTAACCTTTGAGATTGCTCATTTCCTTAGTTCATAAAAGCAGAGTATGGCAGAAAGGGCCCCACTTTATTTGTAAGTGAAGAAAAGAGAACCTAAGACCATTTTAGATAAGGTGAGCTCACTTATTTTCAGTAACTCAGATAAGTTGAGGACTGTTAAAGTGTCATGTGCCTGGCAAAGACTACACATTCTTACACTATTGAGGAGACAGTCGTGACTCCTTCTTGTGAGTCTTGACTGAAAATTACTTTAAATAGCAAATATGTTTGTGTTTAATGTGGTTTTGCATTGTTAGACTTGACATACAAACAATGAAATGAGAGTGGTGTTAAATATAACTCCATGCTTGGAATGCCATGCTTATGCAAGAAACCACAGCAAACTGTGAGGGAAACAAGGAGAAAAAAAAAATCACAAGTATTAGTAGGAAACAAATGTTCTTTGGGGTTGCCAGGCAAAGCATACAGAGGTAATAAAACAGAAGGGATTTTGGAAAAGATAAAAAAGCAGAGCCTCAACTGGAAGTCTCTTCCCTTGTGTTGCTCACCTCTCATTTTAGGTGTAGAACAATGTAATATTTACATCTGAAATGTGTCACAGATGTTCTGCTGGTGAATTGGGATGGGTATGTGTCAAGAGCAAAGTCCACATCCTGTTTATGATCTGATTGCTGTTTGTTTTAAAGGCTTTCTGTGGGCTTTAAGACAACAACAAGACTCAGCTCCAAGCTGAGTTATTGCTAAAATTTTTGTTTCAGCATAATGTTAATTAATTTGGAATGGAAATGCCCTAAACGTGTCAGTTTCATTAGAGCAGGTAAAACCCATCACAAATACTTACCTAGCTATTGAGGACTTCAAGAATATCACTTTTTATCTCTTTCCTCCACTGTGTACTTAAAAGCTGAACTTTTTATAACAAATATAGTGATAAGCTAGGTTTTGTCCTCCTGAACTCACCTCTGCAGCTAAGGTCCTTCTAACCAGAGGCAGCTCACGCCATGGGAACAGTGCCTGTAGAATAGCTCTCAGTGAGTCTTTTAACAGCTATCCCCAAAGCTGTGGAGCTGCAGAAGGCTTAGGGTGAGAAGTGATGCATGGAAGAAGGTTACATGGCCCCAGCTTTCTTGGATTCTGTCCATGAGACAAACGGTAATAGTTTATTGTATAGCTCTATGTTTCAGGCTTCCATTTTAAAAGGATCTTGAACTAAAACGTTCTTGCATTACAGAGTCCCCGTGCATTTGTATATGGGCACAGAAGCCCCCTTCAGCGAGGCTCTCACAGGCTGTATGCAAGCTATCATGCAGCAATTCAGGCTAGGTGTGAAAGGGTACACACAGGAGAAAGATGCAAGGTAATGGACATTTATCTTGTTTTTCACTACATAAACAGCTAGTATTCTTGTCTCATTAGTATTATCTTGACAATGTTGTACCATTCTGGCTTTTAAGGTATTTTCCTCAAATTTCTAATGATTTATATGTCTGCGGAGAGGAACAAGTCTACTGTAAAGTTTCTGAGAAGATATCCACCAGCTGCAAAGCATTATACTGACACTGCTTTTAACTATGTATTTAGACGCATTTAATTGGTAGAAAACAATTGCTCTGATTGCACTTAACAATAATGAAACACTTTCTGGATTCCCTCTAATAACATTTTAAAAATGGAAGAAACCACTGCCCACACATATTCTAATCAGGAGCTTCCACCGACTTTAATTAAATCACATAAGTAAGAGTCCTATTGTTCTTACCCTACTGAGCTTGCCATTCTTAAGTACCAGGAAAAGAGCTCAGTTTTCAAGAACCCCTTGCAAGTTAATAAATCCAGAATGTGATGACTGGAGTTGAGAAAACTGTCAGGGACTTTCAGAGAAACTGTCCTGGCAATAAATTATTTCCCTTGGATTCAAGTGGCTGCATAAGATGATGGGTGGTGAACTCATTTGGCTGCAGTCAATGAATGATACCAAAAGCAACAACGAATAATAATGAGGGTGAAGGTTGTTCTGTTTTTTAAATTCCATTCCATTTGTTTTACATTATGCCATGACTTCTGAGGAAGAGGGATGCTGTACCCCTTCTGTCCCTCACAACAGATGGAGTATGGAGAAATTCATGAAGGAAACAGTTAGACCCTTTAACCATTTTCATGACTTTTTGCTGCACTGATTCTGTATGACCATATCTCTCTTGCACTGGGGAGCCCAGAACTGGACCCAGCACTCCAGGACTGAGTAGAGTAGGAGGAGCACCTCTCACAGCCTCCTGACAATTCTGCTTCTACTGCAGTCTAAAATGCCATTGGGCTGCTTTGCTGCAACAAGGTACTTTGCTTGCTTATTAGCCATCAGGACTCACATGCCCTTTTCTGCAAGACTGGTCTAGAAGCAGTCAGCCTCCTGCTTATACTGTGTTTGGGGTTATATCTCCAAAGGTACGGGACTTTCTACTTTTTTGAACTTCATGAGATTCCTGTTGGCCTATTTTTTCAGCCTGTCAAGGGCACTTTGGATGGCAGCATGACCTTCTAGTGTATCAGCCATTCCTTTCAGTTTTGTATCATCTGCAAATTTGCTGATCGTGCTCTCTGTTCCATTTGTCTAAGACATTAATAAAGAAGTTAAACAGTACTGACCCCAGTACTGATCCCTGGGAGTACCACTTGTGACTGACAGGCATCCTTGCAGGGCTTTGTGTTGCCAATCACAGCTTTGTAAGTCAGGCAGTTCAGCCAGTGTTCAGTCCATGCCACTGTCCACTTGCCTAGTTGGTGTTTAATCAATTTGTCTGTGAAGGTGTTACAGGAGAAAGTGTCAAAAGCTTTTTAAAGTCAGGGTAAGAAATGTCCACTGCTCTCCCCTCATCCACAAAAGTACTCATCACATCTGATAAAAGACTATCAGTTTGCTCAAACGTGGTTTACCTTTCATAAATCCATGCTGACTAGGCTCGATTGCCTTCTTATCTATAGCATATTTCAAAATTGTTTCCAGGTTTACTTGTTCCATCACCTTTTTGGGCAATGAGGTGAGGTTGGCCAGCCTATTGTTCCTTCCATCCTGCTGATTGCCTTTCTTGAAGATAAAAGTGATGATTGCATTCTGCCAATGCTCAGGAACTTTCCCCATGTTGCTATGATCTTTCAAAGATAATCAAGAGTGTGCTTAATAAACGGGGGGAAGTATGAACATGAATCTAGCTGCTCTGATTATGAGTTGCCTATCTGCCTGCTTTCCTTGAACTTAAGTCAGCCATTTCGAACATAATCTTTTCGATTTAAAAGTGAGACAACTTTTATATGCAGTTTCCAAGATACGTTATTCACTCGTGTCAAAACTTGAAGTGGTAGAGTTTGATTCTGCCTCTAAAACTGGATTCTTGCTGGTGTTGATCAGTATTGTCTTTAATGGCATTACTGAAATGACAACATGTCAGAGGGGACAGCTATTTATGTGATTATAACTATTCACTGTACAAGTTTTTGATTCTCTTGCAACAGGCAAAAGTAATAATTTCTTTCTGTGCAGTTGTATAAACATGGAACATCTTCATCCTTTGTGAGAAGAGTGATGTAATGAAAATCCCCATCTGTGATATTAATGCTGAACAGCTGTGATCTTTTTGTGCATAAATAAAAGTTCATGTGCCCAGATATTTGATATTTTTGATACCCTGTTCTTTCAACAAGACTATATCAATGGAATCTATTTAAGAAACACACTTGCTGCCCAGTCAACAAGGCATCATGTTTATAACTTTAAATGGCTGATTTTACCCCTTTACTTCCTTGGCCTGCCTGGGAAGTTATATAATTAAAAAGGAGTGCACAGGGGTTCTATTTTTAGTTCTCTTATAAGCTTTTAAGTCCATGTTACTTCATTACAAACTTATAAATTGCTTTTGGGAGTGCTAAGCATTTACAACTTCAGATAATATTGTTTGTGTTTAAAATGCCTTTAAACTAAGACTGAAGATCTCTGCTTTGTTAGAAAACTGAAATATTTGAAATTAGTGGTATTTCACAGCTTTGTGTTTAAACTTTGTTATGTCTCATTTCCTAAGCTGTGGACTTAGCCTTGAAATGTTTTATTCATTAAGCAGTATGGCAAGTTGAATCGGAGTCAGCAGTGCCCTGGCAGCCAGGAGGGCCAGTCGTGTCCTGGGGGGCATCAGGTACAGCATTGCCAGACAGTGAGGGAGGGGATTGTCCCATCTGCTCTGCACTGGGGCAGCCTCACTTTGAACATTGTGGGCAGTTTTAGGTGCCACAATATGAGAAAGATATTAAGCTGTTAGAGAGTGTCCAGAGGAGGGGAACAAAGACAGTGAAGGGCCTTTGAGGGGAAGCTGTATGAGGAGGTTTGAGGGCACTTGGTCTGTTCAGCCTGGAGGAGATTGAGGAGCAACCTCATTGCAGTTGTAACTTCCTCATGAGGAGAAGAGGAGGGGCAGGCTCTGATCTCTTCTGTGTGGTGACCAGTGATGGGACCAGAGGGAATGAGGCCTGAGGCTGTGTCAGGGGAGATTTAGGTGAGACATTAGGAAAAGGTTCTTCATCCAGAGGGTGGTTGGGCATTGGAACATGCTCCCCGGGGAAGTGGTTTTGGCATGAAGCCTGCCAGAGTTCAATAAGCATTTGGACATCAATGTCCCAAAATCAGACGCCATGCTTTAGATGTCTGTGTTTTGCAAAATTACTTCTCTAGAATAATAGCCATAGAATATTCTGAGTTGGAAGAGACCCACAAAGATCAAGCCTGACTCCTGGCCCTGCACAGAACAACACCCAGAATCACAACATGTGCCTGAGAGCATTACTCAGATGCTTCTTGAACTCTCTCTTGACTATCATTAAAATCTGAACATGCTGCTCAGTTTTCAGTTACTTTGGCCAAAATACTTTTTTTTACTCGTAATTTTGTATGAAGGACAGCTATGGGGTGTATTTCTGTGTCTTCGATTTAACATAAACAATATTTGCATAACTTTGATTTCATTTGTCTCATATCCCTTAGAGTTAACTTTTGGATATTTTTTTAAATATTATTTGCATTCCCACTAAAAAAAATAAAAAAACAAAAAAACAACCACTAAAAATGGTTCCTTCTATCTGCTGTCCTTTTCTACAAGGAGATTTTATTAGAACTTCTGATATCACCCAGCCTGAGGCTCTTCAGAAAAGTCACCAAGTTATTTTCTGAGGCCAAGCAGTGATATGAATATCTTAAAAATGGTTGTTACTGTGAAAACTCTGAATTATGGTCGGTGAGATTTCACTTCCACACAAACTTTTAGTTATCAGGCTATGAACCTGCTCTAAAATCTGTTTTAAAGGAGCTGTAGTTTCAAGTGTTTGAATCACCTTTGAACATAAGCAAATAATCACAAGCATTTCTGTCAAATGCAATTTCAGTGCATAGTGATTGGGCTGGTCAAGCTCTGCTAATAGTCAACTCATACTCAAAATAAATTTAGCTTCCTGCTGAGATCTCATGTGCAAGTAATGTATATTCAAGATGTGAACTGCTGAAACAAAGTAATGAAGCGTGGGTTATACAGATGTGAAGTTTAAGCCAAAGCTGTAACTTGGATGATCTGGTTTTGCCAAATCTTCTGGGCTTGCGCCAGCAATGAAGAATAGTATGGATGAATTTGTGGATGACAATAAAGTAGCTACATTACTGGGATGAAGATTAAGAGGAGCAATAGAAGAAAGCCTAAGGGCCTGTCTGAGTGCAATGAATATGAAGGATGCTGCAGTCATGGACTAGACAGCTGAAGGTTTGATGATTTAGGATGGAGTATGGTGAGTAGGCAGACAGCAAACTACCCCTGGCAGTACGCAGTGAGGCAAGCCAGAATGTGTGTTGTCAGCTGCATATCTCCCTTCTTTGTCAGATGCATTAAAAAACGGTGAGTTGTAGCAAGGGCCAGGGTTTTCTTGTTTGTTTTTCATAGACCTCTTGATGAATACATGTGAGTCAATTGGCCGTGCTTGAGCAGGGAGGATGAACAAGGCATCCTCCAGATCTGCCTTCCAACCTAAACCAGTCTGTGATTCTGAGAACAATGGATTTTGCAAGGTCAGGAAAAAAAGTGTTGCAATAAGAATGTGAGTCGGCTGAAGAGTCACAGACTCTCCTGTAAATCTGAAATTTCATTTTCAGATGCTATGTGGGAATAACCCTCTATGAAGTCTCAAGAATCATATTCACAAGTCTCCAAGAGGAGACCACAGTTAATGACCACCAGTTAGTGGCAAGATGGTGCTGCTGCTTTTTCTCAGTCAAAACAGATGTTCTAGACAGAAGTTGATGGTATGTAAGATATCAACACTGTGCAGAAAGTACTGAGTGGTTAATGTACTGTTGATAAACTATGTAGGATAATATTCAGGGCATCAGATTACATTATTAATGCTACACTGAAAGGGATATCAAGGGGTTTTTGTGGTTTATGAAGTAAACTGTTTTCACTTGGTAGTAAATACAAGATGATGATGCAGGCAAATAGTAATCATGAAACCACAGCAAAGACACTTTAAAAATGCCAATGCATTTCAAAATGAAATCAGACAGAAATTATACTAATTTTCAGAATCCTTTATTTTATTTTTCATACCAAATAAAGCTTTGATCAGAGGTGTGTCTGGGTATGAGATAGGGAGACCATTGCCCTAAATGATCAGTCAGTTGTGGTTTTCTGTATTGGGAGGACCAGCTCTGTTAGAATGATGTCACTTGCAGCAATGAATAGGTAGATTGCAGCTGTTAGTCTCTGCCCACATGGGACAAAGGGCATGCTTTTCCCCAGGAAATGAGAGCTAGCACTTATTCCTTATGACTACTAATCAAAACCCTTTTAAGCAAAGAAAAGGAGGATAAAACACAGACACATACATTTTCTGTCCCGCTCCTGTGGTCTAGGTAAGAACTTGATAGTAGTCCAAATGTGTTCTCTGAGAAGGATTTGATGATAGACGTTCATCTGCTTTGATTGTCTGTTTCCATGTTGGAAGATTCAAAGGAAAACTATTTTTACTGATTTTGTAAAACTCTTTTTCTAGAAATAAAAAGGAATTATCTTTATAGTAGGGAGAGATATTCTTTTATACCTAAACCCTAGTGCTGGCGTTTCCACATATCAAAGCCAAAGGATTTCTTGGAGCACATTCAGACTTGCTCCTTTGAGTGTCTTTGGTATCCTTTGCACAGATCTTTCCCTCTAAAATGTTAGTATTATCTTGATTTGTGAGGAAATCCCTTTAAAGTTGACCATGTCTTTATCGTTCTGCTAATTTTTTTTTAATAGGCAATGATGATAAAAACAATAATAAGAATAAATTCCTTAACTTCAAATCATTTAGACTTGAAACTCCAAACTCAACTAGAAAGACAAGGATCATCACTTTATTTACCTTGGAGGCCATTCCTGCAAGATACTTTTAATTGTAAGGGCAAAACCTGATACTTTATACTCTGGAGCTCTGGAAACTTTCACATTTTGCTACTTAATGTCTAAACTTGCCAATGAGGTTTCTAAAATGCCTAAAAAGTTTGAATGCACTTTAAGAATGAATCATGGGAAGGTTTTGAATATGCTGATTATTTAGGAGCTAGATTAATAGTATAATTTTTGAGACTCGTTCCTTGCTAATGGGCTACACTTTTACATGTACTCTAGGTAGACCATATACACACTTTCTACATACTTTCTCTGCTTAGTCACAACCATCTTAGCTTCTTGTCTTATTTTTTCCCCAATGTTAGCTCAAAATGCTCCTCTTTCTTACGACAGAAAGGATAGCCAGTTCCTAGGTCTTGTTTTACCTGAAAGTATTCCAGAACAAGCTGTTATAGTGATATTTCTGGATACACAAAAATCGGCAGCTCACTGGACTAGAGAGCTCTTGACATGCTCCCTGCCACTCCACCCAGCACACCTCCTCATTTGTATTAAGCTGCCAGTCTTCCCTGTGCACCTATATCCTAGGATCACCTTGTGTATATACTTATTAAAAGGCTTTCAACAGCTCACAACCATTTTGTATCTCTTTTTGTACCACATGCTCTGGTACAGGAAGGGAATCCTGCTCCTTCTGTAGGTACTGAAAGTGACTGTAAGATTGTTATCTGCTACAGATGTTTGAACTGATGGGGCCAGGACCTTGGATCCAATTAACTTGTATTTTTCTGTCAGCGTATGTCTTCCGAGAAGGCACAGATCTACCAGACGTCACGCTCTTGTACGCCACATTACATGTCAAAGGAGAAATCCAGGTAGAGATTTTTGTGGGGCAGCCCTGCTGGAAAATGTAAGGGAAACTGCAATAAAATCCAGTAGGTGCATGTAGCAATCTAGTTCCAAATGATGGCCAAGCATTTCTGCTGTGTTGGTCTATATGCCTCTTTATGTGCATGATTTCTTAACAATGCCAGATGCTTAATGTTTGCTTAATAAAACTAGAACATCAACTGTGTAGCTGCACCAAGTATGCTTGCTGCTCATCATTCTTCTTGTTGGAAGGCTTATTTCTTTCTGTTTGGCTGGCTGCTTACCCCAAGGCAGAGGAAAGCATCCGTATTAAATGCAATGGATGGCATCATAGCTTGATTTCTAAAACTGCTTTTACAACCGAGAAGAAAGCAAGGGAGGAAAAGTACTTTGGCACAGTTTGAACAGTGTTTTGAGCTCTTAGTTATGCTCTGTGCTTAATTTTGGCAGTTTGCCTTGAGACAGTGGATAAAACTCTCTGCATATTAAAAGGTAATATTAAGCAATAATTTTGTTTACTAAAGAAGAATCCTATGGAAATAGAAAAAAAAAAAAGGTAAGGCAAGCTGTTCACTACCACTTGTCTCCTTCCCTTTTTTTGTCTTCTATTCTAACTTTCCTACTGGTTGTGCTCAGACTGGGCGAGGGTAAAGCATAGCTGTTTTTTCTGATTAACAGCTGTATGACATTTCTTACTGTGCAAGTACAGCAAACATCAGGATCCTTGGGCATGCTGGTGTAACAGCAAAAAGCTGATTTTTATATATTTGGAAACTTTGTTCCACTGAAGGAATGGTGATTTCTTAGAATAAAAGAATGCTGAGACATCTTCATTGATCCTGAAACAGCCAATAGAGGACTTGTGAGAACACCTTCTCATCAGTTTCGGAGAATTTTAGACTCATCATTTTCATGTGACTGGTATTTATATAAAGCTTCCTTCTTTCCTACATCCAACCAATTGGATTGGAAGTACCATGGCAAGAATGGGGTTTTTTTCAGGGAAGACAAAAGTCTCAACAACTCAGTAGGAGAAAATTTTCACTTCCTTGAAAAGAATTTGTGAAAAGAGGAAGCTATGCTTCAAGAAGCAGGTCCTTTCTATTTATTTTTTTTCCTAGTAGGACACCCACATTCCCTTTCCAATTCACAGGGTAATTTTCAGCTTGTTTAACTGGGTTTTGGATAAACTTCTCTTTCTTATCTGTCATCTAGAAAAATGCAGATTACGCTAAACTTCTTGGAATGGCAAAAATACCTTCACCATCCTTAGTGAACACTGTGGATCTGGGAGCAAAATGCTCTTCCATTGCTATCAAGCAGTCCTGTCTTTATTCGTTAGATTTACTATTCAGGGACTATTGAGTATGCTTACTATTCAAGAACTTTCCAGAGCTGTCAAATGGGCCTTAAAACAACCAGAAATGCCCTGTAGGATATGTGACTTGATGAAAGAGAAAGATTAGGGGCTAGATCTGTCAGGTATCTTTTTAAAATGTAGTGCAAATTTCAGAGACCATGTTTACCTGTACAGTTCACAGAGAGAGGTAAGTCTCAAGAAAAAGAAGGAAAGCAATTCTGAGTGTCTCTACTCTATACTTGAAGCACCTAGTCTTAATAGCATTCTAATACAGTTCAGTATCTAAGTGTTGCCTGCTTGCAGGAGAACAGCTTGAAGATAATTCTAGCACACAAAACTGGCTAGCTGTCAATTAGTGGTGGCTGTGACAGTGAACTTCCAAATTGTAATGGCCACTTTTTTTACCCTGCTGAAGAAACTTGCTCAGAGTCAGTTTGCAGTGGTTTCTAGAAAAATGACTCTGTCATCACACCATTCCCTGCAGGTCATGCCAAGTCTGCATTACTATTGTGTCCAAGCTGAAACCAGACATAGTGCTCCACTGAGTAATGCTGCTCTGGAAAACAGTTATGTGGATTTCGCTTGGTGTTGTCTTCTTCTGCCATCTCACTTTTGAAGTCCCTCAACTCATCTGCAGTCAGCTGGACTCATGGTTCCTAAGACCTATAAAACTGATGATGATAATGAATTTTAACATCCAACAGCATCTTCCACATGTTGCTTTACTACTATCTAAAACCTGGACTGCACTTTTGAAGCAGATGTTTATGGGATACTGGAATATTTGAGTGAAAGAATTGTTTTCTTTATCCCTTTTTTAAGTACTAGAATCTAATCAGACATTTTACAGTGGGCTGCAAAATAATTACAGAGTGCATAGCAGTCACTGGAATACTTTGGGTCATGCTAATTCTCACCTCCCCCAAATGCCATGCAGCTGTTCTAAAAGAGGACTTAGCTGTGTAGGAGCATGGAGATTCTTCACACATGGAGATTATCTTATGCCAAAATGCAGTCAGACACATCTGTAGTAGAGAAATATGGTCTTAGATGTAAGATATTTGTAAGAGCTAGGTTACTTTTTGCTGCTAGGTTACATTTTGCTGTACTTTGACTAACGAGATATTTCAACACCTGAATAACTGAGGAATTTGATCAAAGTTAACAAATTAATTTGTTAACTTCTAAACATTTCCGAAAAAAAAAGAAAAGAAAAAAAGAACATGAAGAACTAAATACTCCAAGCTTGAAGTTTAATATAATTCTGCACATATATAGCAGCAGTTCCTGGAAGACGCAATGGAGCCAAAATATCACCAGTCCTGTAACTCTTGAAAAGGTGTCTGTGTCTTAAGCCACATAAACTGCAAGCAGAATTTGGTATATTTGTCCTTCTGGCTTTTGGTCCAGGCAGTTGTTTGCAAACCACGCCTCTGCAGTCAGAGCAGATGTAGCAGGAAAATTGTAACTCAGTAAATCTTGCTCTATTCTTCTTTTCCACTCTTTGTAACACAGAGGCAGAGGATTTGGCTCAGGAAGAAGTATTGCAAAGCTTGGCTGATATGCTAAGGGAAGAAACACTGAAGCTGTTGAATGGACAGTAATGGACATTTTTATTCTTATTGTCAATCCTATAGTTTTCTTTTAATCCAAATAGATTGGATGTAGAACGGCAAGAATTGTTTTTTTCAGGGAGGAGAAAATTCTCAAAACTTCTCAATGGCAGTGTCAGGCAGGAGGGTCCAAAGAGCACTTCTGAGAGGAGCAGAGAGTAGTAGACAGCCACATCTCAGAGGTCATAAAATTTCTTAATGACAAGAGGAAACTGAGTGGGGGTTGTTGGAACAATCACTGATTCTTAGCCTAGAGATAAGACAGGTATAAAAAGATACAATGACAGCGGAGAAGTTGTGATTCAGTATTTCTTGGGTTCTGGTGTGTCTCGTCCATGCCTTCACCTCTTCTCATTCTTTCATTGCCTTTTATATTTAAAAGTCTGTTATTTTTATTTGGGAAAGTCACTGGGAGAAGATCAAGGTAAACCTACCTCCCTGCTCTGGCTGACTTGTTACCTCATTGCAGATGTCTGGCAGGAGTGCAAAGCATTATACCTTCTGAGGATACTGTTTTTCATGCCAGGAATCAACTTCAAGAGTTTTGCTTACATGGGGTGTTTTTATTTTATAACCTTTTTCTTCTTGTGGTCTTGTGTGTTGTTTGCTTTTGGCATGTGTAACAGCCAATTTTCTTGTCCCAGCCCTGTGACGGTACCTAGACTCCAATATGAGGACAACTGGCTAATTTCAGGGTTCAGCTGGAATTTCACATAGCATGCTGAGAGATGCTGCTGAGCTTTTTAATTCATCTGTGCCTGCCCCAGAAATACAGGCAAGAAGTTCTTTACACAGAGAATCATGTTGTGATTCAAATTCAATTTCAAGTAAATAAACCAAAAATGATTAAAATACAGAAGTTCAGCAGAGGCAGATAAGTTCCACTTTTCTCTGTCTTGTACTTTGGTCTCTTCGCAGTAGCATTAATTAGGTTGCTTTAGGTTGAGGATCTTTTCCAATAATTATCTCATCTGAATGGTGATTACAAAGAATTTTAGTAGTCATCCCACTTAAGCAAGAAGTACATGAAAGAACTTCAGATACGTTCATCTGAAAACACTTGAGTGTGGCTTTTTTTAATGTGGTTTTTCTGGTACTTTGTACTGTGGAGTATCCTCCTTGGGAAGTAGTTCCATGCTCTCTGAAAAACATATTCCAGCTTCCGCTTTAAACCAGAAGACTATGTATGTGAAACCAGATCCTTATTATTTTTATTCATTTTTCATTTTTATTCAGTTATGATAATTATGATAGAAAAACTTTTTACAATGTCTTCCGGGAAATATGTGTTATGTGAACAAGACTTTCCCTGATATGAATTGAACATTACACTTGTGTATGTCAAATATTAAGTAAAGTTATTCTATGGTGTCCCATTTCTCCTGAAAAATAAATAATACTCAGAAAATATTTCTAGTAGACGAATCTGAATTGGCAAATGATTCAAATCCAAATAATCTGCTCAGGGCTATCACTTTCTTCCTTTTCTTCCTCTCCCTGTGAAAAGCAGTCCTCCGGGATCTGCCTGAGAAAAGATTCCTTTGCAGTGCTATGTAGAAGACTGCTTAAACTTACAGCCATCGTAAGATTAGTGTCATGATCTGAAGAACTTCACGTGCTTTCCTTCTCACTTGTCTTTTGTTTATGTTGCCTTGATGATTATTAATTATATTAATTATATCCAGTGGAGAGGAATAATCACCTGAGATACAGGTCACTGGATTTCCCTTTGTGTGTATCACTGGTCCTTAGGAAGCATTGATTTAAAGGCATTGCTCAGAAATGGATTTTCTATAGAAAAATGGCATTAGATTTTTTTGCCCCTCACCATGCCCTTAAAAATCAAGAACAGAGCACTGCAAATTGGAAGAATGTGTTTCCTTTCCTCTCCACATAGACATTCTATAATCAAAGTTCTTATCTGTTGGTATGCCACCTGTGGACAATATTTTTGCTGCATTCTGCAGAAGTTCAGTGCACTTGTAAATCTGCTGTTTTAATTTATAGCTGATCTAATCAATTGGATTATTTTTAAGGAAAATACATTAACAAGTGGACTGGAAATTTGATAATGTCACTTTATTCTCTTGTTGACCTATATCTATAGCATATGTATCATGTTCAAAATGATAAATATACACATCTAAAGTTGATAAGTTTGAGTGCTCTGGCTTCATCTCAAGATACCTGCAGCTCAATGCATACTCAGTTTGTCATCGTTCACAATTATTTATATGCAGTGAGTTGCCTTATTTTCACAACTCCTCATAATGAGGAGGACTGGAGTGCTGGTGCTGAATGAGAATGGTCCCTGTGCTTTCATTGATAAAATTCAATACCTCTACTGCCGTTTTAACTATGCGCGTTTCTTCCAGTTTCTTTCCACTGTCCAGTGTGTAACTGGGAAATCAGTGCTTCATAGGATAATGATTTCTTAGAATCCTTCTTCGGAAATAATGACTGCTGTTGCCAGCTGTAGCATTATTAGCATGGTAGCCTGGGTACAACTTCCTGATTCCTAGTGGGAAATCTCCCTTTTTATTTCTGATGGATCCTGCCAGGGATCTGTAACACTTCCCTTGCAGACATAGTGTGAGACCTCCACAGGTTTTGTGGAAGGTCCAATAGAAATCCATCAGGGTCTGAACCTTTTCTGAATGCTACTTACTAATGAGATATAATAATATGTGCCTTTTTTTTTTTTTTGCTTCGCTAGCCTGTTTAGATGAGTTTCTGAATCCCACTTCTGCATTGGAGTATCCCATTTTTCAGCATTGATGAAACTAAATATTGCACCTTCACCTATCTCAATCCTCATTTTTTGTCCTAATGTGTTTACAGAAAGAAAAACCAAACTGTGAACAAGAATATTGCATTTTCTCATACTGAAAAAAACCATTTGATGAGAATTCAGGCAAACCCCCCTCTATCTGGCTACTTACTGTGCTGTTATTCTCTATCCCTTCTCCCTTCCCATGCCTTCCCAACTACTTTTTTTATGTGTTTTACTCTGAAGGCTCTGGTGAGGTGCATAATGACATCATTTCCAGCAAATTATTTTATCTGAATTAAATGAAATGTTACAGCACTATGCTTTAAATCTCTCAGTGCCTAGATTGAATGCACTTGCAGATTTCTTCATGGTTATTGAAAAGAAAAATCTTTATGAAAATGATTGGTAAGGTCATGCTCCCACATGTTAACCTGTAAGATTTTGATGTCCATTTACATATTTTTTACAGGACTGGCCACCAAATCAGGAAATGAAACTTTTAGAGAGGTTTTCAGAAGCATTTTAGAGTTATAAGAGAGACACTGAAATAAAAAGTAGATAGTTTGCAGATTGAACTTCAAATTCTTTCTTTCCTTTGAAATGGCTGTAATTATAGCTGAGGGGATTGTTTGTATGTGTGCATTTGCAAATTTATTTCGAAAAGGGTTGTAATGATTAAATTACAAAGTTGATCAGAAGCAGAATTACATAGGTCCAAAACTCATTACCAGAAGTTTTACTAAAACCAGCTGTTGCAATATTGATACGAGACAGAACAGAATGGCTTGTTCATAGCAGGCAAAGTTTCACTGCTTAATAACTGCTACTTTGGATTCAGTCCAGTGAATAGTTTAACTCCATAAATAATGCAATCTTGCTAAAATTTCCTTTCTCAAGATTTGGTCTCCTTAATGATTTCAAACCTGCCCTGTCCCATGGTGTATACTGCTTTATATGGCTGTGAATTGCTGGCTTCTGGTAGTTATGTGATTTTTTTTTTCTGCTCTCTCTTTCAAACTGACCCTTCAGTTAAAAGGAAATTATCAAAAAAAAAGGGTCATACTGTCCTTGTGTGGCTTATTCTTCTGGAGACAACCACAAAATGAGACTTCTTTTGAGTTGCAGTATTTATTAATTTCACTTGGGAATTACTTTAACTTTGGTAACTTATTTAATTCAATGGCAGGGGAGTATGCATTTCTGTTTCACACAGTTAAGAGAGTGGAGAAGGTGGGGAGATGACTGGCTGCATGTCTCCACTAGTTGAAGGAGCTCAGCTTGTGGATGTGCACCTTCATGCCAGGTATTGCCCATAAGAATCTCTCCCTACTTGTGAAGTTTTTGGACATTCTGCTGTAAAAAGTGGATGTCTTTTTCTGCGGTCATACTTGGCCGTCTCTGTGCAAAACCCTCCTCGTATCCTCAGAGCATATGGTTACAAATAAGAAATCATAACCTTCCAGTTCCTTAGGGTTTTAGAAAAAGTGATGACCCTACATTATGAATTTGAATCTGTGTGGTTTTTTTCTGCTGTTGTTTCAAATTTTTCTATGTGATTGTGGTGGCAATGTTCATTAGCACAGATCAGCATCTGTGCAAGTACATTTATAAACTGGAGTTGAGACACTGCAGCACCTCTCACAGTAGTGGATCCCACTTCATCCCCTTTCCAGTTAAATATATGACTCTGGAAAGGCCTTGTGAAGGATGAAAGGGGAATTAATACAGAGGGGAGTGGAACTTTCCCCAAGGGATGAGTCATCTCAGAGTTAACATTTGTGTGTGTGCATTTTTTTTTTGTGTATGCTCGGGTTTTGATTTTTTTACTTTCATTTACCTGTAGATGGCTAAGCAGGAATCAGATGTCACCTTCATCTGTCTCCTACCCCATAAAAATGTACCTTGAGACATATTTTGTATGTTTCGAATTGATTCTGCACCATTTCTGTTCACTTGCATAAATAAGACTGCTAACAAGTATTATAATTTCTTTAAGTATTAAAAGTATTGAATAGCAACTTAATGGCTGTGGCCGACTGCACCATTGGCCATTCAGTGAACCTAGAGGCAAGGTTCTGGAAACTTGAGGCAATGGAACTGGATTTCAAAAGTGCTGGGAAGTTACTTGCTGCAGCAACCTCTGTCTGGAATCAGTGGTGAGGTTAGGGATCTGGGTTATCAGGAGGGCAGGCAACGGGCAGTGGATTTATTCTGCATCACTGCCAGCTGTGTGGACATTTGAGTAGAAAATATGGAGGAAATAGTGGCTGCATCAGGTCTGCCAGGTTTCCTGATTTTATTGCAAGGCTCGCTGCTGTTTTCCTTACTTTGTCTCAACAATTGTAGTCATACGATTGCTCAAGAATTTTGGCCTTTATTTATTAAGAAAGAATGTCTAAACCCCAGCTCAGGGAGGGAAAGCATGAGAAAGTGAGACTACAAATCGTGTTCATGACAGCTAGGTAAGAATGAATTTTAAATTCAATCTTTCTGTGACTTCATTGGTTTTTGCTGCTACTCACCAATTTTGGAAGCTTCCTGAAGATTTTTGCCATGCTTGAGGTTGGCAGGAGTGGTGTATTTCCTTTTCGAGGCATATTCTCCACAATGCAAATAGCTGGAAGAGGCTCCGATAGGATGCAAGTTCTCTCCAAAGCAGGATGATTTGGAAGGACACAGCACAATGTCCGTCTCCTCCTCTTTTTAGTCCTTCTGAAGCATGAAAGCAAGCCCACAGTACAGCAAAGTCTCACAGACAAGATGTTCGGTGTCTGACTACTACTCTAGTGACTGTCTTAAGTAAAAGCAAATGTGAGCTATCAGGGATTCTGTGCATTACAGAATTAACTGTCTGTGTAATAGATGCATTTTGAATTTTGTCTGGACTAACTTTCTTGCAAGAATGTCTTCTGAACTATTTCTCACGGGAGAAAAAAGTGTTTTTTTTCCAGAACAGGTAAATAAATTTGTACTGATTTTCAGGAGCGTTTCCTGTCACTGAAGTTCCTGCAGTATCCAGGCCTATCTTACAGCTGTGTCTCCACTTAAATGGTTAGCAAATGGTGGTATTGCAAGATGTCATACAGTCCTCATGCAAGCAAGGAACTTTGTTTGAATTTATGCTTTGTGGAAGCATTGTGTAATTATACGTATCATGAAAAGAAAGAGTGGAAATGAAAGAACACGGTAAAAAAGTTAACAGAAGTGATGCAAAATTCATGCATATGGTAAACAGAAAAAAAATTTTGTAATAAAAGAAAGTTTCTTTCCTCATTTTCCTTCCCTAACTTAGTTGCAAAACTCAGAGTGTAAAACCAATTCAAAAATTACAGATTTTACTGTAGTTCCTACCTATAACTAATTGTAACACAGATTCTGTCATCTACCTTACAAATTTGTTTTAAAAGTCCTAATCTGCCTCACTCTCTAGAGAACATATTAGAAAATTAAGGTTCAGTGATATCGTTTTTCCCCAACTACCCTAACTAAAATTACTCACCGGATACACTGTGTACTTTCTATCATGCTCTGTCTCGCTGTTGAGATAGAATCAATTTTAATTATAAATGAACTCTTTGTATTTTATCATCTCTGTAGAATCCACAATAGACATGTCAGGGAATAAGAATTTAACTGAAATAATGAAGTTAAACCAAGAAGTTTTACTGTTTCTTTGAATCCCAACAGTAGACAGTGTGAGGGCAAAAAGTAACTAAAAATCACCATGGAAGAACTCTTGATCCTTTTTATAACTTCATTGTTTCTCTATGATTTACATTCTTCAGATGCTGAATTCAGAAATATAAATTATTAAACACAGATTTTTATCTTGAACACTAACACAAACAGTTTCACTGGCTTTTTAGAGTAAATCTTTCCTTTTAAAGATGCATAACTGCTTCATATCAAAGCAACAACCTCACATCTATTTTTAAAGTTTTTTTGTGCTTGTGATTGACTTACTGAAAGATGCAACATTATTTTACAGGCAGTGATTCTTTTTTTTACCATCCCTTCCCATTCCAACCCATCCCAGACTATTTCATTCCATCCTATCCCTAAATGAAACATG
Source organism: Sclerurus mexicanus (assembly GCA_013396755.1). NCBI lineage: Eukaryota > Metazoa > Chordata > Aves > Passeriformes > Furnariidae > Sclerurus > Sclerurus mexicanus. Next base: position 323,217 of record VWZF01003203.1, read on the forward strand.
ATTTGTTTTAAAAAACCAGAAAACATTCTAAAGCTGAAATCCAGCACATTAAATTTTCCAGTTTTAATAAGCACTGTATCAAATCTGTTGAAAACAGTTAACTTAAAATAATTATTTAAAAATCCATTCCACAAGCAACTTGTTTACAGCTTTTGATCTTTTTTTCTGTGTTAACTTTTATCATTATTCTCAAAAATGCACACATAATTCTTGTATAAAAAGCTGATTTTTTTCCTCATCTCTTTGCAGATTATAGCAACATGAGGTTATTGAAGCAGAATTGAACTCCTACACTACCAGCTAGTTCAAAGTAATACTGTTTTTTAAATTGCTCACACTTGTATCTTCCTCAGAAATTCATGGGAGATGTGGCAAACTGTGTTAGAACTGAAACACAACTAAACAACAAAAGACCCCAATGACTATGCAAGCTAATAGATGAATCCAGAATTAATTTAGAGGGTGTCCAAAGGTTTTTTAGACTAATAATTTGATTTACATTACCAATGACTGGAGAAAGTGGTTCAAGGGTTTCCATTTGTATTTGAGTGACTAAGGCCAATGACAGTCATTTACCAGCACTGGGGATATGGCTTTGGGGTTTAAAATGTCTTTTCAGTGTTGAAAAGGCAGTAGGGAAGACTGGGGTTTGCACTGATGCATGAATGACAGAAAAGGCATTTATCCAGATGATATCCAGGGTTGATCTAGTCTTAAAAGCTGTTCTTATGTGAAGACTGGGAATCGTGCACTGGGAACCACGCGACTCTAATGCATCATATACTTTATCTCTTACTGCAGTGCTTTCAGCACCACTTAACATTGCACTTAGGAACCAGCCTACAGAGACTCCATAAAAATTAATTATTCCCTTCAGTGAACGTCCTCTTCAAATGTTTCCCAACATACATGAAGCAAGATTTTTCTTCTTTTCAGTAGCCTTTTCCCAAGCAATAACTATCAGCCTAATTGGTTGTAATTTATAGCTTTATTATTAGGAAATCCAGGGAATGAAAGCTAAGAGACAGCCACAAGATCTGCTAAATCTGAATCCCACATATAATGGTGGATAAATGCTTGCGCATACCTGCAGAACTGTGCTTACATGCTTGGCCTCCCAGCCTGTAGGCATAAAGGATTTGGATTTAAAAGAGCTGAGTCTGGGAGTAGCAGGTGCATTGCAGAAGAATTCCAAATGCCTCCTGCATGGCACCACCATAATACTCGTAATAACAAAAATGCTCTTCAGATGAATTTGTTCTTCCTCAGACAAATAGAAAACAGCATACGAGTTGCCAAAATGCAACTCCCTTTCATGGAGAACATGTTTCAAGGAGCTTTCCAGAAATGTTAAAGAGTTTGAAGATAAGACTGTCACTGGAAAAGAGATAACTACGTGAATACTAAGAAGAAGCAGTTTGCAGCCACTGCTGCTCCAAGGGAAATCTAAATTATTCTGAAAGAAGCTTAGAAGAAAGGATGTGAAAGGTCTTTCTAAAATATAAGAAAACAAGAAAATATCTGAAAAGATGGTATGAGGGCAAAGGAATCAGTGAGGGAGATGTGGAAGGAGATTTGGTCAAAACAATAAGGCTTTTAGTTATTCATGTGAAAAATTCACAGTTACTATAGGTAATCTGCAGGTTGACAGTGGGTGTTTGCGCATGTATGCATACAGAAAAATGATAAAATTCAGTAAAATGTGACACTTCAGCCTTTTTGTATTTTAGGCAAGAACATTCTTGATTTTGAGAACCAGGTCTCAATCAGACATAAGCTGGAGTAGCCTGACTGGCTTCCAAGGAGATCCATGGTTATGTATCCCTGATATCTGTTGAGCACATCATTGGGTCAAGAAAGACCATCTGCAGTTTTTCCTTCTGGATAGTATCCTGTTTACACTGTTTAGAGCAGTGATTTTTTACTTTCTCTTTAGGCACTTCCACTTCATTATCAGCTTTCCTTTCCCATATCTAGCTGATATTTAAACTATTAAGAAAATATTTTGAGCAGGACTATAAACCGTTAACTTCCCATGATGAAATTGTATATATGAGAATGTATTATTTTATTAGATGTAAGTATTATCAGTTACTGCACAAATTTCCCTTCAATTGGTGGATTACAGCTAGAGTGCTCTCAACTTCTTGCCCTGCCACGTTCAAACATCAAGCAGCACTTGGTTTGTTCATAATCATCATGCTGCTACTTCTGGAGGAGTTTGACGCCAGCAAGTGAGTGTGTAGAATTATTTAGAATGTACAATAAAAGTCCTTATTAATCTGAGATGCTTGGGGGTACTTCTAGATTTAAAAAAAAAAAAAAGAGAAAAAGAAAGAATAAAAGTACATAAATTTAAAACACCAGTGCAGTTGTAAGCTATCTAGTTGTCTACTCTTGTCGACATTTCAGGCTGTTGTTGGGCACTGTGATTTTATGGGATGTGGGTGTAAGTTTTTACCTCTGGGCCAAAAGTTAGAGCTTGCATAACAGACTTGTATCCTTGAGCCTTATTGTAACTATGGAAACTGGGAAAGGAAAGAGATATCTTCAAGGGCTTCTGAGCAGGAGAAAGGTCATAGCTGGAGAAAAAGGCCAAGTAACCCTGCGCTCAATAAACTGAAGCAGGAAACCGCAGCATGACTCATTTCTTATGTGTAATGTATCATCAGAGCACTCCCGTTACAGTTCACTGGTGGAAATGAAGTTCATCTTTCTCTGGCTTTCAGGAAACTGCTGAGAGAAAATTTCTTTAGGGAAGCCACAGCTCCAGTGCTGGGTGTTCTGCAAGCAGAAAGGCAATGCTGATACCTGAATGCTGTCAGATCAAACTGATATTTCACATTAACTTACCTCCCACTGAAGTTTCAGGTTCTCTTCAAACCACCTTTGCTTGGTGTGAACTTTGATAGCCTGGTATCTACAGCCTCAATGTGGCAGCACTAGCATTGTAGGTTGGGTGGATCAACTCCTTTCTTCTTCTTATCCTCAATAATAATGTGAACTAACTTTGATAATGAAAATAAGCTTTGTTATTGGGTTGGTGTTGCTTTTTTGTTTGTTTTGTTTGTTGGTTTGGGTTTTTTTTTTGGACTATGATTAGCAGTTAAACCAAGTCTTGGGTGGGAACTAAGCTAGATTCTGTTCCTTTTCTGTTTTAATAACTATTTTTGAGGGACTATGATATGCGACTCGTACTGAAGTTCACAACCAAAACAAGTGGTTCTGTTTCCAAGTTTCCTACAGGATTTTAGAGTGGGGATAAAAAGCTCCAAGGATGTATTGACAATGCTCAGTGATTTGGGGAGATAAAATAGGGTGTAGAGAGACACACAGACATGGGCAATGCTGACCTAGAGCCATCTTGCTCTTTTGTTCTGAAACAAAATGTCCATAACAGAAGATTCTCATCCTGAAATATTAAACCATGGCCCCATGAGCTACCGGCTGTATTTTAAAACTGTTTTTGTTTTCACAAGAAGAAAAAAGCTACATTAATAATATCTTGGCATGGTACTGACCACCATCAATTGTGTAAAATTCTGTTGCCTGCTATTCTCTTCTATCATTAATAATACATCCTAAGATGGGAGTGAGAACAGAGTCTTGCAAGGCTAGCTGATAAGATAGCTGAAAATGCTTCTTTCATTCCAACTAAGATGATAAAAATAAGAAGGAATCTTTCCTACTGTAGATGACACATTCAAAGCTAAACTCAGAGCATCTCACCCTGCTCAAAGTCATGGAACTTCACTGTCTTGGACGAAAAAGAACCTGAATTGAGAGTTAAAAAAAAGGGAAAAAAACCCACCCTGGAGTCAGTTATATTCCCCAAGCTCTAAGTTTAGCCTTGAAAATATCAGCATGATTTTCTCCATGCTCTGGTGAACCACCAGTGTATCGTAAATTATGCCTGTGCAATTGAAAAAAACCCACCAAACTAATTTGTCTATTTGCTTTTTTGCTCCAGGTTTTTGAAGGATTTTTTTCTTCCCCTCTCCCTAAAATGTTGCCTTTAATCTGACCTGAAAATTTAAAAAAAAATGGTTTCTAGAAACACTATTGTTCTTCCAGGCATTGTTTTTTTGAGCATAGTGCCTATTAAAACAATAGTGTTGAGCTGTGTATTAGGAGGTTGTTCAAGAAATCTAAACTTGACCCTATGAACAAGACCCTAGAATTGATGCTTTCCGAATCAATCATCTTGGAAACCTGTTTTTCATTGAAATTTATGTTGTGCAGATGCAGCGTTGGACTTTTGTTCCATCTTTCTGTAGTGAAAACACGTGTGGTTTTTGTTAGTGATGAAATTTATTGTTTGCTTGCTCTTATTCTGCTTTTCTCTTGCAGAGGACAGTTCAGGTAGGCCTGGAAGGACTGGTATGCTATTTTCATACTGTGGTAACAGAGAGGAGGTAGCTGACTTCATTTCAAATGCAGTTCTGCATCTGTCCTTTGCATGTCCCTTTACAGCTAGGGAGGCCAGCAATCTACTTTGAAAGTAAATAAAGATATGTTGTTTCAACTCTTTAACCTGGAGAATAATTTGGCGCAAGGAAAACATTTGGACTGGTTATGAATGAAAGAATGTAAAAAATTTGGAAAGGGCTTCCAGCCACAGGAACACTAACGTTCTGAAACAGCCTTCCTATACAAGTGGTTAGATTTGCCGGGGGCTTCTTTTGTATTATCTTGTTTTCAGGTTATAGTCTGATAATTCTGAATAGGGTTATACAGTACGGTTGCCTACTTCTGCAGACAAGCAGAATTGTTGACTCTGAAGCAGAATTATTTACCTATTCCTAACATATTTGGTAATCATATTTCAAAAGAGAGAAAAACAGATTCCTTCTCTGATTCTGTTTTATTTCTTTAGTCCAGAAAATTTCTTGTTGAAGTATTAATAGACAGAAATAATATTTTCTTGGTAACTAAATACTTTTCAAGAGCATTTTGACACTAACAACTAATACTACGGAACCAAATATCATTTATGAAATTCAGGTTTGAAAGGGATTTTTGCACAGTAGTTTGCTGCTTTGCCTAGAAAATACTTTGCTTATGTGTCATTGTCAAATAGATCTGCTTATATGGTAGAGGTTAAGAAGTCACTGAAACTTCTTGTCTAAGTATACAGTAAGATAAAGAACTCCTTCTTCCAGGAAAGAAAAATGCATAGTAAGAGTGAGAGTGTGGGTTCACAAGCAATGTGAGCCAATCTAAATGCAGGTTACCACCCAAAGGGGCCTTCCAGTTCTCCCTGGGGCTATTTTTTCACCCACATTCTCCCTAGTGTTTTATCTCCTATTTTCTTAAGATGAATTGGGAATTTAAGATAAAACTTGGCATTTTAAGACAAGAATCTTTGAAAAGATAGCAACACCCTGAGACAGAGAGCACTTTCTTGTTTTCTGACAGATAGTTGTGTCAATATTAGCTGCAAACTGAATGTGGTGGTAGCTGTGGCTGTGGGGGCACAAACAGTTCCAGCAGCACACAGGGAGAGAGTGTGGTGGGAAACATTTCTCTGTTGTCAGACAAGAAGGGGAGCACTTGCTGCAGTGAAACACCTATTTCCCTTTTATTTCCCAGCTGTACTTTATCCTCCTTGACAGAATATGCACTGCTGACTGACAACATGACACTTTATTTCCAGTGCCGCTGTGTTCAGATAAACACTGGAGAGAACGCCCGCTTTCCTTCTTCATCTGCTATACCATAATCCCACAGATTTGATTTTTCCAGGTAGGGAGGAAGAGGGTGACACTAGGAAAGAGACCAGAATAGTGTTGTGTGTCATTTTCCAAGGTGATTGCTAGACTAGTATAAGATGAAGAGAAATAGTGCTCTGCGATTCTAATAAAAGCTTCCTTCCTGATCTCTTCATGCTGCCATGATTTTGGGACTTCTCTGGTTTCTGGTGGCTCCTCTGTCTTGCTGTGGGTGCTGTTCCCAACATTTTCTGCTTCCTGAGATGGAGTAATTTCCCTCAGCCTTCTCATTTCATCAGCCCTCGACTTTTGAGGATCTTTTCCACTTCTCTGGAAAGCTGAACTGTAAACCAAGCATACTAGTCTTCATATGACAGAAGATTTCCTGGATAAATCTTCTTCTTTTTAAGTATACAAGCTCCCAATGATCTCATAAATATGTTTCTTCAATGCCCTTGACCATTCTGAAAGATAACATTCCAGTTCATTTTCTCTCTGGTCATTAAATTCCACCCTCTAGTTTTGCCTGATATTATCTGATACTACAGTAAAACTCCATTACTGGCATTCTTAAATCTTTGTCCCTTTTCCACTTTGTCTGCATTCCACTGCTTTTTTTTTTTTTTTTTTAAATGCTCTTTGTATCCTTCAGACTCTTTGGGCTACACTTCAAGGTGTTTTACAGAGGGGTAGTTTTCTGTGATAAGTTCAAAAACCCCCAGTCTTATATGCAGTGTCTTGAGTGGTGGATAAATATTCTGAGTCATTGCATATTTATTCCACTGTTCTTCTAGGAGATATGACACTTGACAAGTCCATGCCTTTGGGCAGTTTATTATACACTGAGAGCTAGCTAGATGATCGATTATGCAGTCAGAACTAGACAGGGGAGCAAGCTCAGCAGAGGGCCATCAAGGCAGTTACGGGCTGGAGCACAAGACATTTAAGGAGAGATGGAGAGAATGGGTTTGTTGTACTTGGAAAAGACTAAGAGAGGATCTTATGACTCTGTTCCACATCAATTAAGTGCATGCTGAGAAAATGCAGCTACATGCTTCTAGTACTTGTGCAATGATAGGACAAGGCACAACAGGTAAAAGTTGGAACTCGGGACATTTGTAGTAGATGTTAGGAGAGAGTTTTTTTCCTGTGAGAGTAGTCAAACCCTGGAAAATATTGCCTGAAGAGACTGTGAAATCTCCATACTTTGAGATATTAAAAATGCAACTGAACTAAGGCCCTTTTCAAAGTCTCTGTTATTGTACCAGATCAATATTTCTCTACACTGCATCTTTGATTTAGTCATAAAATACCTCATGCTACATGGAATAGCTCTTTGCTACTGCTATCTGTATAAAACTGTGGTTCTACCACACAAAGTTAAAAAAAAGTAAATCAAATGAATCGGATAAATGTAGTTGATTAGGGAAATGGCTGTCACAGCTAAACCAAATAGCACAAAGCTTCAGGTAAACCAAGAAAATTTCAGCCAACACCAGGCTGAAAAGCCTCAGCTCAGAGGCCTTGCAAACTCAGACAAAACTTATAGCCTGTTGTTATCAATGATGACACTTGTTAGGGGACTAAATGGTAGGTTCCCTGTGAAAAACATCTGCTTGGGAACTCCCATCCATAGTTCTCAGGACAGCAAGTGAAATGGTGTTACCTTCATCACGTGAACTTGAAATTTCCTCTCAAAATTCCATCTGTTTGATTTGTCAAGAATTGCTTTACATGCATTAATATTAATGCCCATTAATTAGATAACTCTTCTGTGGTTCACAACCAACTTCCATATAAGTAATTTTTGCTGCTTTTGTCTGTAGTCAGAGCCTTGCTTACAAGCTTATTGTTACTTGAATTATATCTGAATTATCCTTTTAAAACACTCTAGCTTCCTACTAGTTCTTTGAGACTCCCCTAGTTTAAAAAAAAAACAAAGTTTTTAAAAATCAATGTTCTTTGTTGATAGAACTTTTTAGGTGAATAATTTTTCAATTTTTGATTCGAAACATCCAGATCTAGTTTTGACACATAAGACTTTAGTAGAGGAGAGATGAATGTCATCTGCCAGATACTAGATTTTCATTTTATCACATACCCCTCCCAAAAAAGTCTCCAAAACAAAAATCTCAAACCCAGTTTCCAACTGATACTATGAATTTCCACGGTGGCACTGGCAAACCTGGAAACCATTATCTGTGAAAAAGCCAAAACCTTACCACTGCTGAATTTATTCATGGGATGACCTGACCATTCTGAGTCCAAAGGAAAAGATAGATGACTCTCTGAAATGGTTTGTTGGTAGACTGCATAGTTAGAGTTTTCTCATGAAGTTAGCCTGGGAAAGTGACATGAATGATAAAGAAGAATGATCCTTTGAGGAGAGAAAGTGGAGAGTAGAAACTGACCTTGGTAAACCCAACAGGAATCTATGCAGACACCCTCTTCTCTTGCAGATTTTTTGCAAGGGTGCAGATTGAATCTGTATTTTGTTTTTCAGTCATACAGAAGCCCTAGGGAATCCAGTCCAAATGAGCAAATATTTAGGAGACTGTGAGGCTGAAATTGAAATTTATTCTGGTCAAGTCTACAGAAATGAATGACCATGAAAGCCAAGGCAGTTAAATAAGAGAAGCTTTCTTATGGGCAAGGAGCTTTCAGAAGGAATAAATATTGTTAAAATCAAAACATGAAAACCTGGACTCATGGGCATAAAGAGTGAGACTTAATATTTCGATCAAACCAGACAAACATTTCTTCACAATAAGTTTCTTTATTCAGCAATTACAACTTCTTCTTCTGCTTCCTAAATGAGAGAGCATTTCTTAATAGAGTATTTTTTAATCCTGTATGAATATGCATAACTAATTTTTAGAAAAAGGGAATTTAAGAATGCTATTTTCTTCTGTGATTTACATTACACTACAATTGATTATTAGTGGCTTAGAAGTGTTAATTTCAAGCTTTCAATTGATACTGTTATGTTTTCTAAGATGGAATCAGTCCATTTTTTTGACTTAGTCTCATCAGTTGTTTATTTTTTGCAGCTGAATAGACTTCTACCACCTCATGCTATTTGATTTTTTCTTATAATTATGCTTGTCGAATACCTCTTTGATATATTTTCCAGAGACTGTGTTATGTTTTAGTTCTCAGTGAACTAGCAAGAAAGCTAAGTTTATTAAAGTCTATCCAGAGCCTTTCATCTAGGACCAGCAAGTTGTTGATTTGAAATCATGTCTCCATCTTTTGCCCTTGCTCGTATTTGTTCAACTCTGCTGAAGTTGATATGGTTGTGCCAGTGTAATTAGAGGAGAGCATTTTCCTGGAGAACCTTTGCCCAAAGAACATTCCTAAAAACAGTGACTTGACTTGTAAAAGCAGCTTATTGATATTATCATGAAAAAACTATCTGTGGAGCTAAGTTCTATGTCAAAAGTGGCTGAAATAAAACTGGCAGTCCAGAAGAGTCTGGTATCAAAAGGGGCATCCAATGTCTGCAGAGCGTGACAGGATGGTCATTGTCAGTTTTACATATAAATGGATAAATGTGGGCTCCCATCACACTTGCTAATCAGCAGTGCAATGCTGCAGGAGTCTTCAGTCTGGTGCGAAGTCATGAACTTTCTGACTTGATCATGTGTCATGGAAGTAATATGTGCTTAAACCCCACTATTGTTCCCACTGCAGAGTTGGAATCTGTACAGCACAGGCCAGGAAAATGATGTTCTTCATTATGATAGGGACATAACTCCCAGCTGTGTCATGTGTCATGTTCTAGTTGGTTAACTATTTTATAACGAGTCCTCCCAGTTTCTGTCATCTGATCCTAAAATTACACATCTCCTGGAAAAGAGAAGGGGCTTTCTTACACTTCAAAGCAGACATTTGTGCCAATGACTGGTATTCATCTTGCATTAACATGCATAAAGCAAATTGGTTTATAATTTGGCCCTGACTTCAGCTTTTAGCAGGCAACAATGTTCCCTTTTACAGAGGCTGAGGTTACCTTCTTGCACTCATCCCTGCCATACAGTAGAGCTGGAATAAGCAATCTTTCTGCTGTTAATGTGGGTTTATAATGCTACATTCAGATCTTTGACAAATGCAACTTTAATTGAATATGCTGTTACTCTTAATGGATTTACTACTGCTTACGGCAGATCTGAAGTTGGCTTCTGTGTAAGGAAGGACATTTCAATCCTGTTGGTTTTTTGTTGCAGTTATTTTTACCTTTATTGTGCCAAGTGTCAGTGACTTTCTTCCCTGTTTCACTGCAAGACCTGAAACTGATGTTTAACTTGTGGAAAAACAGCCTGGTAGTTGTTGCTGCCTCAAATGGTGCTATTTCTCCTGAGTAAAAATAAACACTATTAAATGAGAATTCTCTTTATTTATCTATTTATTCACATTGATTCATTCAAAGTACTTACCTTGGTAACTACCAAAATCCTAAATTGCCAAGGAAAACCCTGGAGGCACATTATACTCTGTCCAAGGACAGTACTGAGTGCTGTTCAAATTTCAGAAAAGGCTTAAAATGCTTGTGCAAAAGCTACTTTAAAAATTGTGTTCGTTAAGTTTTACCTTGTTGTAATTGTTACATCCTTTCCCTGGATCAATCCCACAGAATGCTAATGTTTTATTCCAACACACTCTGTAAAATCACCAAAACAGTTAAAAATTTTCAGGGACAAGCTACAATTCCAATAAAACTGCATAGAGAAGAGGAATTAGGTAAAAGAAAGAAACTAAAAGCTTTGAAATGTGATATATTCAATGAGACACTGCTACAGTAATCTAGAAACTAAGCTAGAAGGAAAAATTATTGTCCACTGGTTGATCACACTGGTTATAGCATATATTGCTCTCCTCTCCTTAATACTACCTTTACAGGGGTTATACAGATGGAGAAGTACCTGGCAGTGGAATCAATCATTAGTGCCTCTGTCATGGCCAGGTAGCTTTCTTTAAGCAGTTCATGTTCGCTGATCAGAAGGTGGATTTCCTCTTGTTGAACCATGAAATGTCACTGTCAAATACACCTGTGCTCACTCCTGGAAGTTCTTGGTTCCCATCAACTGCAGAAGGAATCTAGATGCAAGAAGTTGCTAGATAAAGCCTAAAATCTTGCCAAAAACACACTGGAGTAAATTTTCAAAACTTCTGGTATAGTTTTTGTATTCAGCTTAGGAAGAAGGTGGATGTGTGAGATTTCCCATGATCCTCCTAGTGTTGTGGGGTTTATTAATTAAAAACAAAAATAAAAAGGAAAAAGAGCTACTTTTGACTAATTAATAAATTACCTTAGCTATAGTCACCATAATTTTGCTTCTGTTAAACAACCCTATTGTTTGTAATTCCAAGAGGTACTGCAATTGACTGTTTTGCTAAATGTCTCATCCTTTTACATGTTCTTTATTTTTTAAAGGACTTTTTCCCTTTTCATTTAAACTGAAATGGCTCTGTTTATGAGTTGAGAGTAAGTTTTGATGGCAACATAATGACAGCCCCCGGCATGTTAGCTGGAGTGGGCACTCCTTTCCTTCCCATAAATACGAACCATTTTATAAATGGAAACCCTTTTGCCTTCTGCTTGAACGGTGCCTTTGAAAGCGTTTACTTGTTCCTGAAATAATCGAAAATTTATTCCTTTAAATGTTCTCTCTTTTTTTTTTTTCAGAAGGCAGTTTCTCTTGTATAGTTGTGAATAACATTTCAGTTCAAGAGAATAATGTTTTTTGTTTTGTGCCATTAACCAGTTGTGAAAGAAATTCAACACGTTTTTTCAGTTTTTGATGTCAGGCCTGTTGATGCATGTATTTCTAGGCAATTTACATACTGAGTATACAAAAGGGAAAACACAAACTATGCTGAAGTGTGAGATGTCACAATGCAAGCTGTCCCACCACCAGAAGCAGAGGAAAGCGTCTATTCATAAAAATCTGTCATTTTGATATGAATCTTTTGACACAATGACTTTGTAGTGAAGTGCAGTTAAAATACTTAGTTGATTTCAGAGTTCTCAGCGGCCTAAACAGTGAACATGTGTTTTGTGTTAAATATTTACAGAAGTATGTGCTCCAATAAAATGAAACTTTGAGCCAGCTAGTGAAAAAATGAAAACCTGAATGAGGAAATTAGGAGAATAAGGTGAAATAGTTTGGATGCATGATATCAACTACTCTGAACCACAAAAATTTTAATCACTGTATAAACATAAAAGTTCTTAACTGGAAAGCATGTAACAGAGGACTTGCTTAGCTATGTTTACCTGAGATAGTCCTGCAATTAAAACTGCCATGTACAACAACAGGAACCAAGGAATTTTAAATTAATGTTTTTTATCCCAATGGCTTTTCTGATTGACTTGAAGCAGAAATAGGAGTTGTTTTTTGGACTTCAGCTATCTACTTGGCTTTTTATTGTTGAGGAATCGTTTGATGCCTTATTTAGGTATGGTGCTTGCACTAAAATGCATCAGTAATTTAAATATGAAAAAAATATGACATTTGACTGCCCTGTTCCTAACCTGTCTGTTAGTGACTGTCAGATATATTTGCATTGGGAGGATACAGAATTTTTTTGCCTATGAGAAAAGAAGAATTGTTGAAACCAGCTGTGAATTATGTTATACTTTCATCCTTTCATCAGGAACTTAATTCTAGAGAAGCATAACAACTATCCCTTCTCCTTGAAAACAAACAAACCCCATTTACTTTTTCTATTGACTACTTTAATTCATATAATTTAATAATACATATTTACTCTTTGGTCCCACCTTTAATTTGCATACTATGCATTCTTCTTGGTCCTTTTTTCCAGAGGTTTAATATGCCTGGAAGAAAATTCTTTGTGTGAGAAGGTTTCAAATTGTGGCAAATGTGCCACATGTGACCCATTAAATCGATTTATTCAGCTTTTTCCAAGAAGCATCCTGCAAGCCAAACGAGTTGTTCTAACGGGGACAGCGGCAGCAGCCTGCTCCAAGTCACTGTCTCTCTTGGCAGTTTGGTTCTGTTGCCTGCATTGGCTTTCTGTAACATGCGATAGTGTTGTTCATTGTGATAGGAGGTTCTAAGGAGCTCCCCTAAGCAGTCCCCCTCCAGTTCTTGTTTTTCAGTTTGTGACTCTCTGATTCTCCTATTTTCCTCGTTTTCATTTGTTGACTTTGGAAACCATATGGCTTACCCCAGCTTTCCTTCTGTATTCATACTCCCCTATTTTAGGATTAAGTGTGGAATTTAGTTTGGTAAGATACAGGCTCATGCCTGTTCTTAACAGCAAAAACCAGCTGCAGCTGTAGCTCTGGGGACAGTAGGCTCAGACACTTAAAGCTGAAATGTTAGAGGAAGCCCCTTTTTAAGGAGAAGGAAGTGTTGAAGTCACCCCTGCCAACACCAAGGGTGTCCCACATCCCTGAGTCACACAAGAAATACTGTGCCAGATAATGGTAACTTTTACTGGCGCTTTCTCTCACCTGTAGCAACACAATCACTGATGTGGTCTACAGAGTTTTCAATAATGCCTTGATGCAGTCCCTGGTGTGGCACTGCAAATTCCTCACTGGCAGCAGAATCACATGGTGGACTGGTACACCAACACCAACCCTCTTGGATGCAACCAGAGTGCTAACTTGATCCCTAAAGAGATGGAAATCCTGAAGGAGAGACATTCAAGGAAGGAAAAAGAGTAAAATAACTCCAAAGCCAGCAGAATCAGTTCTACCATGAAAAGTTGCTATTCTGGACAGTAAGATATTTTAAGGACTATTCTAAGGTGCTAGAAGACCAGGGAAAACAAACAAATAATGTCAGAAGACTGAATGTATTTTAAGAGTTTTTCCCATAGAAACAATGTCACTTCCCCCTACAGCATTAGTGGTGAGTCCCTAGAACACAACTTCATACTCCAAGAGTTACGGGTTCAGTAACTTCTGCCATCTGAGGAGTCATCTTTCTTTCACTCTCAAGTTAAACAGCTGAACTTGTATCTTCCATGAAATTCTGTGGCAAGGAATTCCACATGCATTCCACATTCTATATGCAGTGCTGAATAAAAAAATAGCTTCTCCCCCCCCCAACTTTTTCTCTTGAACCTGCTACCTCTGGTTCCATTTGCTGCACCTAATGATGCATACTGTGCATTGCTTATATGAGATACACTATATTAGTAAAGCATTATAAAGAATCAGTTATCAAATTGTGGTATTTGGACAATTTTTTTTTGAGAAACGTATACATTTACACCAATAGAAATGTATTTATGTTTGTAATGTCAGAATGCAGATGCTGATATGCAGCCAGCTATAGAATTGAACTGTTAGAAGGCATGGCTGGTTCACAGAAGATAATGAGGGGTTGCATCTAACATGCAGCTTGTTGTCATCTACCTAGTAAGGGTTGTTTGTTATTTAGGCTACTAATACACTGAAGAAATAAGTAATTGAACACTTTTCTACTCATACATATCTTGTCTGAAATTTTTATCTCTGCCTGCTATTAATGAACCGCATCTCTTTGTCCTTACCATGAGCAACCAAATTTCATAGTTCATGACTTTGGTAACTCAGATCACACTTATGAATTATAGGTCCTTATTTCTTGGATAATAAGGAAATTAAAGCTGAGACTACAGTTTTGCACAATATTATTACATCTGTGTTTTACTGATGTAGGTGGCAATTTAGGTAGATGAGAATTTAATCTTTTGCATGCAAAGCTTTAATGTACTATTCAACATAGAAATGCCAGCAACAGTTCTTGTGGTTCCTATAGCCCTGGTTAGCTACAACTAACAAAAATTCCTAGACTTCAGTCCAAAATATTATCTAAAATATCTTCCTGTAGGCATGAAATGGTGAGCGTTTCAGTTATGGGATTCTGTATTTGCATAATAATATGAATTAGGTTTTTCGATCTACAGGGAAATAAATTATTAGTGAAATTCCCTGAACTTCATAGGATTTTTGCAGCATATTTGGAAAGCGAAAACTTTTGCCACTCAGTGGGGAAAAAATATTCCTTTGCGTGAGTCTGTGATGGATTTGATTTAGTAATCAAAAATCATAACCTCTTGTGAACTCTTATTATGGAACAGAGGGATATAATTTAAAAAAAATAAAGCAAGTAATGCCATTTGCCTAATTAAAACCTGCTTCTTTAACTGGATTAGATTACTTTCATTTTTTCTTCAAATCCTTTACCTGAAAATGAATTCTACAGAATATGGAAAATCAGTTTTCCTTTCTCATTGACTCTTTATTTTGTGTACTATGATTTGCATGCTGTCATTGATGGAAGAAACTGGAAGACAACTAGTAGTCTAAAATCTGAACATTTCTAGTAAACCCCATATTTTTTCATGCCAATTCCCTTTCCCATGGCCATTCCATCTGAAATTCCTTTCTTACATTCTTCTGAACAGGGTTTTTTTAGCTATTTAAAAAAATGTGCATTTGCTAAGCAATATCACATGAAATCTCTGTGGTATTTTCAGCATTTCCTAATATTCTGCCACAAACCTTTTTCAAGTTGGATTTAATGTGGTGTGCACACAATAAACAAGGAGCTCTGCTTATAAAAGATGCAATAATAAGAAAAGAGTGTTAATATAAGAAGAAATGTGTGTTTGAAAAATATCTACAAACTACAGAACTTAATCCTTTCAACTATCATTGAAGAAAGAGTGATTGGTGCATCTTATATAGCTTGATAAACAGCCACCAGCATGTTTGCTTCTATCTTAATCTGTGACTTCTGAATA
Organism: Sclerurus mexicanus; assembly: GCA_013396755.1. Lineage (NCBI taxonomy): Eukaryota > Metazoa > Chordata > Aves > Passeriformes > Furnariidae > Sclerurus > Sclerurus mexicanus. The sequence continues at coordinate 338,696 of VWZF01003203.1, forward strand.
AAAACTGTTGTAGTTGAAGATGTCAGAATACTCTTGCTATTTCTTCTCTATTATTTTCAGCAGGTATGGAAACCCAGAAGAATTTATTTCTGACAATAGAACATAATTTCTCTTTTCAAAATGGAAGAAACATCTTGTGCAGAAATTACTGTAATACACACTCACACTAGTGGTGGCACTGGGTAATCATATTAACTATTTGTGGTTTTTTTTCTACTTCTTTTATGTACTCCTTGCATGCCTGGGAGAATGCAAACAGACCTGAATGTTGCAAATCTACTCAAGTCTGGAAGAACATCAGAATATGAGTAACAGCGTGAATGCAGAACATGCATGAATCAATTTAATAGCACTGCAATTTGAAATGGCTCTCTAGAGAAAATACAAAAAGGTGTTATGTTAGAAAAAGAAATACTGGAGCTCTATTTTCCCTAAAAATTGTTGAAAGTAAGAGGAAGGGAATAGAGCCTTAGATAAAGATGAATTGTCTTACAGTCGTACTTATCACCTTCTTTCTGTTCTGAAAAGTTGCCCATTTTTGCAAATCATCTGTCCCTTATGGTTTATTTTTCATTTGTTGGCACAAGACACAGACCAAGAATTGGTCTGTTTGACACTGCACGATGTTGGTCACCCTCACTGTTTACAGACTATGCTAAGTCCTGAAACAGCTTTCAGTTTAGTAAACGTTGTTTTGCCCCAGGTCACAGGTTGAGTAACTGCCGAGTACTAATAGGAAAGAAAAACATTGTTTCACTGCTACTATTATGTTAAAATTAGGACTGTGTTCCTTCTTAGGAAGTGAGGGTAAGGAGTACTTTAATAGTTGTGCATGGCACAGGACTCTACTTGGATTTGCTGAGATCAAAGGGAAAATAAGTACCCCCTACCTACAGCCTGATTGTCTTCCGTGCTTGGTTCTGAACTCATCCTACATTGCTGCAGTCTGACATACAGTTTTTTGGCTTTGCTGGAGGAAATCTGAGTCCTGGACTTGAACATAAGACACAAATGTCTGCTTCTCAGAGGACACCTCAAGAGAAGTCTGCAAAATTAAGACTTATGGCATTATAAAGAGTATTTACTCCTTTATTTGTGTCAGGAGTTTTCTCTGTGTCCTGAGGTGAGATTTCAAAAGTTTTAACTAAAAGGTGATTCAGTATTTGTAATCTTAGCTTGGGTCAATATCTTCTAATTCTATTTTGAATGACTTTACAAAATTATTAAATAATGTTGATCAGTTAGGAGAAGTAGTCAGTTGATGATAAATTATGGTGCGTGCTGAAGATATTAAAGCATATATATTTTCCTGATCTTCTTTCTTTAATGTTGTTTAATGAATGTTCATTTTAAAATGCTCCATAGTAAATCTCAATTCCCTCTTTATTACTAGGAAAGATCTCCCCCAGAATCATGAAAAGTCTGACACAGCAGTCTGTAGTGCCAGAGGAAATCTAACAAAACCCCAACTTTACTTGAGAAAAATATTATTTAAATGTTGATTTTTTTAGGTCTTATAAGTCCTTATTAAAAACAGACATATTAGGAATATAGGATGTGAGAATACATACTTTAGAATCTGTCATCATGCAGGGACTTGAAGAGTAGGTGTCCACATAAAAAAATTTTGGAGTAACAGAAAGTTACTCTTATAGTTACTTATAATCTTGTAGTGCACTAAGCAAAGCTTTATAATCTAGAAAACTGCTTAAATTTAAACCTAGTTTAAATAGTGTCAGAACAGAATTTCAAGTTAAAGAATGACTGTCTGCCACATTCATATTTTATAGTATATTCAGCTAAAATAGTATCATCCATTGCAGAGTAGTATCCGTCATCCATGATGAAATGTTTCTGCAGGAATGAAAAAGTTTAAACGGATAATCTCTGGATTTCCCAATGGATACTATCTTTCTAGATTTGTCTGGTTTGATTTCTGTGTTCTTGATATAAGGACAATATATCATATTTTCATATATTGTGTCCTAGCCAAGCACATCATCATCAATAAATAAAAGATCCCACCAGATAAAGAGTTATATTCTTTCCAGAGCATTTGGCTCACCAGATGTGGAGTGAACAGATCCAATTTATCAGTCACAAAATAAAAACTGTCTTCTGAAAACTGTTGTTTTCGTGACAAATGCTGACTTAGAAGCTCTATATAATAGCAGAATTTTCTTTTTATGGATGTAAATTCTTAATCTCATTGGCATCAGTGGATAGATGGCCTACATATATCAGAGACTACTTGTGGTTCTAATCTATATTATTCTCATTCCATAGGAAGAGTGGGGCCAGTAACCATCTATTTGCTCTGTTTTGGAGCAATAAATGACACAGTAGCACCTTGACTGGCACCTGATGCCAGTGGGCAATCCTGTTGGACAAATAGAGAAATTGGCTGCTTGTGTGGAGTGCACTAAGAGACTTTGAGTGCAATAAGAAACAGTGTGAACTAGGAGTACTATTTAAAATCTGACTCATTACAACCTGCTGTAGTTAAACTTCTTATGGCAGGCTCGGAATTTCTCATTCTACATATAGGGAATAAAAGGAATACCTTGTTTAAAGGTAAATACAACTTTTCTGTAAAAGTCCACATTATGAGGATTTTTACATGTGAGCTTTCCACCAAATCTATAAGAATACCTATATGAATACAGTGTCACACATACCTTAGTTATGAGAAAACTTATTTGTCCACAGAATGCCAAGTGGATTGCTGGAAAATAGACAAACTGCAAATTGACCTTTTTGCTCCTATCTAAGCAGCTTTCATAGAAGAGCCAGATGATATTCCAGAACATTTAAAACAGGAAAAAGGGCAAAATAATACTCTTAATCTATTAAAGAATGAATAAAAACTGACTAGTGAAAGGAACTCGGGTAGTACAATACAATTAAGAATCTTGTTACAAGAATTACAAAAGTAACACCTATAATCTGTTGACACAGTAATAAAGACAAGACTGTTTTCCCAGTGCAAGCTTTCATTTCTTAAATCTCTTTTCCTGAACAATTTTCTGCTTGGCAAACATTTTTAAATTTGAATTTGAGGTTTCCATTTCCTTACTCTTATCCTGATTTTCAGGTTTGAATTAATGTAATTCCATGCCATTGTTTTTTTTTTTTTGGGGGGGGGGGTTGAGTGGAGATTCTTTAAATCCTTTTAAATCTAAAATGATTTGCAGCAGTGCTTCCCTTTGAACCTGGACTTGATGCACTTTACAAAGTGTGATGTCATTGGCTCCTCTTATTACTTACGGTTAAAACACAAGGAGGGGAAGGTGTCTCAATTAACGGCACATTGAAACCGGATTCTCGGGAGGTATCAGTGTTGCCGTGGCCATTCTTGGACACTGTCAGCCTTTCTGAGTCTGCACAAATCCAGTCTGTTGCTGGAAGGAAAAGAGCCCTGTCTCTACATGCACACATTTCAAGATAGTCACATCTGTTCTGCTTCATTCAGTTTTGAGGAGACCATGAAATCGGACACATGCTCTTTAAACTCTTTATTAATTAGGCATTTACATGTGGTGAGCCCTGCTTTAGCCAGCAGAGCTAGTGATCTATTTACAAAGCAGCTTGTTACCTAATCCATACTCGCTAATGTTCTCTGCTGCACTTGCCCAAACAGTGCTGAATGGGAGATCTCAAATTAAAGGTTTAAGTGCTGGAGTTCCTTCAGATCTCTGTGTGCTTTCTTGGTTGCTAGGACAATGCTGAGCTAACATCCGTATCAGTTGACAATGAATGGGTCAGCCAACAGTGAAACCTATAAAACTGGGTCAATGATAGTTCTGCCCAGCCCAGCAAGAGTGAGGCCTGAGCCAAAGGAAATAACCTTTTCCCTTGGCTATTCATTTTCTTATAAATGTGGAGGTTATTGTACAAGATTCATGAAAGGTAAAATCAAAGCATGTATGAGCAAATATAATGATTATTAAAACAGGGAAATACTATTGATATTGGAACAGCCTTTGCTGCTTTTAGGGTAAGAGCTGAACCGATCTTGAAGTTATCTGGCAGTGTGTGAAAGCTGATCCACTTATTTGTATTCAAGCTCTATGTTCAATAATAAGAACATTTTTTGACTAATACAATGGAAAATATTACAGCTATTTTGAAACTACATCAGCTCACATATGTTCTGAAATATTAACTTGGCAAGTTCCCTCTTGGTTGTTTTGTAAAATATTTCCCTCTTCTTATGACTGTTTCTACATTGGTGCATAAGGACATTTGTGCTATTGACATGCATGGCTAATTTCTTATTTTGTATAAAGCCAATCAGAGTAGTACTTGATGTCAGCCTGTGTGTGTGCAGGATTTACCACAATGAGTCAACGTTTTGGGTTTGTCCACAGGGATATTGAAATAAAAATTACTTAAAAAAATGGGAGTGAGGGTGTAAACATGTCTAAAGATGTATTCTTAGAGGAAGATGGATTTTTTTTAGTTCAAAAGAAATGGCCATCAAATGAAGATAAGTTACTTGGCTTGAACTCAGTGTTTGTATTATTACTGTTCATTAATAAATGGTGTAGATTTCCATAACATCAAAAATACTTTGTGTCCTTTTAAAAAAGATTTAATTTTTTTTAATGCTCTTCTAATCCTGGATAAAAAGAGTACTTTTATCTCGTGTTCACATCTCTGGGGAGGGTCTATCCTGAGCCCTGCCAATAAACGTACTTTTAAAAATTTTATTTGTAAGTATCAAAGTTCTTAAGTATTGTTTGTAGATACTTGTTTCTATCTGCCTTCATAAAGTCTTCCCATTTCATACGAGTTAATTGATGCCAGTGCTTTTAATACTTTCTTTGCAAAGTTTAAATTTTTACCTTGCAAACATTAATAACCTCTAACATGGACTTATGTGAATATTGCCATAAATACTGAAGGGGTCTATCCTTATATTAAAAGTTTACAGGACTAGAATTTCTCCACTTTTCTCCTGAGTTTCGCTCATGGTACAGGTACAAAGTCTATTTCAACATTTTTGGAGGGGTTCAGTGAGTGTGTGGCTGAGAAGTATCACTCTTTAGCAATCTTCTCTTCAGTAATTGTTGTATAGTCATTGCAATGTCCTGACTGCCTCCACCGAAATACCTTTGTTTGTTATAGCTGGTATTAAGCTTGTATTTTGTTGTTTGGATTTCACACTGATAAAATGACCCACTTTTAATATGTGCAGTGTATTTGTTGTTAAATGCATAAAGGGTTTTAATGGCATGTCTGTTGCATTTTGTTGGCATTGCTCATCCTTCTGGCTGTTCCACTGAAGAGTCGTAACTGAACTTGCAAGCTGAAAGATAGTGTTGCTTTAAGGAATATACTGTTTTTGTAGCTTGGCATGAGCTTGCTAATGGGCGAGGCTCCAATTATTTTGTGTGTTTGGGAAGATGAAAGAGAGAAGATCTAAAAATGAGGCTGAGGGCACCATTTTGAGATTTCCTGCCTTCCCTATCTTCTTCAAAATACAAGACAATAAGCTTCTACAAGAGCCAGTTTTAATCTAAATACTCAATCGTTAGAGAATGCTCTATATTCTGAAGGGCAAAAGGTGGCACTGGAAAAGGTCAGAAGTTCTTTGGCATCCTTCCTGCTGCAGGTGAATATACACATCAGGAGCTCATCTCAGCTCTGCAGAGTGAGCAGGACAGTGGAAAAGAGATCCCTGGTGTCTAACACTATCTCAGCCCTTTTGACATGAATATGAATCTAATGCACTTATTATTGCCTTTTACATCATAGGGTAATTTCTCTTCTTTCTTAAGGGCTGTGTTTTCTGAATCCTTTGACTTCAGTGAAAAATTAATCTACAGTCTGCCATCATCTATCACAGGTACCCCACTAGTCCTTGCTTCATTTCATTTAGTCCACAAATCTGTCTTTTCACTTCATTTTCCTTATAAATCAGGGACTAACCCGTTCTACAGCAAAGTATGAAAGTTTTTTTTAATAAAAACTGGTAGGGAGAATACCTTACAGCATCTATAGCCACATCTAACTAGTGTGAGTAGTCACAGGGGGTGCCTCAGTGAGTGATGTAAAAGAGGGTCTCATAGTGTTCCACGTGTGTGATTAAGAATGGAGCATTGTGCAGTCCTTCAGAGCTTGCAGCCAAATACTACAAGTAGTTATGTGAATCTGGCTGTGTCCCCAAACCAGCTGGCTCCATTTCTGCAAGGGCAGGGTATGCTGCTGGGCCTTTTAACCAGCCCCTGTGCCAGAGCGTTCCAGGCACTGAGAAGGGCAGGATGCAATTGTTCACTTCCAGGTGTTCTTGGTACATCATTTGCTTACTTCTGTAGCCAGAATGTCTTCTTACATTTTGGCACTAATGAATGTGAAATAGGCTTTGTATTGTTGCAGAAAGAGCATTTGTTTTCTTGTGACCAGTAAAGGGCAAAATTTGTATTTTTTTTCCTCATTTCAGCGTGTTCCTTAAAGCTCCCCTTATTTCCTACTGTGACTTACATATCTGATGTTGCTTGATGAATGCTAGTCCCCAAGTCAATAAATGTGGTTTTGGAGGCATTTCCTCTCTGAAATGAGCATATGCTTGTCTTGAAAAGAATGAATTATTCACACCATTGAGTAAGCAACAGTAAATCTTCATCTGAACACCTCAAAAAATTGGTATGTTTAAACAAACTGCCCTTATAAATTACCTTTTACCCAAAGGTGGAATTATTTTACATCTCAATAGATGTAGGAACCTAAATGTCATAAATAATATGAATAACTTTTCCTCTTTGGTACTCGTGGGAACTTCTCTTTCTCCAAATAATAGTAGGTTTATAAAATACTGATAGTAATAGACTCATTAAGGTAGGATCTGGCTATGATATCTAATCCACTTCATTTGTCATAGCTGGGCCAAACCCACTTTTATGTACCAGCAGACAAGGGTCCAGCTTTTTCTCCTTTCGAAAAAACCTTTGCATTATTTCTAGGTTTGAGTTTCTTGAATGTGCTGTCATGTAACACTTTGTTATTCATGGAAGCTACATTTTTCCATGGTACTCTAAAACATGCATATTGTGGAAATATGAAGGGAAGCATACATATTTTTCATACAGCTTCATAAATCTCTAGTTCACACCTCCCTGGAGACAGAATATACTTATGAAGCATAATTACAGGCTTTGGTTAAAGCCATGCCACCCTGACAAAAGGAAGAAGGAAAACTGAAGAGAAACATACATCTCATGAATTTAAGCCTACAACATGTCAGAAGATAGCTATTTTGTCTTGGGTTTGTTTTTCTTTTGGGGTGTGTGTATGTGATTTTTTGGTTTTGTTTTGCTTGTCCTTTTCATCTTCTCAGAAAATTTGTTGGAGTGGAGAAAAAGAAACTTTGGGCACCTCCTTAGGATTAGTTGTCTCGCAGCTACTTGCAGAAGCAGTAGCAGTAATGATATATGTGAAAAGAATGAAGGTCTACCACATCCTCTGTGCCCTGTAGTAAATACTATGAGCATTTTTGTCACAAGCATGATGTGGTCAGACTTTATGTGCACTGGTTTGCAGGTCATTTGTACAGTGCTATTAATTTTGTCAGGGAAATTCTCTAGAGAAATCTGGGAACCCTCTTTGTGAGGCCAAAAGGATGAATATTCTGAGCATTAGACCATGACTCAGGAGATCCTGCCAGCTCTGGGATGCTAGAAAAGTCACTTTACTACCAGGTGTATTGACTTGTCTACTTCGACAATAGGAGTAACAGTAGTTACTTTTTCTCCTCAACTCTTTCTTATCTGTGGATAAAGTAACTCTGTTAAAGATAAATACGCCTGCTGGGTGTAACATGCTTTTCACTGCAAAATAACTGTAATCCCAATAGAACCAGAAAGCAGTGTTGACTAAGTTGCAGTTGTGGCATAAAGGAGGAAATGATATCCAGAATGGTGAAAACAATTTAAATCATTTTGACTGATGTATATTGCAAAACTGTAGTAAATCTCTTGATATCTATAGAGTTAGTCAAGGTTAGGGAATCAACCACTGAGAAAATAACCTAGCATGGAAGTCCTTATTTTAATTACAGAGAATGGAGACTGGTCCCTTTAAAGAGAAAGGAGTCACACTGGCATGTAATTGATGGTTGATGGTACTCTTAGACAGAGGCACAAGACAGAGACAAGTGTTTTTCATTAGTTCCCAATGCCGTGACTTGCTCAGGTAGGCTAAGAAAGCAAATTTACACCAGAGATTTACACACTGTGCTATCCTGTTTCTGTGAGTGCTTATTTTGTGCATGCAAACAGATTTCTTGCCAGGCTGACATGTTTGAACAGTTGGGAGACACCGATCTGATGGATGGTCAACAGCTAAATGCCTGGATGGAGATCAGTGATGAGTGGTGTCTCCCAGGAGTTCATACTGGGACCAGTTTAAGGTCCTCATCAATGCTATAGAATGTGGGATTAAGTGCAGCCTCAGCAAGTTTGGAGATGACAGCAAGCTTAGAGGCAGTTGATTTGCTTGAGGGAAGGAATGGCATCGAGAGTGGCATTGACAGGCTTCAGGAGTGGGCCTGTGCAAACCTCGCGAAATTCAACAAATCTAAGTGCAAGGTGATGGCAATCCCAGATACAAGTACAGTCTAGGAGAGAAGTGGTTGAAAGCAGCCCTGTGGAGGACTTGGGAGTTCTTGTGGATGAAAAGCTGGACATGAATCAACAGTCTGTGCTCGCAGCTGAGAAAGCCAGCTGCATCCTGGGCTGCATCACAAGCAGCGTGGCCAGCAGGTTGAGGGAGGTGGTTCTGCCTCTCTGCTCTAGTGAGACCCCACCTGGAGTGCTGCATCCAGCTCTGAGGTCCCCAGTACAGAAAAGACATGGACCTGCTAGAATGGGTCCAGAGGAGGGCCATAAAAGTGGTCAGAGGGAAGGGGCACCTCTATGATGAAGATTCGCTGAGATACAAAACTCTAGATACAAAACGACAGCAATATCAGGTAGTGACCAAGGATATCACTCTTTACTGGAAAACAAAGCAGAATTAGGTTAAGGCAAAAAAAAAGCTGGCAGTGCCACAATGCCACAGTGTGATGGCACAAAGCATATGAGTTCTTCTATGTTCTTTTTAATTTTTTGAAAGTATTACAAGTAAGAATCAAAGGAATATCTCTGTATATACTTACCAAGGATTATACTGAAGCTTTCAAAAAATCTTAGGCAGGTAGTTGTTTTTTATGTTAAGTTGTTTAATTATTAACTGTTAATCTTGAACATTTTCTGCAAAGCCTATGTTTGATTTTTTTTATATGGCCAAAGGCAGTAAAAGACATAGTTCCTTACCAGAATTTGAAATAAAACAGGAAAATATTCTGTTTGCAGTGAATCCACAGCTGTCCTCCCTGGTTTTTATTGTTATTTGCAAATGTTTTTCCAGTTATTACACTGTAATTGGATGCTGTATAAGATACTATGTTCAATACATGCAGATTAATTGCATGGCTTAAAATCAGACTGTCTTGCACCATCAGAGTTAACAAGCTCATGATTATTAAGTGCTTCAAAAACTTTAAGTCACAGCATCTCCAAGGACTTGCTGCAGTATATGGAGTTGATTTGGAAAGTGTTGTCTTTCCCTAAGTAAAAACACTCAACTAATAGATGATTCAGAGGAGCATCACATAGTTAAAAGTTTGGACTGAAACATGGAAAGAAAAATGAGGTATAGCAATGTTACAATTGCTCTTTACTCTGACATAGATGACTATTTTATTTAAAGACTGCTTCACAGGTTCAGTTAGCTCTAATGCATTTTTCTTAGCAGAATTGCAAAGAATGCACATAGACACTGTATTCCTACCTTGGTAGTCTTTTGCAACACTGCATTTACCAGCTTCTTCCCTTCTTTAGCAAGCCAGTTTATTTTGCTGAATCAGAACAAAGGGTTTATAGAAGCCTGACACAAATAGTGTGCCAATACTTGGAAAAATGCAGTGTTAGGAGTCTAGTATCTGGAGAGCTCCTTTTTTGCATAGCTTGCTTCTAGACTTTTAAAAAGCTTTGGTAGGTATATCAAATCATATTGAGAATGTAAAGAAGCCTTTGTAGACATCCAGTAACTCCATACACCTGGAGTTTCATCAACATTTAAAAAGTCATCTTTTAAAACATAAGGAGAGGAATTGACCTCTGGAGTTTGCACAATTCAATACTGCTAACATTTCAAATTTCTTCTGCTGTAACTAGAGCTCTCCCGGTTTTACACCTTTTTAGAATAAAGGTTTCTAGATTTGGCACTGCCTGGTTTTGGTTGTATCTGAGAAACCTTACAAACATATTGACAAATAGGCAATAACAAACTAATTTGAGCGAACTTCTGTACTTCTCAGCTAGCACAGGACTCTTGAATACATTTAGGCTAGACATATCTGTCAGTCATTGCAGTCTAAAAGATTAATTTAACACTGATTGCTTACAGTCCATTTTCCTCCTTCCATTTTTGAGAGATCTGATATTCCGTTGACTGGCTTTTAGTAACCACTATAAGCCAATTAATATCTTTATCTCCATTACTGTAAGTGGGTCTTTTCTACTAGGCAAGTTTTTCTATCACATTAATATGTTCTCATTTTCTTTTGAAATATACTCCTAAGTAGTCAGTCCTTAAATTACTTAGATACAGGGAATTTTTTTAACTGAGAAATTTGGGACTTCCTTAAGAAATCCATAACATAGAGAAATCATGTTTGTTTAATAATGCAGCTGTGCATGAATTACTACTGTTTGTTGTTTTACAGTATAATGCAATATTTATGCTGAAACAATGATGAAGACTGACATGTTAAACTCACAGAGAGACACAGAAAAATGAGGACTAAAGTGCTGACTTTTGTTTAAGAAAAAAGAATTGGAACAACCTTTCATTTCTAAAGGCTTGAAAAGAACAATGAATTTGGGAATGTGCTATAACTGAATCCTGGATCGAAATAGGAAGCAAATCCCTTATGAAATTCTGTACAAGATAATGATACAGTGCTTCTTACAACATGCATCCTTTCATTCCACTTACTTTCTTTCATCTTTTGCAAGAAGGGAATGTCATCTCCGTGGATTATGGGGCTATAGGACTTAACATCTCCAGAGTTTTTGGACTGAAAAACATAGGGTTACATAAATTAAACATCTGTTTGCAATTTTGATTCTCAGAATATTATATTTTTGAAGTATTATATTGTCATATTAGAGCAATGGTATCTCTAGTCCACTCTCTTGTTTACAGTATTTCTATATGCCTCTTGCTGACCACATCCAGAAGATCTCTGATTGTTTTTTTTGTGGTTTTTTAATCTCTACTTAATCTCAAAGAATTCTGTTCCTTTCATCAAGATAACTGTTTGGTTTGATTGTACCGTATTTCAACGATAATTAACGGCATATCTCTAGTCTTTCAGATACCTGCAGAATGGTGACTAAACCACTTCCATGGGCAGCCTGTTCCAGTGCTTGACAACACTTCCAGTGAAATTTTTTTTCCAAATATCCAATCTAAGCATCCCTTGGCAGAACTTGAAGCCGCTTCCTCTTGTCCTGTCACTTTTTACTTGGGAGAAGAGGCCAACCCATACCTCTTTCACATAGTTGTATAGCGTGACAAGGTCCCCTGCCACACTTCCCCGAGCTAAACAAGCCCAGCTCCCTCAGCCTCTCCTCATATAAGACTTGTGCTCCAGACCATTCACCAGCTTCGTTGCCCTTTCCTGGACACACTCCAGCACCTCAATGTCTTTTTTGTAGTGAGTGACCCAAAACTGAACACAGGATTTAAGGTGCATCCTCACCAGTGCTGAGTAGAGGAGAGTGATCCCTTCCCTAGGCCTGCACAATCTGTCAACAGAACTGTTCTGAATTGATTGAGTAGTGAAAAATATCCCTAGATGCTACATATTTTCTGATTATTTCTATTATACTTGGACTTAGCAGCCTTTAAATTTTTGTGTGTTTGTTTTGCTTCGCTTTGTTTTTATAATGAGTAGTCTAATAGGTTACAGTGAATTTCATGCACACATCTAATCAAGTTTTAAGGTATTTATATAGTATATGGAAACACTTTTCAGAAGCTTCAGTCAAAACCTGTCTATCATTATGAAGTTTCAGTATTTGCATTGAAAATTCGTTTTTGTTTCATTCATACTTGCATCACAAAAAGTTATGGATGCTCAATTCACAATGTAAACCATTCAGCTTGATAGTATATTGTTGCTGAGAACGTGCTATGATGCAAACTGCCTTTAGAAAGGATTTTGCTTTCTGGAGATCCAGCTTTGATGTTAATGGGAAACTAACATTATCCAGAAAACACTTGGACAGCTTTTCCTTAAATAAAGTTGTGGGAAGGCAGGTTTAGCCAGCTCTGTTAAAAGTATGGATTGATAAATAAACATGAATATGTGTCTTGAGAAAGAATGAGCGCAAGATGCAAAGTTCTCCTCTGAAGTAATGCTGAATTTAGCAGAAATTTAGGCCCTGTTGTCTCTTTCAAGCTCATTTCGCCTGTCAAATGACACATGCTCTGCTTGCATTCAGGACACGTGCCCAAAGCAAAGTCACTCTTTTATCTAGAGGCCACATAGGTTAAAAAATGTCTTAAAAAATTGTTCTGGCTGGCTTTCAAAATATACATGCATGTTTCATAGCTGGCATCACCTCAACAATCTTTAGTTGCTTTAGTGATTACTCAACAGCTTTTCTCTAGTTAAAAAAGGTTGGAAATGCAGTTCTCATCCCATTCCTGTCAACGGTAAAATTCTGCAAATGTAATTCTTTCTGCTGAGGGAGAAAACAGGGAAAGCTCAGCAGTATTTGTGGTTTATTTCCAGCTCCTACAGCTAAGATGGGCTGGAGCCACAGGTCCTGTTCCTTGCCTCAAAGCAAACTCTCCTCTATTGAGTTACTCAGCTGGTAGCTCTGGCAATTTCCCAGCCAGGCTGAATTCACACAGTGGAGAAAGAAAGAGTTGGAGGGGGGAATTTACACAGAGAGACTTTTGTTTTGCACAGCAAGATTTCTCAGGCACAGAGGCTGGATCTAGGTGTAGTCTGTATTACTGACCAAAGAAAGTCCTTCCTCTGCCAGCTCCACTTACTAACAGCTTCCTCACTGCATCTTTCAGAAAACAGGCAGTGCACAAAAGGAGCAAATCTACTTCCACTGTCCTGCTGAGGGGCAGAAAGAAGGAAAAAAGGTCTAGTCTAATTTCTATGTTCAGGCCTCTTGATGGATACAGGTTTTCAAGGCAGTAGAAATGCCCACTAATAACCAAGAATAGTCTATGGATGGCTGTTTGACTGGGAACTACTGTAGAAATCTACACATAGAAAGTAATTTAATGAGGAATTTTTAAATACTTAATTTGAAGAACGCTCCAAACCCAAGTTTCACATCTTCATCATATCACGTTCACAGTAGAGAATACTTTCCTCATTCCATATGTCTTTTGTTTTTTGCTCTGGTACAACACTATTTCCAAAGTGCTCAGTTTGCATGCTTTATACGAATATGTAGAGATAATGTAAATATATTTTTGCATTCAACATGCCCATGACTTGTTTGTTAACTGGAAATAAGCTCTCTCTTATTCAATTTAACCATTGCTGAATATGGACTCGAGTCCAAAGAAGTCAGTAGAAGTATTTCCATAGACCAAAATAGGCTTTGAATCAGGCTTTGTGTTTTTATAATTAGATTTCTTCATGAAGTTCTTTAATTGGTACAGTATGTTCCTTTCATACAACAAGGAAAAGTAAAATTTTGTTTAGTAGCAGATATTGATTAGAAGCATGGAACATTTTCCTCATTTAAATATCACAAGAAATGTGATATGTTATTGGAAAAGGACGTGGACAATGTGGTATGAAAGACAAGACCAGTAAAAAAACCCCAATGGATGATAAGGTAAATAGGTAACTTGTATACTTTGGTTTAAAGAACAAGAATTTTCCAGGGATGGCAATTGGTGTAACTATCTCAGTGTTTATACATTTCTAGGAGCTAAAGGATAAGATATGTGTTTTTGTGTTTTTCTGTGCTTAGACTGGCCAAGGAGGTAAATGGTGCAATGAAAGTAATTCTCCCTAGGGTGAAAAAAATTATCACCCACCAAATAGTAGCAATCCAAACATTCAGAAACGGTAGCCATAGTTAAAAAAACATGCCAGAAAAACACAATTTTAACCCTACCTCATCTAATACGGGTTGAAGGCCATGTGAATTAATGAGATTTTAAGAATTAATTAGCTTGCATTTCTTTAAGAGACCTTATAGACTCAGCCCTTGTGGTACATGCTTACAAGCCTTGCTCTACAGACCTGCATGCTAGAGTCTTAGGAAAATAAACAGATTAAGATTGATAGCCTATGTAACTACTACCAGAGGAGCTGAGATTTAAAAAAAAATTAATTAAAAAAATAAAAAAAAAATATATATAAAATTGTGTAACTTGCATTTGTAAAGCAAAGTCATGTACATGAAAAGAAAAATTTCCAGTGTTCCCTAAAGATAACCTAAATCTGGAGTTGTCCTGTGTTCTTCAAAAGCTTGTTATACAGGTGCCAATAAGTCATTTCAGTACAGAAGCTTCAAATCTTACTTGCTTTGTTTGGATTTTATTACAAGGCCATGGTTAAATGGACTGAGTTTATAGCTGAGCTGTGTAAGTTATAATCTAGAAAATTATCTGTGAAGTACTTTGGAAAGCAAAGCTTAGAACTTAGGGTGGATTTTGGCAGTGTGTCTGCAGCATCTAAAAGTTTCTTGCCCTACCTAGGCACTTTGAACAAATGTTCCAACATACCAGTGATGAGCACTGTTTGATTTAAACACAAGGGAAGCAGCTATTAGCTCTCTTGTAACAAAAATTAGCTGCCAGTTTTGACGCTGGGTGGAAGAAACCTCGCTGATGGCATGCTGTTCCACACTTCTTTACTATTGCACAATTCTCTGAGGTTTCTAATGCAGAAACCCCATCCTACTAAAGGGGACTTGTCATGGACTATTAGACTAATTCAGGGTGGCAGTTCATATGTTTCTTAGGGGAAAGCATGTGAGCTGAGAAGAACTAAAAAATCCATACGCTTCTCACAGGAGCAGCTCTTTTCAGTTAACTACGTGCCCAAGAAAATTCACATGATTGTGCTACTAACTTCTTTATGAATCTCCACGCCATATAAGGTGTTGTAATAGTGGGTAAAAAGTAAATCAAGCTGAATGTGATAGCACGTAGAGATAGGCCCACCTTTGGTTGCTACAGTTAGGTGGTTACCTGTGTGTTCACTGATTTGAAGAGGACTGAGCAATTTGTCAATGCTTCCTGTAGAAAAGAGAGAACCCCACAACTGTGACTGCCTAGGGCTGTTTGGCAAAAACTGCTAAAAATTTCTGTGACTAATGACTAGCATCTGATTATCCTGCACTGGATTCTAGTCCCAGTCAGCTCTGCTGGGACTTCTGGTGTAAAAATACAGCAAGTTCATAGAACGTGACTCTTCTTAAAAAGAGCTCGGAGCACACTGTGTGAAAGGTGCTAAATTAGAGCAGCATATGCTGCGTTTGTTTATAAAAGAATCACACTGGGATATAGCTTTCTGTGAGTCTTCTTCCTGTGAGCTCTGATTGCTGTGTGAAAGCCCTGTGAACAGGAATGTGAAGATAATTTTCTGAACAAGAATGAGGGGAGCAGCAAAGGTGGAGGAGAAAACCTGGTACTTGTGGGTAAGAAAGAACATATCTGGAGAAGTAAGGGAAAGGAAAGCTGGCAGCAATGCAAGGCCATTTTTTGTTAGATAGCAGTGAACCTACCAAAACAAATGATTTCTCATAAGTAAACACTGCAAAGTGATAGATTTAAAAGAACTGTGATACATGGTCAGGTCACATGACAGTTCAATGTTGAAGAGTTTCTCAGTTTATCCACTCTCAATTTTGCTTTAAATTCAGGGATAATCCTAATACTTTTAATTTAGTTTCAAATGTAGAACAAAAGCATAGAACTCCCCTCCCCATCCTGTCTTAAGTGGAGCCAATGGCAGACACAGGGGCATAACAAGCCCTGGCAAAAGGCCTGGGCACCCACACACTGCTTAGCAGGTATGCTGGCTGGCATCTCTAAACATCTGTACCTGTCCAAAGTTGCCTGATGTCAACTCAGGCACGGGTGACACTTCAAAATGAAACACAAAAAATTGTCTTTGAAACCCATAAACTAAAAGAAAGAGAAATCATCAACCAGACCGATAAAAGAAAAAATAACCTGCACCATATACTCTTGACATTACAAAATAAATTAGAAAGTATGTTATAGTTATTGGTACAGACATTGAGCTCTTCCCTCCTCAGTGTGGACAAAGCTGCTTTAATCCATACAGCTTGAACACTGGTCTCCCACACCCCAGGTGAGTGTTCTGATTGGAGGCCATAAATTCAGTTATTCTTTTGCTGCCTCTACCTGTTTCAGATTGATATCGAAACATATATAAACCCCAGAAAAGGTCCAAAGGGGACCTAAAGAGGAAGGTGCTGTTTTATTTGTCAGGGAGCTGGGAGACCACTGGTCATACCCATGCTCAAACTGGGGCAGAGTAGGCTTGCATGTCAGCAGTCAGCATTTGAGTACGTGCTTTGCCAGCTGCTCTGCTGTGGGGCTGGGACTGCGCCTGTGAAACCACTTCAACAGAAGCGTAACTGGAGTGGAGCCGACTCTGCAAAACATTGTCTCATTTTATAAAAAGCAAATAAAAAGGGTCTCAGGCAATCTTCTTTGTATTGTACCTAAAAACTTGCTGGAAAGTGCTTGAAAAGTCAAAATTGAAATGCTTACATTAGAGAAAGTCAGGAATCAATTATTGACAATGAATCCAGGCAGGAGGATGGGAGATACGTAACATGAACTGTTACAAATTTCTAACATATCAGTCCACTCAGCTTAGCCCAATGAGATAAGACTCCTAGTAAGCAGAGAGTGCAAATCATGGGAGTATTGGGTAGAAGAATTGGCATTAAAAATCAGCAGTGACTTGACTGGCAGCTTTCCAACATTCCCCCACACCCCAGGCAAAGCCTCACAAGCAGTGTAACATCTGAGACTAAAATTTGACTGAAATTAAAAGATGAGTTGCTTGAACTAACTCTAGTCTTTGCACGTAATTCAGTTTCAGCAGATCTAGGAAGATGGGACTTAGATGTGTTAGAAAACTGAAAAGCAACCCTTGATGCTTTCTAAGCAAACAAAACTG
Organism: Sclerurus mexicanus; assembly: GCA_013396755.1. NCBI lineage: Eukaryota > Metazoa > Chordata > Aves > Passeriformes > Furnariidae > Sclerurus > Sclerurus mexicanus. The sequence goes on from VWZF01003203.1 coordinate 355,953, forward strand.
TACAAAGATCAGGGAATTGCAAAGCACATAACATTTCATATTTTTTCTTTTTGCTGCATGGTACATTGTGCATTTGCAGTTCAAATTAAAGCAAAGTCTATAACACTTTTGCTTCTTGGACCTCGTATACAGAAAAAAAACATGTTTGTATGTAATCAATTTAGAAATTTTGATGATACTATAACTGAACTGGAAACCTAATTTGATATGATGTCCAAACAAGTCACTGTTTTTTAAAACAGTCCTTTATATTAAGTTACAACAGGGGAAGTAAATGGGAGAAACAAACAGTTTTTGAACTTTACAGGGTGCAGCATCTGCTCCCATATTAATTCACAGTATCATTACTCTTTTCTGTTAAGCATAGAGCTTTCTCGCCATTATCACTGTGAATGCACACATAATTAACCTTGATAACTTGCATTTAAGACTTTTTCTTCAAGTACAAACCACTCTGCTGCTGTAGCTGATGTAAAAATTGTTAGTTATAAGCAGTTAGTTTTTCATTAAATCATTCTTATCTGCAGACCTCAATACAGAGGACTCGTAAACCAAGAATTTGATTACTGTAAATTTAAAAAACTCAGTGTCTATATTTTCTCTTTGCATATATTTGTGTGTCTTTTTTAAAGTCATAACAGAACAGCAGCAAGGACTAAAAAGCAGTTAAGAATGCAAAACAGAGAGAAAGGGCAGAATCTCTCTGACTTGCTCCCCACTTCAGATTCATGGTAGGACTGTACTTACAAAAACAGGGGTTTTGGCAGATGAATACAAAAATTAATTTCTGATGATGTGGAAATAAATAGAAAGTGTGTCCTGGGCTTACAAGAGGATGGTGAAAACCTCTTGAGAATGAGTGGAGGAGCAAAAGACAACATAGAAGGCATAAAAACTAGAAGGCAGCCAAAGATATATGAGAGACAAAGTATAGAAGAGGCACAAAAAGAAATTGTGAGAAAACCAGACTAGAACAAAGGTTATGTTTTTCTGAAACCATTCTTCCTGAATATTGCTGCTTCTAGCACGGATCTATCCCTTTGGCTGTAGTTTGCATTTTGTCGAGAGAGTGGCGTCAGAATTTTGCTCTGACTTCTATTTAAATTATCTCCAGTGGAGTCTGAGACTGAGTTATATAAGTGTTTGGGGTGAAATTAATTTTTTCTAGCATAGTTTTGTAACTCCATACTCCCTAGATATTTTGAGCATAAGCAGCAAGCTTCCTTGGAAACCATGAACTATTCGTGTCAGAAGTCCCTGTTCTGAAACTGGAATGGCAGTCAGCATGTCTGCTGAAGGACTGGGCTTGCACTTACTTGGAAACACAGCCTGTCCCATATGATCAAAAATATAAAAGACAAATGAACTAGGTCTACGCAGTGTGGAGACACTGAACTGATTGCTAGACACCAAGATTAGATTGTCTGATGAAGCTGTGGCTTCTGAAACAGTTTAGGATAGAGTCCGGAAAGTTATCAAAAGCATTGCATGTTTCCAAATAATTTAAAAGACATCTTCCTATCAAGCAAATCTTCTTTTGGAAAAGTCTCAAAAGAACTCTTGAGTAACGATTCTCCAATATCACTGTGCTGCACAGTTCACCAATCCCATGAGTGAGAGATTTCTGTATGCTAGAGACCTGCAAATTTTGAAAATGCTGGGTTGAAATACCATCTTTCAAAAAGGAAACTAAATTTTTTTCACTTCCTTCCTGAAAAAACAACACGTTTGGTGGATATGAAAGTCAATTCCTGTTTTCGTATCTATTGAATCATTCATCCCATAACATGTACAATTGTAAATAGTCTTGGCTTTAGTTTGTGGCTCTTTTGTCGTGGCTCTTGGCTTTAGTTCTTTCAAACTAAACCAGTTCCTACAAAGTAAGCCAGTGTCATCTCTGCCTCTTACTCATGTCTAAGTGCTTGTGTGTAGCCAGAAGTACCAAAAATACACCACCTGCCCTGGGTAGATGGAAGGTTTTTGAGCATTTGTAGTGCTATAGTACAATTCTGCATCTCAAATGGATACCCTGGTTGGGTAAGGACCCTTAATCTTCCTATTGTCATTTGTGTATTGATAAATTTAACAATGATGATTCAGGTGATATTTGTACACTGCAACAATTTCCTTTGTAAGGCCATCCTGCAAGACACCTCAAAGGCAAGATTTAGGCAATTGTCCCATACAAGACTTAATTATATGTAGTCAATTAGGACTCAATCTATCCCCAGGAAACAGCCTCTACTGATGGTGGGAAGAAAGTGGTCAACTAGAAGTTCACTTACCCTTATTCTAGACATAAAGAAATTATAACTTTACTCTATTTAGACCTATTTCTCTTTTAACATATTAAAACAGATGGTATTTGAGGTGACTTCCACAAAGGACTGTTACTCAGCCTCCTTAACACCCTTGAGCTACCCACGATTTGAGCATGAAAATGTGAATAGTGCCAGTTAAACTGTATGGCCTTGTCTATGCAACTCAAACACAGACTCACTAGTGTAACCATTCATTATGCAAATGGAACTGTCCTTACCTTAGGAAGTGGGTTGACCAGTGAGAAAGCAGACAGGTTTTAATGACTTTTAAATTAGACAGATTAGTAACCATTAAACAAAATTTACCTGCCAAATAGTTCACAAGTGAAATAGTCATGTGCACCAATTTAATCCAGTAAAAGGATTTCTGATATACCACAGAGAACGTTAAGTTCTATCTTTATTATATACCTATTAGTTTGTGACATTCCTGAAATACCAGAAATGGTAATTACTAGCTTGAATGAACAATTTGTGGTTGTTTGAAAGATCTGTAATATAATCTGTAATCTCTAACATAAATTTAAAAGATGCCTCTGAGCTGCATTTTCGTGTCTTGTTTCCAAATAAGCATATCTTGTTTCACTTACCAACTGCTTTATACTGTAGACTAATGCTTGTGCTCATCTGCCTTAATGTCATGTGCCAGCTGTAATAAAGGTTGCTGTTAAAGGTGATATACGAAGTTGTATCTGTGTAGAGCACTGCACTACTATACGGAAAACACATGGTGACAAGAGCAGTGTTAGACAATGGATATGTTTGAAGGTACAATGTGTTAATTTTGAACACTACAGAATTCAAAATTCTTTCATGATGTAATTAAGAAAGGTAAGGGCTATGTGCTGACTTGGCGTGATGTTTTCTTGTGGTATATGCTTATGATAAAAAACATTACTCAGTCTTATCTCCTGATCTTAATCGAAAAGCTGTATAGCTATCCAGTGTGTCATTTGATATCCTGCTTCCCAAAAATGCTTCCACCTTTCACTTGGATTGATTTTAACTGTTTGGTTCTGTAGGGCATCCATCAGCAGCTTATTCCATTAATTTAAATGGGTTTCTCTGAGTTCCTGATCTAATGATCTCCTCCTTCAATTTACTGTGGTGTGACTTTGAATGACCAAGTAGCCCGTGTTAATAGTTACATTTACGGTTCTGTCCTTACATGGTCTTTTTTTTTTTTCTTTCCTAAATGATGTAGTCCAGGCCACACTGAGCCAAACTCCTTACTTGTATTTTCTCCTTCACCTGAGCTCAGCCAATTAGTGTTTTAAGGTGTGTTTCTGCATCAAGATAATATAAGTCCTGCCACACCTAAGCAAACATAACAGCTCTTCTAGCTCAGTGTCCTGTCTCTGGCAAGGATCAATTGATGAATGCTTAAAGCACAAGAAGATCAAAAGGACTCTTTCCCTCTCAGCTTCTGGTTGCCACAAGTTTAGGGACTTCATGAACTGGAGATCGCATCTAGTGCAGTAAGAGTCCCTGATGGACCTACGTGCCATATACCAGCAGTTTTGGCATTTACAGTGCCCTGTGGCAATGGATTCCACAGCACAATTATACATTATATTGAGAACTACTTTCTTCCATTTGTTTAAAATCTGACACCCAGTGGTCTCACTGAATCTTCCTTACTTCTCATCTTGCACAAAATATTCACCCCTATTTGCTCTCCTCATATTGTTTATGGTGTTCTTTCATTCTTTCTGTTTCAATTATATTGTAAGAACTCTGCATTTCAAGCATTTTCTCACTGTGACTGGACTTGGTGTCAGAGTTAAGGATATACTTTTTCAGCACAACAGGATACCAACAAATAATTTTTAATAATATTTATATTATAATATAGACCCCCCTGTATTTAATGGGCTGAAACTTCACAGAGTCTATTTGTGGTTTGTTCTCCACAAATGACATGGATATCCCTATTTAATAACAGTTATGACTTAGTATGTTTATATATTCTTTGAAGGAAGTCAGTTTTGTCCCCAGAAGTGTTTTTATTATCCATGCTTTTCATGGTACATTTGTCTTCTTCATTCTCTCCGAACACCAGATGTAATACTTCAGCTTTCATTATGTCCTACGTATTGACTGGCCGTTATAAAAGAGCATGTTAGACACGTGTTTCTTGTTAGGTTCAAGCCTTTTAGACTCTAATGTAGCTAGCACAAAGGTTTGGACAAAACTCTGATTTTGGCATATAAATAATTTTATGTTATTTATAAAATAGATGTAGAAATAGTCTTGGCTAGTGTCCCTTCAGATTTGTCGTTCAAGGAGAGGACTTGTTCTGGTCATAGAAATTGAGGAAAAAAAGAGAGTGAATGTGTTATTAAAATTTGGATTCTGCTGCTCACTAGGTTTGATGGTGTGTGGATGGCTCACCTAGAACTGATGGGGTTTCAGGTAGTATGTGGGATTTTATGCAGAATTCCCCTGAGTTCAGGTTTCTGGTTTCCTCGTCTTCTAAGGGTACTATCGGGACTTGGCAAAGTCCTGCTCAGAGAATCAGAGCAGCAAGGTTCAGAACGGATCACAGTTGCTCCAAATCTTTTTTCCATACATCTGTGCTTTGGGTTTTTTTTCTTTTTCCTCTGGTTGTCCACCTCCTCTCTATGCTCTACACTCTGCAGTTTAGCAGTGGGACTGGAAGTGATTATCTCACCTTAAGTATCTGATATATACATGACTCGCCCAACTTCTTTTGGTTAAGGTGTTCCAAATGTTTGGATGTTCCGATTCCTACTTCAAACCAACTTCTGTTTCATGAAGAGGCCATGACTTTGTCTCATACATTGAAATTCACAACTGCTCTTCCTAAATCCTTGTCTTTTCAGAGCTGAATAGTTGTCCCTTTTTCCTGACAACCTTTACTTTACTCTGAGCTGATAAATTACCTTAGATTGACATTATCGCTTTTTACATTATTTCTTTAGTTATAACTGCCATACCTTTACTAAGATTGACATGCTTTTTTCCCTCTTTGGTAGTTGCACATATTGAATTATAAAGCTATCACTACCACATACCATCAGCTTGATTTCCTTTGCCTACTACAATATAATCTATTCATAGCCAAGTGAAGCTTCCATTTACCATCCCTTTGGCCTCTGCACAATTTTCTCATTTTAACCATGATGTTATTCATTCTCATTGGCTGTCCAAAAACCCACTTTACCCCCTGAATCCCTGAAAAACCTTTAGCAATAGTCAAGTGGGTTCATACAGGTACTATTTTTCTTGTATGACTCTTTAGTAAAGGGAAAAACGATTAGGCTATTAGGTTGCTTGTTTTGTTTTTTTGGTTTTCTTTCCAGAAAAATCAACATTTATTATTGTTGCTAACAGACTTCCAAAAGTAAAATAATATTAAAGGGACAGATTTAATTTGGTAAATGTCTTTCTTTTTAACAATTTTGTAAATAAAAAAAAATTAGCAGATTTCATACTACACTGAATTTCTGTCACCTGAAATTTTTCTGGCCAAAGTCCAGAGAGCAGGGAGTTTGGTAGCACTGGTTTAGCATAATTGATAATGTGGCTCTTGACGACTTTGACACAAGTTTCAAGCTTAAAAAATATTTAAGGAAATAATGATCTAGAGGGAAGAAACAACACAAGTAATATCAAAGCCAGCATCATCGTATAGTTTTAAACTGCCTAAAAATCCCCTTAGGATTTAACTTGCCTTTTCATTCCCTTATGTTTCTCTGGCATTCTAAAATGCTAAAAAATTATGACAATATTTTCTACACAACAAAACAAAACTGCTTTTTTATTATCCAACATATTCATCCAGAGACCCAGAACACAGATTCCCCTTTATAAGAAACTTCAGTATTTTTGTCAACTCAGTCTTTGAATAGGGTTTGAAAATTCTTAGAATGATGGAGCATAACATCTACAAAGTCCAATACCTTTCTCAAAACTCCTTGAGTTTGAGAGCAATAGTGGTTGGATTTGTATAAGGTGTCTGGAATACTTTGGATTTTTTAAACTAAACACTTCTTACATTCAGGGACTGTGGGAGGACAGCATTTTTAATAGTCCTATTTCCATATTGACTCCTTCTTTTTTAACTAGCAGTAATGAATTGCTAATATTTCTTGTGAAAATAATAATTTACACATATTTTAATGCTGAAGATTGCCAAGCATGTGAAATATGAGAAGCTGACACAAGGCATAGAGAAAATGTGGAGAAAATTTCAGGTTTCATGCTGTGGGATTGTGAAATGCTTATTTTTTGATCAAGCAAAAGAATTTTAAAATACGCACAGGCAGTAGCTTTAAACTCTGTAGATAAACATAAATACAAAAAAAATGATAAACACATGATTAAAGAAATACACAAAAGAGAGTATTGCTCATTAAGTGGATTTTCCCTCCTCTTTCTGCCACTCATGGGTTTAAGATGTATGCAAGGTCTATTTGGCAAATCTTTAAACAGAATCACATACACAATCTGTTTGCCCTCTTTCTCCACTGCTTCTTTTTTCTTTTGTTATCCATTTTGTTTTAATGACATCTGATAGCTCACACAACCTCATTTTGGCCAAAGTGTAGGTTTTTGTTTCCCTTATCAGATGTTTTGCTCATGCTCTGAATACAGATGTGATGGTACTAGGGGAAATTGCCTGTACACATACCTATTTACTTGGCAGAAGAATTAAAAGAAACAAAACATTACTGATGACGGCAGCTTTGAACTTTCCTTTCAGAAATTCAAACAACAGCTAATCACTTGATCACCTGGGATAAACTCATGCATACCTATGTCCATCTCATTTATTAACTGTGGAAACATTTTCTCTACTGTCTAAGCATACACTGGCTGTGCAGCACAATTGTTTTCCTGTTATGGCAATTAATATTCAAGACAAATATAAAGTATTCATCGATCACATGATATTAAATCTTTATTGTTACAGTAAGCAAAGATGTGAAAAAAAATCATTGCCCTTCAGTAGGTAAATTGGTGGTTTCAGGCCAGCTGGAGATGTCAGAAGCTCTCAAACACTAAATGATGCTTTCTGGTAGTTTTAGCAGAAAGGTAAAAAAAATTCTCTGTGAAGAGAGCTTTAGCTTCGAAGCTTTACAGATGGTCCCTTCATTGTTGTTTTGAGTCATGTTGGCAAGGTGGCTTCAGAAAGCTTTTGCTCCCTTTCTCACTCAATAGCTATTTCATCCTGTGGCACGAGCCCAGACTTTGAAATGCTAGAAGCTAGTCAAAGAGTAGATTTTCTGCTTACAGGAACAATTTCCAGAGAGACCTGAATAAAAATACTCTACCTCTAAGTAACTCTGGACAGAGGGAGTGTTCTGATCCAAATCTGTGCTTTCTTGTTTTGCTTAGAGCTCTCCGAAGGTATTACCTTGACTATGCCCCTTATCCCAATAGTACATGTTCCAAAATAGTACTTTTGTTAGTAAAAAGAGTGATTTCTTTTTACTAACTGAATTTAAATTGTGGCAATATACATGTGAGTTAGATTGTTACAGTGGGAAGATACTCTGCTGGTGAGGATATCAAAACATTCATATATTACAATTCTAAATTTAAAAAACCCCAGAGTATTTGATATTTGAATATGTATTTGGTTTTATAACACTGTTTCAGTTAACTGGCCTGTTTCACTGATATAGATTATTTGGTACAGTTACTTATCAGATAGAGTTGTATTTACTGACTCCAATTTAAAAAGAGAGAATCTCAAACAGGAGTTCACATACAGTTCCTGCTCAGTTCCAAGCCAGCCAACGTGAATTTCTGAAATGCCTATAAAACCAGGGCTCTGTATATGCCATATGTGATTCATCTTCTATTTCAAAATGCTAAGGCCTGTACCTGTGAAAAGAAACATCTATAACCAAAAGTCCAGAGAGCACAAGAGAAAAATTCTGCAGCAAAAAATGTTACTTTATGTTGATCCATAAAGGAGTTTGGAAAATAAAATAAAAATGTCTTTATTAAGCTGCGCTTACTCAGTTTGGGTCTGGGGGAGCTTATTCCAGAGACTGGTGCTTTGGCAGAGGTGAAGCATCATCTGGCTAAGCCCAGGGGCCGTGTCAGCCCCCACTCACTGTGTAGCAAAATGATGTTCTCAACTTCACCCTCTCCCTCCCTCCCTCCAGGATCTTAACATTTGTGGGACTAAAGACCCATAGAAGCCTCCTGTCAAATCCCTGATTTGTATACCTGTGTACACTATGACACGCTATGGGGACATTTCTGCCTGCTGCCTGTGCATGGTCTATGTCACCTGCTGAGAAAGGGTTATAAATGGGAACCGGTAAAACCATGAAGTCATCATGTCACACTCAAGATTTGACACAGAAAATCCTGACTCCTGGCACACGCTATGTGCCAGGGACACATGTCATGCTGGGGCCTATAGCCCAGTTCTGCAACAGTAAAACCCCATCACTTAGACCCAAAACTAGAGGGGTTTTTTTTGTTTTGCATGTTTTTGTTGGTTGGTTGGTTTTGAGTTTTGGTTTTTTTCTTTTTGAGCTTTGCAGAGACAACCAGGAATCAGGTTAGGGTCTCTTGATCACATAACATGGACATGAAGAAATTTTCTTTTATGAGAAAATGGTAGAGAATTTTGTTTGTTTGGGAACAGGAACAGACAAAGAGAGGTGATGAGCAAGACATATGTGAGATGTCAGGGGCGTGACTTTTCACTGCTCCAAGAATTAAAAAAAACCTAGAAACTGGGGAAAAAATTACTACTGCTGGTGGATTTTTCTCATTATTTTCATGATGCTAGTGTGTGGGATATAAAGCGAGATGATCTTGCTTGCTTCTGCTTTCTGTGAGCCTTAGTCAATAAGGCAACGAGCTGTCTATACAAGAGGTGGGTGCATCCATGCTCACCCCTCCTGGGTTTCTTCTCTTGCTAATTGTGCACTGTGGTTTTCTTTCTGCCTTTGAGTGGCAGGCTCATGAAGTTGTTTCACAGCAGAATTACCACAAAGGCATGAGGCAGGAATTAAAACTTAGTGAACTAGAAATGCCAGCTCTTGGTGCAGGGCAGCACTACTAATCATTGCAATGATCAACACTGCTAAGCTGCCAAGTGCTTGCCATCCCACATGAGCAACTCACTGAATTTGATATGCAGTTCAGAGAGCCACCTATACCCTTGGGCAATGTGGAAATCATATGTAATTTCCAATGTCATTTTGTTGACATTAGACACAGACACACACAAATGTTTTGAAATTTGATGGGTAGGCTTTGAACTGTTGTGGTGAGTGGTATTTTCAGGTTTTGTTTTTCAGGATATAAGTCCTGTTACTAGCTTTGCTTTCTTGCCTTCTTCCCCTTTTCAGGGTCAAAGTTTTAAAGGCACACAATGGATACTTAAAACCAGAGAGGCAGAAGCAGGACAGTTTTATTAATATTCTAAAAATACAGAGTTTTATTTATGAAGTGTGTGAAGTATTTTAAAAGATAGTCTCAACACTTTAATTTTTATTGCCACTTGTCTCCAGTTTCTGAAAACAAAAAAAAATTGACACTGTACAAAGGTGCCTTTGTGGCCTAATGCTGGTCATACCTACACTTTAGATTCTAGCCATTAAATCCAGTTATACAAGACCTGTGTAAATTTTCATTATATACATTACAACTGATTTCACACAAATGAGCATTTCAGATGAAATAAAAAGGAAGGCCCAGAGCAAGCCTAACTATTTTAAAAAAAATTCTATGACACATTTCACAGGAGTGTGTTACTTGATGTCACTGGCTGTATTCCATCTTGTGTAATTAGATTTTGCTTACATGAAATTCCCCCTGTAGTTCTAACAGGATATGTTTATTTTTAACTTCCTGCAGGAAAGCCTGCACTAATTTATATTAGCTGAGTTCTGCTCTATAAGCGGCAAAATTTCATGTTCGATAACAGTGTTCTATTCATAAAAACCATTTGAGCATGTCAAATGTTTCTTGCAGGCTTTTGGGGTTCCCTAAAATGAAGGAAATTCCATCTGTCTTGCTTTACATTCCTAGCCATGATACTATGACCATCAGCACTGAGATATGAATTCTGCTTGATTGCTCTGTGAAATGTCAAAAATTCAAAAACTATCTGACCCTATGTAATGCCTTTGAATTCAGTGTAATGGTGTAATAGGTGCATTTGCATCATATTTCGACTGCTATGCTATTGCTGCCAGTACTTGTTGCAGGGAAAGGTTTTCCTCCTCTCATTGGTACTAGTTGATGATGCCCTGAAGTCTTGAAGGTTTGTACCATTAATTGATTTCTCTTTTTCTTCCAACTATGGTGGTTTTGTGGCTATTTTAAGTATGCATCAGCCTGGTGGTGTTCATTTCTAATTTACTTTGAATTAATTGGGGTCAACATTAAATACGGTTTGACAAAGGAGATTTTGCACAATGCTTGACACTGCCACACTGGTAAAATCTTTAGACTGGTAAAATCTTAGTAGTATGGACTTTTCAAATTAATTTTGAGCAGTAAAGAATTCAGAATTGTGTCTGTCTTATGTCTCAGTCACTCGTAATTGTATACCTGTTTGATGGCATCCTCAGTTCTGATCTTCTGATCTCATACAGAGGCAATGGGCTAGTAGCTTTTAGTTCTGGTTTTATTTATTTTTAGAATATAGTATGAACACATATCCTCCCTTCCCCACTCCCCACTCCCCACTCCCCTCTTTTTTTTCTGGAGCCAGGCAGTATTCTTTAGGATTATGTAAAGTACAGTGCACAGACGCATATATTGCCACAGCAGTTGGAGAAATTTTGTTCCCTGCTGCTGTCTTTCAATGTGGTTTCCTCATCAGTCCAAACTGTGAACATGTGGCACTGCACTGAGCAAATCCCTGAAGAAATTTCACCAGATACTTGTTGTGAAAAACCCCCTACCACTTAAAACCCCAAACATCTGCCCACTCTTACCCCATTTTGCAAAGTAAAACTTTCCAAAGAATTATTATATTGTCCTCAGCATCCTGCATTTTTTCCACGTAATAATCTTATTTCTTTATTTTAAAAGTGTCTGTTTGGGGTTAGAGCTCTCTCTGCAGAGCCCTAATGTACTTCTATCCTGTAGGTTTTGCTCAGTTTTAGTAATGAATAATTGGGAATTCAGAACTTAACATGAATAAAAGATGTATCCATATCTCTAAAAAATAAAGGTTGCATTTATTCAAAAGAGGAGATGTGTCTAAGGAATATGTATATTCCATAAGCAGTTCACACATTTTAAAAAAGAAAAATTATGAGAGCTGTGTAATATTACTTCCATTGTGATAAATAGTGCTGAGAGAAAGATAAGATGTAGGACTGGAACTTGGGCAAATCAATTATTTCTTTAGGTGTTTTCAAATGCCTGAACCAAAGGTATGAATTTCCACATGAGTAGTTTCAAAATTTATTCATAACTTTTATCTTTAATCCACCTGGTTTTGGTCAACTACTTGTTAGCTATGCTCGACTTACATCTGTGCTCGGATAATAGTAATCCTACATTTTAAACTCTGCTTGACCACAATGTCAGGCTGTTTGTTTTCTTCTACTTAAGGATCTCCTAGATATCTTTTTCTTCCAGGATGCTAATAATGAGGAATTCTGTCTTTCTCTGAAGGTTTAATATCAGGATGCTTGCACTATTAGAAATGCTGCCAGTGGATACTCTCACTCAGTGGCATCTTCCATAATTTGGCTTAATAGAACCACCATAGGCTCAGCAGGAATGTGATGTATTTTGAGTATTTCTCCAGAATACAGTTATTTTTGTATGGTCCTCCCTACTCACATGGGAAAAGTTTCTGCTTTTATAAAGGAGGAAAAGCTAAATGGCAACTTGGACTACTAGACTTTATGTTATTAGTGAGCACAGCATAACTCACCCCTGAAAGTGGAGTTCTGACACAGATTTCCATGAGACCCTGAACAATTTATTTAACTTTTATTTGCCCCAGTTTCTAAATTTCAAAGGTAGACATCTACAAACAATGTATTACTTATTTAAAACATGTTTTAAAAAACGGACTGGGGAAAATTTCAGGAAACAAAATTATTGTAATGTCTCTCCAAGCAGTCATTACTTGTATGAAGCAAGCACTGTAATACTAGACATTTCATGCCTGAAGTCTAAAGACATTTAACCAGTCCCAGGTTTTAGCTTTCAGAATTACTTGCATAGAGACTGGTTTTTAAAGTCCCTTGGCTTCAGGACCTTTCAAGAATTTCCTACAAGTAGCTTTTCACATATTTTCATGCAAAGGTTTTTTATTTCCATTTTCTGTATAGGGGAAATGTTAATTTTTAAAAGCACTAAGTCACAAACTGCCACCTTTGCTGGCAACAGGAAAGTTTGAGGTTGTTAATTTTGCATCCCATTCACAAAGACAGAAATAATCAAGACAAAAGCCTCAAAGACAAGTAGGGCTGAGAGTACTGGGTGCACCTTCATTAGTATTTGAGTCCATATCAGAGCAACATTTCCTGGTTTTCCTTGCTTGGGTTGCAAAATGGTCCCAGAGCGCTTGGACCAGACTCTGTTTAAATTAAAGTAAATCATCGAACATACTCTGACAGCAGAAATTGTGTGTTCCAGCTACTCATAAGGGCTCAGTCCATGGGACTGGAACCTACAGACTCTGCAGTAAAACTCCCAGAGTCAGTGGAGGATCAAAATAATTTCCACAACACCAGCTGTTTGACTCCACTGACCCATTGCCATTGAGCCTCCCTCACTGGTTGTCCTCCAGGGATCCTCCAACCTACCTGTGGCCCAGGACCTCATTTCAGTTCCCCAGTGCCACCATTCCTGCCCCAGCAATGCTCCAGCAGTGTCTTGTTTCTTGCTGCATTAATATTTTTTATTCATTAAGATACCTTCCTCTAGTTAAACTCAGTTGTATCTCAGTTGTTGGTGCTATGCTCTTTTAGCTCAGTTCATGAGATAAAGTACTGTGATGCTCATATGTGCTAAAATCAGGCCAGATTATTCCCTAAAATTTGCTGCCTGTGTTGTACAGGTGGAAGCCATGATGACCATTACCAAGTATATGAGGTCTTCATCTGAACTTCAGGATGGAGTTAATGGCCTAGTCCTGCCTGACAAGTTAGTGACGGAAAAGCTTTATCATACAGTAAGGTGCATTGATGTATAGGGTGAAGGCAAAATGCGGTCACATTGAAGCTAAACACAGGGACATGTGGCCACATTCATGTTGTCACACAGTTGTTTTTGTAAGAGGTCTGCAATGAGCTTAAAGACCTTTGCTCGTGTCGTGCTGGTGATGTACCCTGTTAGGTACCCTTTAAAAATCATTAACTGATTATTGTTAAATGCTGGAGCTGCTGTGACACAGCAGCTTGAACACTCTGGAAAGCTTGCCCTGATAGCACAGTCACCTCATGATATGGAGAGGGCAAGAAATGTCTGTAGGAATAACAGACTCAGGGATGAGAATCTGAAATGTCCTTTCCTTGCAGTTTTACTTTCCATATAAAGAAAGTCAGAGACCTGAGAAGCTGTCAGGTCAAAATACTTTGATCTGCATTCTTCTGAAGAGAAAAGCATGAATTCACCAGAGCTCAGTACTGGCAGTGGCTTCTGGAGCTGTTACTGCCCAGATTTTGGGGCAGGCACGACGGAGGGAAATGGGAGTCGTGACTACATTAAGAGAAAAGCAAACTTTGGTACCTCAGGGGTGTGCCTGGTGTTGGGTATGTGTGAAATAGAATAAAGATGCTTCTTTAAAATTTGATTCATTTTCCAGAAAAGACTACAATTGTATGCCATGTAAACAAAATGTTTTCTTGATTCCTCCCTAAGGTTATACATATCCTTTTTTATTTTTCTTTAATTATTTTACCTGTTAATCTGAATTTCTGACAAAAGCTGGAGCATTGAGAAATAGAGAATATATTACAGACCCTTGTATTATGATGATTCACCTTAACAATGAAAATGGATTTTCTGATTACTGTTCTAGTCGGCAATACCTTTTCTGGCATTTTGTCCTCTAATCCTTCATAAAGTTGTTCAGCTGATCTATTTATAGCTTATTCAAAAGAATTGGCATATTTTTAAGCACACAGTTTATGATAATTTCCAAGGTATTTCAGGAAGAAGAAAAGGTGATACAGACAGAGCAGGAATTTGAATGGTCAGTTTTATATGTGAAATTTCATGAAAATGGAAATTGTCACTGAAAAATTTCCTGCCTCCCTAGATAGGCTTCAGCCAGGATATTCATCCTTCTACAGCTGACATAACTCAGATCAGGATTGCCCCAATGCCCTGCACGGCAAGAAAGGAGACCACATGAAAGGCTGCCTTTTCTTGTCTCATGTGTAGACAGTATCTCTACCACGGCCAACTTGGAAAAAAACCCTAGTCTGTTAAAAAAAGAAATATTTTGAGCAAAAGGATAAAAGGGGAAGATCATGGAGTGCTTGATATATACAGACATGAAAAAGAAAGAAACAGTAGTCAGTGGTAAACTTGCTCACTGTTGTGTGTCTGGTTTGCTGCAGCAGTTCAACCTCTCCATTCCAGCCTTTCAGCAGGAAGCCTGCTCTGTGAAAAGCCTTGTAATAAAGCCAACATTAAGAGGGTGGTGCTGTGCTGCACCTCTTCTGAAAAACATGTGTGAGTGTCTCTTCAAAGTTATGACTTGGGAACTGTGCGGAGTACTTCCATATGCATGAATGGACGAAGCAATGCAATGATTTTAGCTTTTTGCTCTCAGCTTCTATCTGTGTTTGCATTCTTCTGGATTAACTCCTTTGGAGCAGCATTGGCTAATAGACTTTGGCAGTAACATAAAAAGATTGGTGCACATCTGGCAGTCTTTCATCCTGTTAGTACTATACGCTCAAAAAGTCAGAACGATATCTACCTACAGGAACAAATATTTACTTTTCTCAAAGAGAAGCACTTATTTCTTTTGGTCTATAATATAAGGATACATTCAGCCTATTTCTAAGTTATCTTCAGAAATAGCATTCAGTCTTTAAGTCACAGCAAGGTAATGCCATGTATCAGGCATGACATCAGAGCTCTTGTGCCCCATAGTGTCAGGATAGTGCCTTCAATTTGCTACCTGGCAACCTGAAAGGCAGCAGGACAGTGGTGCTGAGGGAGTCCTTGAAAGTCCAGCATAAATGCAACTCCTGACAGATGTCAGCAAGCACTAGTACTCTATGCTGGATAAAAAACTGGTTGGATGGTTGGGTCCAAAGAGTGGTGGTGAATGGAGTTACACCCAGCTGACATCCTGTCACTAGTGACGTTCCCCAGGGCTCAGTGCTGGGACAGCCCTGTTTAATATCTTTACTGATGACCAGGATGAGGGGATTGAGTGCACTCTCAGTAACTTTACAGATGACATCAAGTTTGGCAGGAATGTTGATCTGCTTGAGGGTAGGAAGGTTCTGCAGAGGGATCTGGACAAGCTGGATCAATGGGCCAAGGCCAAAAGTATGGTGTTCAATAAAGCAAAGTGGCGAGTCCTGGTGCTTTGGTCACAATGACCCCATGCAGCGCTACAGGCTTGGGGAAGAGTGGCTGGAAAGATGCTCAGTGGAAAAGGACCTGAGTGTGCTGGTCGACAGCTGGCTGAACATGAGCCAGCAGTGTGCCAAGGTGGCCAAGAAGGCCAGTGGAATCATGGCTTGTATTAGGAATAACGTGGCCAGCAGGACTAGGGAAGTGATTGTCCCCCTGTATTTGGCACTGCTGAGGCTGCACCTCGAGTGCTGTGTTCAGTTCTGAGAACCTCACATCAAGAAAGACATGGAGGTGCTGGAGAGGGTCCAAAGAAGGTCAACGAGGCTGGTGAAAGGTCTGGAGCACAGGTCTTATGAGGATTGGCTGAGGGAGTGGGAGTTGTTTAACCTGGAGAAAAGGAGGTTCAGGCGGGACCTTATTGCTCTCTACAATTTTCCGAAAGGAGGTTGTAGCCAGGTGGCTAGTTCTTCTCCCAACTATCAACCAGTAGGACAAGAGGAAATAGCCTCAAGTTACCCCAGGAGAGGTTTATATTGGAAAATTTCTTCATGGATAGGGTTGTTCAACATTGGAACAGGCTTTCCAAAGAAGTCAGCATCCTTGGAGGTATTTAAAAGATACATAGATGTACCACTTAGAGACATGGGTTAGTGATGGACTTGGCAGTGTTATGTTTATGGTTGCACTCTCTAAACTTAGAGGTCTTTTCCCATTTTAATGATTATATGTTTCTATAAATGGATGAATTTTGATGAACACCTCAAAATGCATTCTAAAGACAACTTTTTGGTATAACCTTGAGGAAAAAACAGGAAAGAATATGATAAAAAAATTAAATAGAGGGAATATGGAAATTATGTTGGTGAGTACAAGACTATAGGAAATCAAAAAGTTCAGTTACAGGTGAGATGCACAATCTCTTCTTATAGAAGCTGTCCCTTTCCATTTTACAAGAGGCAGGTAGACCTAGTGAAGAAAAGGAATCCTGTGGTTAAGAAACCTGGATAGCATGCCCTCTCTAGCTTTTGTTAATAGCACAAACAAATTTTAGGTAAGATAGATATATTGAAGTTTATATTGTAGTTATCTTGCTTTGCACTCCCAGAATGCTTTATAGTGATTAATGACACATGTTTAGAATATGCTTAAGGAGGAAATGGGGTGTTTATCTGTGTATCTGTCTGGAATATTTGTAGCAGATTGTTCTGAAAAGTCAGTGTTTTTCTATAGAAATGCATTCTTTTCAAAAAGTCTACCACATAGGATTAGCATGGGATGTTTCAGGGATAGAGAGATGCCTTGCTCAAAAAAGATTCTCCCCCTGGATTGGATAGCCATATCTTGGTCTGGGCACTGTCCTGTGTTCCTGAGCTGAACCAGATGCTTCGGATCTTGTATCACAGGACAATATGTTCACCACAAGGCTTTTAGGAGGCCGATGTCTCCCAGGCTTCCTTTTTCTT